>CAOKZL010001394.1:0-356944 GCA_948472985.1 Iguana delicatissima | reverse complement strand
TTCTTACGCAGATGCTCTCGACCTGGCTTCCGGTGTTCAAGTCATGGATCTCTTCACAGGTGAAAACATCCTTGACATATAAGGCTACTCCTCCTCCTTTCTTATTTGGTCTATTTCTACAAAATAGGCTATACCCCTCTATTCCTACACTCCAATCGTGAGACTCATCCCACCAGGTCTATATTAGATTATATATATATATATATTAGATTAGTTTACTGTGAGTAACCTGTAGTTATATCCAGGGCTCTTTCTCAACCAACCCTCTCCCCTTCCATTACTAGATGCAATACCATGGCTGGAATCCAGTTGCTGTCTAAATTCCCTTACACATGTGTTTGGCCATTGTGGAAAGGTCATATTTGTGGTTGTGTAAGCACAGTTTTACAGGTATACAGTTTGGCATGGGCCTAGATCCTGTAGTTAGTCTCAACTAGAGTAGAGCTTTTAAATCAACTAGATATATCCACCTGTTGATTCACCATGCAGTGATCGACCCAAAGGGCCTACTCTGTTTTGGATTAACCAACAGGATTCCAGCCACACTGCCGCATTTCTTGGATGTTGCATAATTATTTGTCAATGGTTTCAATGTTCAACTTGATTCACAGGGAATGGCGAAACAGCAGCTGTGCATTTGCCATTGCACAATGGGACAATAAGCGGGCATGGGGCAAATACACAATCAGTTGCACTACCTTGGTATTCATTAGATGGGTGGCATAATGCAAGCCTAACAGCTGGATAGTGCCAACTTGGATCCTGTGCTGGAAAAAGGGGAGATATAAATTATATGAATGAATGAATAGTAGCTAATGGGAAAGGATCCTTGTGTCGGATCCTGAAGTGCTGTTACAAATAATAATGAAGCTATAGGAGGTTTGATTCATTGTAAGGCTATGTTTCACAGCCTTCATACGTCTCATAGGACTGAATGGCAGCCAGTGGCTTACAGAAGAAAGTGAAACCAGGTAAGGGACTACAGCTGGCACTCTGTTAGTGACATACCCAAGCATAAGTTGTACTACACATGTGGATAAAATTATTCACCACAGCGCAATATTCTCTGCTGACAGCAGCAGAACTGTTGTTAAGCATACAGCAATAGAGATGAAAGTTTAACAGATTCATTCAAGGAAGAACCATATGAACATGAACCACTAATTTTAGAAACTGAAGAGAAGGCTGCACAGAGCACTTAGGAGAAATAGATCACTATGAACAGATAGCATTCCAATAGAACTGCTTCAGTTTACAGTGACAGATATCTACTCTAGTTCTAGCTAAAATCTGTTAAACAAATACTGGAAACAAAAGAATGGTCCACAGATTGGAAAAGCTCAAAGTACATTTCAGTCCCCAAGATAGGGGACATGATGGATTGCAGGAACCACAAGACCATTACATTAATTTCCCATGCAAGTAAAGTTGTGCTCAAAATTCTACCACAAAGGCCCTTTCCACAGCTTACCTGCTTCCAGCGCGGTCACGCAGGGATCACGTGAGCAGCCTCTTCTGCGAGGCACTCGTATCCCCTCTGCTCCTTCTCCGCAGCAGCTGCCTGCTGGCCAGCAGGCAGCATGAGGGCTCCGCCTCTTCCTTCCACAGCACAGCTGGGTATTTTCCGAGGCTGCGCTGGGGGAGGAAGCATGAGGGCCACGTCTCTGGAGGGTCCGCATGGACGGTAAGTGTGCATAGTGCCCCGGAGTGACGTGCAATTGAGCATCATTTTTGGCCAAAAACCGAAAATGATATATTGCCTGATCAGCACCTGCTGGCCCCAGCAGCGTTGCGTAATTGCAAGGACGTAATCTGAAACGCTCCTTACAATCGTGTGATGCTCCAGAGGCCCTTTTGCATGACAAATGCCATGCGAAAAGGGCCAAAGACTTCTATCATATATGGAGTAAAAAATGCCAGATGTCTGAGCTGGGTTCAAGAAAGAAAGAGGCACTAGGGGTCATATCGCAAACGTGAGTTGGGTAATAGAGCACACCAAAGAATTTCCGAAGAAAACCAGCCTATACTTCATAAATTATAGCAGTATGGCAGGTGCTAAATACAAGTACAGTAGCCTCTCCACATTCATAAGGGCTTGGGGCACAGAACTCTCATGAAAGTGGAAAAACTGTGAATAATACCCCCGCCTCCTGTGATTCCTTTCCCATTCCCCTCTAGAGCTTCCTCCCTCCCATTCCTTTGCCTCAGGCCCCAGCCTTGGTGGGGGAAGAAGACAACCTAAAAGGCTTACCGGCACTTTCCCCTCAGATAGAGAAGCAGGGAGGGGTTCTGAAGTTCCAGTTACTTCTGGAGGCCATCTTCAGAAAGGAGCACCTGACCAAACAGCAGCCAATACACAGCAGAATGTGCAACCACATAGCAGAGAAGCCATGCCTTCAGCAGTAGGAGGGGGCTTTGCTCCCCCAAAAGGAAAAAAAAAAACAATCATCCATTTTAAACACAAGCCTTGGAAGCCCAGGGTAAGCAGTGCAAGGGATGGGAGGAGGAGGCAAGCACATACCTCAAGAATAATCAAATTTGTGAAAGATCAAACCCACAAATATGGAGGGGTTACTGTAACACTAGTAGTAGCAATAATAAGAAATAGTAATATTACAGCGGTCTGTCCATATTCATGAGGATTTGGGGTGCAGAACTCTTATGAAAGTGGAAAAAGCATGAATAACTCCCTCCCACAATCCCCCTCCCATTTCCTTGCCTCTGGCCCTGGTGCTCCTGAGGGGAACAAAAAAAAACAAGTTAAAAGGCTTACCAGTACTTCTGTTGTGCCCCAGACAGACCAGGCAGCCAGCTAGCAGAATGATAGATTAGAGCTTTACTCACAGCAGAGAGAAGGAGTCATTCAAACAAAGTCCAGGTCAGGAATTCAAAGTCCCAAAGCAGACAAATCCACAAGGACAAATCCAGATCAGCGGCAGGAAAGCAGGGTTCCAAGAGAGTCAGGACTCAGGAAGACACAACATAGGACACCACCCACTGAAAAGATCAGTTGTCAACCCTGGGGAGATAGGCCAGCTGTTTGCCTTTTATAGGCTTAGTAATGTTGCCACAGGTATTCCCTCATTAAAGCACATTTGTTACATAAACAAGCTGAATGCCTGAGATCTTCTTTCTCACATTCTCTTTCCAATAAGGTAGGAGGCTGTGTTGCTTCATCTTCTGATACTTGTTTCCCCTGCTCAGGCCCCTGCTGCTGGTTGTTTTTTTTTCCCCTCTGGGCAAACTTCTGCCTCAGATTCAGAACCCTCCTCCTCACTGTCAGGGTCTCCAAGGCAAGGCATGGCAACTTTTTCCTCAGATGGAGAAAATTGGAATGCTGACTTCTGGCCTTCTAGCTACCTCTGGTTGCCGTCTCAAGAAAGGAGAGTCCTCCCAGATTCATCCCAGAAGGGACAGGTAGGAGCAAAGAGAGCACCCAACCAATTAGAGACAATTAGCAGAATGTGCAGCCACATGGCAGAAAGTGCCTCCTATTGGCTTCAGCACCATCACTACTGCTACTTACAGCATTATCATTAAATTTAGAAGTACAGATATATTACCACTGTTATTAATACTAATGTACTTCCAGTACAATACTATATTACTACACTTCAACTACTACTAATAGTAGAAATAGTAGCAGCAGCGGTCTTTCGTTTTCTCACTTGTAGCAGCGTCAGGAGCAGTGGCTCACTCCTTTGTAGAGAAATTTTAAGATTTGCATATTTTCCATTTCCTAAAATGAGGGAGGAAAAGTCCTTTCTTAAGTGTTCATGGGAAGCCCCTGTTATTTGGTGATTTAAAAAAATAAAGGTGTGTGTCTTTGGAAAATGAGGTAGTTCACAAGACAGTGCTATTTCCACAAAGGGAAATGAAAGTAATTTGCTTTTGCCTTTTTGTTCACCTGGTTTTGTTCTGCTCGCTTACACAGTTCAACAGGGTTTAATGTGCTCATAATAAAGATGCACGCTGTGTACTGATTTGCCCACTCCATTCTTCACCTCTCACTCTCTTACTTTGGACTGATATTGTACTGAAAGACAGAGGAATGCTTTTACTGCACAAGAACCCATCTCCTGCCCAATCTATCCTTGCTCCAGTGACTTACAGCAAGCTCTGCTGTGGATCAGGAGCAGCCTCATTCTTACAGGCTAGAAAAGGGAAGAGAAATTGGGAAGACTACGGTGGGGGAGAGAAAGGTTTGCAAGTGCCATGGGATTTTGCAAGAGTAATTACTCCCATCTTCAATATTAACGAGCAATTAGAGTGCCATCCATGAAGCAGTCCGCTGATCTTGCAGCTCAAACGATGACAGTCCTGTGGCTTTGCTATTAAGAGTTTAACTATTTGTCTAAGTGGTGAAGCAGAGGGAGTGTTGTGGTTACCAGTGCGGAAATTGTAGGGTGGCTCCAACACACTTTCAAGCAACAGATCTCACACACTTCTTTGTAAGGGGAATAGTCAGCAATCCAAACATTAGTATGTCTGTGTTCTCTTTCTTTAAAGTGAAGGACATCTCTTCTTTGCAAATATCGGTGCTCCATCATTCCTGAAATTCTTACAGTTGCCATTCACAGTATCATGCTTGATAAACTGATCCATATAATCCCAAATCCAGGGGAGACCAGTGGTCCAAATAGACAATGTTGCTCATCTTGCTGATGGGGCAAGGGGAAGCTGAAGACAACCATAGGAAGAAGGCAAAAGTCAGTCATACTAGGAATCAAAATTACTTTTACAGGAATGCTCAACTAAACAAAATGAATTTCAACAAGGATAAAAACAAAGCTATGAAAGACAATGAAATGCACAAATATAGAGTGGGTGACACCTATCTTGACAGCAGTAAATATGAAAAGGATCTAGAAGTCTTTAGTGACAAGTTAAGCATGAATCAACAATGTGATGTTGTGGTCATAACAAAACAAAAAACAATGCAATACTAGGCTGCATCAACAGGAGTGCTGTATGCAGGTTGAGGAAAGTAACCGTATTACTGTTTTCTGCTGGAGTACCATGTCCAGTTCTGGGCACCACACTGCAAGAAGTACATTGACAGGCTAGATTATGTCCAGAGGATGGTAAGAAAAATGGTCAAAGATCTGGAAGCCAAGACCTGCGGAGAATGGCTTAGGGAAATGGGCATGTTTAGCTTGGAGAAGAGAAAACTGAGAGATGAAGTGATAACAATCACATCTCAAGAGATGTCATATAGAAGGTGAAGCAAGCTTGTTTTTCTGCTGCTCCTGAGACTAGGGCCATTTCTGCACTACACTGTTATAGCGCTACTATTCCACTTTCAACATCCTGTGGAATTCTGGGGTTTGTAGTTTACTGAGGCCAAAGAGCTCTGTGGCTGAGAATTCTAAAAGCCCCTCCCTAAACTGCAAACCCCAGGATTCCACAGGAGGTTGAAAGTGGAATAATAGTGCTATAACAGTCTAGTGTGGAAATGGATCTAGTTTGTTTTCCTTCTTCATTCCTTGTAATAACATAGCAATGCAACTCTTCAGCTCAAATCCAATTGATTAGTGCCCAGCTAGAGCAGACCCATTGATTCAACTGCTGCATGGCGAGTCAACATGTAGGTAAATCTCATTGATTCAGGGGACTGGGAAATAAAAGGATTCATGCTTTTAGCTTTGAACTGAACTGAAGAATCGTCTTTTATATAGGGTCCACACCATCATATGCTTCTCTGCTGTGATGGATGGAAAACACATTTGTTGTTGCTGTTGTGTGCCTTCAAGTCATTTCCAACTTATGGCAACCCTAAAGCAAATCTATCACAAGGTTTTCTGGGGCTGAGAATCTGTGATGCACCCAAGGTCACCCAGTGGGTTTCTGTGGCCAGACGGAGAATCAAACCCTGGTTTCAAGGATCATAGTGCAGTGCTCAAACCACTATATCTAGCTACTTCTATCTCCAATTTAAGCCAAAATTGCAAGGTGAGGAACAAGAGGTTTAAGACCATATGTTGTAGCCTGTGTTCAGGCTTCACAACCGCATGCCCTATCTGACAGAGAAACTCACACAGAGAGATGTCCCTAGAGGAAGGGGGTCATCCTAGCTCAACCTGGAAATAGAGAGGGATGATCTTTCCTCTCCATCAGTTCAGTGTATGTATGAAAAAGGATACAGGCAACCTCAATTACATGAGACAGACCAATTCCAATTAGGATTTAAAACAATTACTTATCCCTCAGGGAAAGGAAAAGAAAAAATATCTAATAGGGAAATAACATTGGACTCCATGTACCTGGCCAGAGGGCAGGTTGGATTCGTTCATATTTCAAATGTTTATACTGCTTGTCACCATAAAATCTGGCCATTATAACATACACACACATACACACACACACTGCAATTAATAATGGATCAAAGTCAAGTAGAAAAGGAACAGAATTCTGCAGGGGGTCAGTCCTGGTTTCTGTGCTTTTCATGATTTTTAAGCAGAAAAAAAAAAGTAAAATGTATAAAAAATTTGCAAATGCCTCCAAACAGAGAAAGAGTGGGAATTTAGAGGATTTGATGTGAACTCTTTTATTTATTTATTTAGGTACAATATTTATATCCTGCCTTGTATCCAAGGATCTCAGGGCAGTGTATGATAAAATCAATTTAAACAATGCAAAACCATTTAACTCACAGCAAACTCCTCTTGCTATTGGCAAAAAGGGCCTTTTATTACTGGACTTATTTTTTTTTCAGACAGAGGAATTCAGTGACATCTATGGTGGGGTTAAGTGCAGAAAATCATATGCTTGTTTTGTGGGGAGAGTATTCTGAAGTGGTCCGAAAGTTGACTCTTCATATTTTTTTTAGAGTGGGTCAGTTTAACAATAAGAAGTGCCCCAAGCAAGTAGAAACAGCCAGTAATATGTAGTTGTTTGAGTGCTGGGCTGGGACTTTGTGAGACCAGGGTTTGAATCTCTGCTCAGCCATCTCAAAGGGTGACTTGAGACAAGCCACTCTCTCAGCCTTGTTGTGCGGTGGCTTCAAGTCGTTTCTGACTTATGGCAACCCTACAGCAAACCTATCACAGGGTTTTCTGGAATCTGAGTGTGTGTGATATTCCCAAGGTCACCCAGTGGATTTCCATGGCTACGCCAGGATTCAAACCCTGGTATCCATGGTCACAGTCCAATACTCACTATACCACAATACCACACTACAGGAAGGCAACTGTAAACATCCTGTGAATACATCTTGCCAGGGGAACCGTATGGTAGGATTTCTTTAAGCTAAAGTTCACTTTGGGCACATAAAAAATGAAAAGCAACTAAAAGTAGTGACTCCTGCCATGTGGCTTAAATTGGGACCATGACGTATGGTATGCTGTTATATAGCATAGTTTCCTGGAGAAATGTGCTGCACAAAACAGCTGCTCCCATGGATGCACAGGAACAGCCATCTTGTTTCCCAGTCTTGGAAATGTTGCTACTTCATTTGAGTAGTGCCATTCCAAGGACCTTTCTTTGTGCTGTTCTAAAGTTTATGGAAGGAACACCATCTGATACATACAAAGTTTTCAGTACAATGCAACCTATTTGGAAACATTGGTTAAAGCTTGTTTGTTGGTTTGTGCACTAACACAAACAATAATAAAAGTTCTTCAAATTGGTAAAAAAGAGTTTGGACTGGATGGCCCCTGTGGTCTGAACTCCAACTCTTCTAACTTTATGATTCTAAATGAGCAGGGATGAAAGATATCCTGGTGACCAAGTCATAATTGTAAGTTTATTCTCTTTCTTCCCTCTGCCCCCCTAATCACTCCTGATTGGAATTTCCTCATTCCTCACCCACCACCAACACCTTCAAGCTTCTCCCTCTGCATTAGTTTTCTCCCTACTGTACACAAAGTGAGAAGGTGGATACAAAGGATTCACCTTCCACCCGTCTACCCAGTACCATGTGTTATTTTGCTTGATGATGCATGAACCACAGAAAAGTTTCTTTTTGGTATGGTCTTCTGGGTTCTTCTGTGGTGACAGAAACAGCCTTACTAAGATACTGATTGGAGACATAGTCTCACAATTCCTGAAGTGTGACACCACTGTGGATTGGACCAGGATTGATCAAGTCTATGCAATGACATGGTGTAGTAGTTTGAGCATTGGAATATGACCCTGGAGACCAGGGTTTGATTCCCTGCTTGGCCATGGAAACCCACTGGGTGACCTTTGGCACATCACACACTCTCAGCCCCAGAGAACCCCCATGATAGGTTCCCCTTAGGGTCACTATAAGTTAGAAATGACTTGAAGGCACAGAACAACAATGTAATGGTCAAACCTATTACCAAGTCTGGTTGTTTTCTCAGTGCCAGTGAAACTGGCACCTAGATGGCTGAGCCTTGAACCTTGCAGTGAACACCTGCAGCAACACAGTTGTGTCCAAAGCACTTAGAGTTACTGAGTCACAGGTAGAGCAATCAGTACAGTGTCCCAGTATCATACTATTAATTATGGAATAAAATATCAGTTTGCATTATTTTTATGTGGTTGTTTTTTGTTTTGTTTTGTTTTTGGTCTTGTCAAGATCAACTAAAATTGCTGTGTTAAATTTCACAGGTGACTAAGGTAGCAATGTGTGAATTGTCTTGGCACCAGAGCAGAGCCCCTCTTGGGTATTGCCTAAAGAAAGCAAGAGAAGAAAAATCAACTAGAGCAAATTTTTTGCCCCTAGGGAATGTCTTGGAATTTCTGCCACGAAAGGGAACATTACTAGATTCCTAAACACAAGCAACCAATTGGTGAGTACCTTTATAGGTTGGACTATACAGCTTGACTAGGGTTGCCAAGTTAGGACTATCCCAGCTCCTGAGATTTCAGAGCCAAAACCTGAGATCTGAGAATGACGTCTTTGTGGTGTCACAAGGAATGATCCTTAGCAATGTTACAAGAGAAAGCCACTGCTGATGTCATTAAGTAAGATCCATTAAGTATTAACCACATTTGCACAGAGTGGCCTGTTTAAATATAAAGTACCAAGTCTAAGAAATAAGGAAAATAAAATACATATAGAGAGCTATTTCAAGGCAGTGCTCTCACCCTGAGATTCCTGCCTCCAACCTTGAGAACCAGAGAAGAAGGGGAAGACCCTGAGACCAGGGAATTCTAAACAGAGGAATTTTCTCCACTCAGCTCTGCTTAAGCAACATCCCAAATTATTAAGCTTTCTATGACTGCAGTCTGAAAACATTAGACCCCTTTTCTTTTTCTTAATAAACTTTGTTGGCAGGACCAGCTAATGTGCTGTCATTGGTCTCTGTTAATTAGAGCATGTACAACTGAAAACCAGCAGCCCTAATATGCCAAAGTCGAGCATGTTCTCCATACCATGGTGTCTCATGTGATAAGTGGTGCGTTTCCTCAATGGGTGCACATTGCTTACATTTTTAGAGCTATTAAACCAGGATAATTATGGAACAATCTAGGCAATGTTCAATAGCCCATGCAGATGCCTGACAGGGCATGTTTTCTCTTAATTAGGAATTTGAATGCCTAATGCTTGTATATTAATGGAAATAATTGGATAGATGTTTTACATTTTCTTCACTTTTGCTGACAACCAAGCAAGGGACTGCATGAATCAATGCACCTTCCTCAACCAGTTAGTTTCATTTCTGCATCTCAGGCAATGTAATGTGGTTAAGTGGGTCCTTTCAGGGAACTGATGCTCTGGCCTAGCATTTTAAATTGGACATTGTGGAACATCAAAGATCTGTTGAGGGCTTCATACAGATAATGCATTGTTCCTGGTAGATTAAATCATCACCGGGATGAATATCATCATCTGTTTACAAATGGAACTTGCGATGAAATGTGTGAAGAGTTCCTGTTCCCTCCCTCAGCTAACCAGTTAGTCAACCAGCCATGCCCTTCTCCATGAGACTCCTTTCTATGCTCTCTTCCATCAGGTTGCTGAGTTTTCCCCACAGGAATCAATCAGAATTTTATGGCCACTGAGTATGCTCAGTCCTGAGTGGGAAAGAAAGAAAGCAATGCATGTATGCATTCCCATCTACATTTGAATGCACGCTTGCGGGTTCCCCATATCACAATCCATCACTTCGTATGACCAAAATCATTGCCGACCGTAACTATTTCATAGCACTTGGAGAGGGCTGTTTTATTCTGTTTACAGTTTCTGCGTGAAGTATTATTAAATGATCCTTTTAATTTAATATCCCAGACTGTATTTCACTTGTAACTCCATAGCCACTGCATCTATCCGTATGAACATTTGCAGGCTACTGACTGTTTCCAGGTCACACACCCCCACGGTTTGATATAGTTTAATTGGCAAATATTAATTGACATAAATATAAATTATACAGTGCTGTGGCTGCATGGTCATGCTGACTGAAAGGAAGGACAGCCCAAACATGTATGAAAACTAGGTCAGACAAGACCTCAAGGCATGACCAGGTCATAGTTAGGAAAACTTAGGGAACTCCAAGGACAATGGACTTGCAAATGCTTGTCAACAACTCAATCTTGAGACACAATGAAACCTGAAACTTAAACTAACAATCTTCAACCCTCTTCCCATTCCCTGGCAAAGTCTTCCTTTATTCCCTTTCCTGCCCAGCAATCAAGGAGCTATCACAATTCCCATCAGTCCTTTTCACCTAATGCTAAGGCCATTAGCTTATTCCACATCCCATTGTCCACTCTCTGGACTCCACTTGCCTACTCTGGCAGGGAGCCATTAACATTTTCCTCCTCAGGGCAGAAAAAGAGTGTTTAAAACCTGACTTTGTGCTTATAATTAATCAGTGCAATAAAACAGAATTGAATATCTGTTTAGTTGCCCCCACCCCAAAAAATGACTTTAAAGTTGTCTAGCAACACCAGAGCTACTCAGAATCTGTGGGACCATGCTCATTCAAAGAAACTAACTGGATGATCTTAGACAAATCACACTCTCTCTGCCTGATAGAAAGGCAGCGTCAAGCCTCCGCTGAATAAATCTTACCAAGAAAACCCCATGACAGGGTCGCCATAAGTCAGAGTTGGCTTGAAGGCATGTTACAACTACAAAGCACCCTACAAAACCTTTCCTTTTATTTTTTTTCCCAGGTTTCTTCCTTACAGACAATTATAGGATATATGCAACTTTTTTCTAAGTTACCCACACCACAAAACACATGAATGCAAAGCCAACCAATTTTTCTCCCCCCTAAAAATTCCTGAAGTGTAAATGCTGCCTTTCATAACCTTCCTTCTGGTGTTTTTCTGATATTCAGCAGGCTTCATCCTCTCAGAAGCAGTAACTACCCCTGCAAATTTCATCTAATTCTGTCAAGATTTTTCTTGTTAAAAAAATATTATTGGTAGTACCTATTCCTAAAAATGAAACAGAGTAAAATAAAACAAATGATCAAAATGTAAAGGCTACTAGCACAAAAACTCAGTATCTTCTATCTGATGGTTGGCAGGCTTCACCCCTTGGATGAAGGGGATGTTCGGAAGGGGCTGCTATATTTCCAATTTTTTCTCCAATTATGTCAAAAAGTAAAAAGGTCATGGCCCTTTGTTGTTCTCTGAGTGATAGTCGATGGGGAGGTCCAAAGTTTCACATTTTCTGAAGCGCACTTCCAAGTCAAACCTGAGATGAATCAAGAAGCAACTTAACCAACCTGGGCTGAATCAGGATGCTCTCTGAATCAGAAAGAAGAAAGTTAATGAAAAAGTACCTCTACATTACATGTACACTAAAAAATGAAAATGCTTATTAATTGTAGGTACTTTGAGGGGTGGCAATGATTACACTGCTGTTAATGTATGACTTTTGGTGTCCGTGTTCTCCTAGTCCACACATTTTTGTATTTTTTTTTTAAATGGGAAACTCCACTGCAAAATCTGGAGATGGGCACATTTTTGAGGAGTGCTGAGTTTCAGCTTGTGTTATCTATTCAAAAGCACGAAGTTACTAAGAGCCTTTCCGCCCTGCACTGTTATAGTGCTATTATTCCACTTTCAAGATCCTGTGGAATTCTGGGGTTTGCAGTTTCCTGAGACCAAAGAGCTCTCTGGCTGAGAATTCCAAATGCCCCTCCCTAAAGTACAAACCTCAGAATTCCACAGGATCTTGAAAGTGGAATAATAGCACTATAACACTGTAGGGTGGAAAGGCCTTCAGTTTGCATTAAAATGAGATCTGAAAGAATTTCTGGTGAGTGCATACCTCCATAGCTTCCAACAGGTCACTGATGCAAACCAGGACATATACTGCCAGGTGACAGCAGAGACTGTTGTCACAATGGCAAAAGGTGTTAAAGAGGTGTAAAACACAGGCGGGGAGAGGCTGCAGCAGTTTGAGTCTACTGGGAAGGGCAAGATTCTGCTTCCTTTTCTTCTCTACTCTTCCCCTTGCTGAGTTAGTTGAGTGTAAACCTGCTTTTACAATTTGAACTCAGTTTGAAACAACTACAGGAAGCTCAGAATGAAGGGAGCAAGCAGGAGGGCAAGATGGAAACCAGGACATTTTAAAAGCACCTGAAAATGTAGATGATAATTTGGATTTGCCCTTTCAAATCATGATAGTTGGAAGATATTACCTCCGGTACTGAGGCTATCAGAGTTCTGTTCGCAGCCCATTCTAAGTTCTGAGCAGTGCCTTTCCTACTCAGACACTGTGTCAAATATATGAAGAGGGCCTCATCTGAATCCCTGCAATATCTTTAATATTAATATTTGACATTTGGGGAGGCTGTGCCATTTTCAAAAGCTGGCAGACAGACCATATGCTAAACGAAGTGCAGCTAACAGGATGGGGCTTTCCAACACAAACTAAAGGCACATAGAAAACCAGTACCGAAGTTATGAAGGAAAGGGAGAAAGGGTACAGAAGGTATGATGTGTGGAAGGGTGCTGTCAGAGTTTGGAAATTTAGTTTGTTTGTTTTTTAAATGGTTAGGACTAAATTCAATAGTACTTCTATTTACAGCATACCCATTGAAATGAATTTGCCTTTTTAATTCCCTATAATGTAAGTTCTATTGATTTTAACAGATCTTCTCTAGCTAGGGCCATTCTGCACTAGACTGTTATAGTGCTATTATTCCACTTTCAACATCCTATGGAATCCTGGGGTTTGTCTCAAGGCCCCTTCCTAAACTGCAAACCCCAGGATTCCATAGGATGTTGAAAGTGCAATAATAGCACTATAACAGTCTAGTGCAAAAACGACCCAGGACTAAAACTGGCTTTAGGACACGGGGAGGGTAGGTATTCCTCCACAGGGAGCAGCAGCTCTTGGAATTCTGTACCAGTGTCTTTGTTGGCTAAAAATGATGAGACTTGAATTCCAACAGCAACTGGAGGGCTGTACAATTCTTGATATAGGACTTTGTTATAGTTATAGTTCCTTGGTTAGAACCTTAACAGGTAGTTACTGTCATGTTTTTATTTATTTTTATATATATATATATATATTAAGAAAGTCCATATGCTTCTGTTTCATGATATAAATAGTTGTTTTTCACTTCAAAAACAAAACAATCCAGACGTCTATCAGCCACTGACCTGTGGTACCAAACAAACTCTTATACTATCCATGTCAAAGTTACTTCAACATCCCCAATAGAGCAGGCAGCTACAGCGTCAACCTGGGCTTGAGCCACGTGATACTTTTCCTCCACCATTTAATAACGTCTCACTCCCTTAACTATAAAATCACGAGCGGGTAGGTGTTGAGGGTTGGTGGGGCTGCACTGCCCCCCGAGGGCCTTAGAAGGTCACACTTTTTGCCATACTGCCAAAAAAGAAATATCCCCCCCCCCATGCCTCCCTTGAATTCTCTGGGAAATGGGGTAGCAATTTTGCCACTTCTCTGGTGAATTTTTGCCAGATTATTTATTATTTTACATATTTGGATCCCACCTTTCTCCCAACAATGGGAAACAAGTCAGTTAACATTAAAACAGTACAAATTAAAACATGCATAAGAGTATAAATATTTTTTTTAAAAAAACAATTTATAGAGTTGAAAACATCAAATGTTAAAAACATAAAATACATTTAAAAAATACCAACCTTAAAAACAGAGTCATACAGTATTAAAAGGCTTAAACCTGTCAATTTATAAAAGCCTGATGGTACCAAAAAATGTTTTAACTTGCCATTAAAAGGAGAATAAGGGTGAGGCTATCCTGGTCTTTCTAGGGAGGGAGTTCCAAAGTGTGGGAGCAACCCTCAGGAAGGCCCTCTCCCTTGTTCCTACCAAACATGCATGAGAGTGCGGTGGGACAAAGAGAAGAACCTCTCCAGCTGATCTGAAGGCTCTATAGGGCTCAGTAAAGGAGATACAGTCCTTCAAATAATCTGGTCCCAAGCTGTATAGGGTTTTATAGGTCAAAAATTGTGCCCAGAAACAGGCCAGCAGCCAGTTGCAACAAGGACGTTGTGTGCTCCCTGTAGCTAGCCCCAGTTAATAACTCGGCTGCAGCATTTTGAGCCAACTACAGTTTCTGAGCACTTTTCAAAAGCAGCCCCGCTTAGAGTGCATTACAATAATCCAAATGGGATGCAACCAAAGCAGGTACCACTGAGGCCATAACTGAATTCTCCAAGAACAGATCACATGAAGAACTGTATCTCTCTATACGATCCTGACTGTGGCTTGAGATCCTTTGGAGGGGCCCTTCCCTCTGTCTCACCACCTTAACAGGTACATATGTGGGGACCCTTGGAGAAGACCTTCTTGGTGGCTGCTCCAAAGCCCAAGAACTCCCTTCCTATAGAGGCTAGACTGCTGCCTTCCTTGCTATCCTTTGGCAGGCAGATGAAAACCTTTTTGTTTCAGCAGGCCTTTAAGAGCGGACTGCTCAGGAGGAAAGGGATCATGAGATCAGTTGTTAATATTTTTTGTTCTCTTCTTCTTTTTAATGGTCTGTTCTTCACTCTTTTTAATTATGTTGATAGTTGAATTGTATTTGTTGTTGTGTGCCTTCAAGCCATTTCCAACTTACAGCAAACCTATCAGGAGTTTTCTGGGCACTGAGAGTGTGTGAAGTGTCCAAGGTCACCCAGTGGGTTTCCATGGCTGAGCATAGAATTGAACCCTGGGCTGTTTCTGCACTAGCCTGTTATAGCGCTATGATTTCACTTTCAACATCCCATGGAATGGGGTTTTCAGTTTCGGGAGGGGCTGGCTATTTGCCAAAATCATAGTGCTATAACAGCCTAGTGTGGAAATGGCTCCAGTCTCCAAGGTTGTAGTCTAATGTCCAAACCACTACACCACTCTGCCTCTCCCTATGGACCCAAAAACATAATAGATTTAATATCACACCTATTAGGGAGCATTTGGGAAGCAATTGGAGCCCATTTTTTTTAGGTGGGGAGTCCATTTTCCCAATTCCTGATATGAATAATCTAGAAGTTACCACTGCACTACAAGAAGAATGACATTATCCCTTGTTAAACTGCAATCTTTAGTGGAACTTTGTTACGCCTTAATTATAGCAAAACCATAGCCAGTTACCTCTGTGTTCTGGATGACCATTGTCATTCTAGGTTCCTTAATGAGTGTTATTCCCATTAAAAGCGTCATTAATTTGAATACAAGACACAATGGAATCAGTACAAGTTAATAATTATTTATTCTTATACATATATGCCGGAGGTAGATTGCAAACCCAGGAATTGTTTAGATTTAGGATGGCTTTCACAAACGAGTGTTTATGTCATTACTATTTAGAATGAAAACTCCTTTAATAGGAACAAATTGCTCCCCGTTAGTACTAGCAGGCATAATAACCTATTTCCATAAACAGTTTTTGGAAAAAAAAAAAAAGCCTTAATGCACAAGGCCCTCCAGACATCTTATGGAAATCAGATTGCATTGTGCAAAAGAGGCCTTTTTCACCCATTGTGGTGTTGTTGCTTAGCATTTTGTTTTAAGTGCTAAATTGTTTTCTTTCTCATATATAGGGCAGAAAGATGCTCTCTAGAATTAAAGCAAAGGAAAAATAACTTTTTTTTCTTTGCACATTTTGCTGTTCAATGACCTGGTTGTTACAAATTTTTAAAAGTTCTAGTTTAGAAGGAAGAAAGCAAGCAAGGAAGGAAAGAAGGAAGAAAGGAGGCAAGGAAGGAAGACTGAAGATAAAATCCGCCAATCAAAACCACCCAGTGGGCTATATGGTTGCGAGATCATTGTTATCTGATGGGAGACTTGCCAATTTTTTAAAAAAGATATACCTTAATTTTAATTTACCTTTAAAAATGACGAGAAGACTTAATTGTAGCTTGTTCCTCCTTACAGCTTTCTAAACAATGTGAACTAATACATGAGTTGACATACTTTCTGTATTTTTGAATGGATATATACACATAATATTAGAAAAAAATAGAAATAACTAATAACATTTCCTCAAAGGTTCTTTCTCTTTCTGTTAATAAACATGACTCTATTCACATGTTTATTTTCAGCTGATGGCAGCCTATATTACTACAAGTTATATTTCAAATGTTTACTAGGATATGCTGATCTGCGATCTTAGTCTTTATTCACGTACTGTTTATTTGAAGGGTTCATACCTTTTGCATTTAACCCCCAAAGGATCCCAGAATACCTTAAGAAGTTTAAATAGTATAACAGTCCCAGCCTTCAGGCTTAAAATCTAAATTTAAGTTGTGGCACAGAAGGAAGACAAGATGAGAAAGAAGGAGGAAAAATTATTAGTGACATACCTTCAATGGGGTAATAGCTATGAGGGCAGCAAAAAATGAGAGCATTCCTCCCCCCCGCTAAGAATGCTACCTATCCCATGAAATTTTCTTTCAGTTCACAAACTTGTAGTGTTGCAGTGCCTTCAGTTGAGCATTTATATATATAGTTTAGGCATCCAAAGAAAAGGGACGGGCAAAGTTACCAAGGTAATGCAAACACAGCAAATGTAAGAGTTCTAGGTATGAAAATGTTTTACTGTTCCCCTCTCTGCAATGAGTCAGTCCTGCAACTATGTTGTTCACTTACAGGGCTCTTGTTGGGAGTCAAGACAAGAGTGAAGAATAAAGATAGTGGAAGTTTGCCGTTACGTCATAGATAACTTTCTTGGGTGTCTCCCAGTTTGGAAACCCAGAGGGCTTTCTTGGAGTGGGGAGGGTGGGAGTTTCACATATTTCTAAACTCAATCATGATTCCAAGGACTGGTCCAAAATGGCTAATTTGGGATATAATTCCAGGTTTCCACTATGGTTGCCCAGAGTTCTATCTTCTTCATTTTATGTCCTATACCTGAACACATGATGATGATGATGATGATGATGATGACTGCAGATAATCACTTAATTTGTTGTCATGTACCTTCAAGTCATTTCTGAGTTATGGTTACTCTGAGGTGGACTTATCATGAGAGGTTCTTGGCAAGATTTATTCAGAGTGGGCTTGCTATCACCTTCCTTGGAGGCGGAGAGCGTGTGACATGCCCCATGAGTTCCTACAACCAAGCAGCAATTTGAACTCTGGCCTTTCTAGTCCAGTACTCAAACCACTGCTCCACTCTGGGTCTCTCTATGACTTAATACCACATTTTTTTAAAAAATTATATATCCAAATAGCAAAATTCAGCCTAAGAGGAAATTTACACAAAGAATTATGCTTAGGAATCAATCATAATTACATTTAATGCTGGCTGCAGCTGTTTATAATTGTGGTTTCTCCCAAGGTTATTCCCCTCCCACCTTCCACCTCCATATATATGAAATGTGCTGCTGTGGAAATGGCTTGAAAGGATTATAATTCTCTTGCAGCTCACCACAATGGTGGCTTAGTTGCTGCTGCAGTTGAAGGCAAATGATGGATAAAGGATGCCATGGGGGATGGGGGTACAACAGAAAGCTAATTATTCTGGACTGCCATATTTGTTGTGGATAAAAGTGAAATTAGCATTACCTGTACATTTGCTGCATCCTTTCCGGTAGAGGTATTAATACACAAATATTATAGCTTTCTGATGCAGAACCTACTGTCTTACCCGCACATAATATGTTCTTGATGTGTATACTTTTCTTATACCCTCCACCATTTCATAGACCTACCTGGTGAAGCAACACCAAAGTGTGGTCAAGATGGCAAAAATTATTAATGAGGAAGAAGACAAAAGCCAGGAAGGGCTGCAGCACTTTCCTTTTGCCTAACCCCCTTGGGAAGGGCAGAATTCTACCTTTCCTCTCCTCTCCCTCAATGAGCTGAGTACCAATGACTTTTTACACTCTGAACTCAGTTTTCAGACACTGAGGTAAACCAGAGCCAAAAGGGGAAACTGGGAAGAGGGAAGAAACTGGAACATTTTAAAAGCAGCAGGAAAAGTAGGATGACAGAGGATTAAGTGGGACTGTCCTTACCAAATTGAGCCAGTTGGAGAGTATGTTATCTGGAAAAGAAAACTGGGTCTGAAGTCATGAATCATGAACACAAAGGTCTGAACCATGAACAATTGCCATAAAAGCACAGTGATTTGTCTCATTCCAAGGGAATAGCAGAGCAGTATCTCATGTATTGTCTTCTTCTAGTTGCTTGACTGTCTCACAAGTGAAAATAACTGGTTGAGACCCTACATTGTGCTTGCAAAATCTACATATTTGTAGTTTCTTCGTGGTTATGCTACACCATCCTTCTGCTGAACACAAACACCATGCAACCAAGGCCGTTTCCACCTCACGCTGTTATAGTGCTATTACTCCACTTTCAACAACCTGTGGAATTCTGGGTTTTGTAGTTTACTAAGACCAAAGAACACTCTGGCTGAGAATTCTAAATGTCCCTCCCTAAACTGCAAACCCCAGGATTCCATAAGATGTTGAACGTGGGATAATAGCACCGTAACAGTGTAGTGTAGAAATGGCCCTAGTGTGAATTTCCTTATTGCCCTGTTGTGCCCTGATTCACTTTTCAGTGAATCAGATGGTATGTTGATGGCATGGATGAATGATCAAGCACCATTCAAGAATGAGCAAGTACATGACTGGAGCAACACCTCTGAATCAATTGTTGAATGGTGAGTTAACACATAAATCAATGCAGTTGATTCAATAGCTCCGCTTTGGTCAGGTCTAACAATAGAATTTAGGCCCATGTGAAATGGCTGCATTTGTGAAATGCAGCTTACAGAACCATGAAATGAATGCAACCATTGTACAGCAGGTTAAAAAAAAATCCAACTTACATGCATGTATGAAACCTACACAATTAAAACTGCCGTGTTACATCTGTCCAGATACTGTGTAAAGGGATGTATTAACAGTGAAAGATCATTACCTACATTATCCTATCGGCCTTAGTTATTTAAAGATTATTATCATAATGCTCTGAATAGTTTAAGTTGTTTCAAGGTAGGAGTACATCCCTGAGGCATTGAAGAATTGGTGAGAGCTGAAATAAACAGTATTGGACTGGATGGATGAATAGTTTGACTCATTACAAGGGATGTATGTGTTCATGTTTAGCTCTGAATAGGCCAGCTTCAAGATTAGCCTTCTTATTAATTTTGGCAAAGGTACAAGTGACTCTAAGCCTTCCCTCAGGCTTTGGTGGCCAAGAATTCAGAAATAAAATTCTGCTTCCGGAACAGTTGTTTTGAAAAGGAATGTTTATCCTAATGTGATATATGTGGGGGTCAGAACGCACTCATAAGACAGGAAGGCTAGCTGATGAGGCTTTGTAGAGAAATTTGTACTTGTGGAAGATGATTGTAGTCATTCTCTCCAATAGTGAACTCTGGTGGTGAATGCCAATAGCACTGGGACCAAAACAGGGCCATAGGGAAAGGTTATCCATATGGTTAGGAAAACTCTAGGGCTCTCACCCAACAAAGTTCTCATCCCACCAGAGCATTGTTCCTGGTCCAGGACCTGTGCTATTGCATGACATCATTGCTAACCAGCTGCTATCACATTTTCATGCATTGCAAATCAGCCCTTTTTCATTGCTAGAAAAAAAATCTGGTAATGGCCTCCTTTCCCACCATAAACCCGCCAGCTGGCTGAGTGCGGTTTCTCAGTGCTGCTTGATAATGCATCCTGTCATTGCGCATCCAAGTGTGGGTGTGGTGTGGGAGCTCCCAGGTTGTCCGTCCGTTAGCTGCTCCCATGGCATGGCAAGTTTAAAATCTATCATCTCTCTGTGTTTATTTTAGATTTCTCCATTCAGTTAATTTTTTTATTTTTTAAATATATGTTTTAGCATTGCAGTGCAAAAACACAATAGCGTACCAGCACTGGAAGGTTGCATTGAGGTGATGTTACAATGCTGCTGCGCTAGTATGGCTTTGAAAAAAAAAACCAAAAACAACGCTGACCAGTCACAGGATGTGGGGCAGGGGAAAGGCAGGAAAAGGACTTACCAATGAAGCTGTAATGCAATGGGAACACCAGTGGCAATAAAACTACTCATCTGCTAAAGTTGAAAGTGTATGGTAGAGAGTGTTCAGAACCCAATACCATCATAGAAATGGCAATGCTGGGATTGAAACGGAACAACATGCTATTGAGACATGGTGTGGTAAGGCCCTAAGGCTGCAAAAGAACTCTCAATAAGAAAGTTTATATTAAAAAGTAAGGATAGAGTACTGCAACAATAGTTGGAGTTAGCAACATTTGGATGCCTGTACTCACTGTTAATTTGCATCATTAGGGGCTTCCTGTTAAGTGTTTTCTATACCCACTCTCTTTCTATACCAATCTGATCTGCAAACAATTTTCTTCATATTCCTGTCTGCTCCATTAAACCATATTTGACTAACCACAATTCATTGTAAGCAAAGCTATATGTTTTACTAAGAAGACCAGGCTGATTCCTTTTCTCTCTTGGATCCTATAGGTTGATGGACAAGTCAATGTGGGACTGGTTGTTGTTCAGCTTCTGCCTTGCGGATCGATTAACCTCCTTGAGATACCCACCACTATTGCTCACATTTTCCTACAACAATTTGTTGCAAGTCTGACTTGTAATTAACAAATCTTCAATTTTCAGCTATTTTACAGAGTCAGCATAGAAGCTGGTTTTACTTATATTGCCTAGATCTTCTTTTTGTATGCCATTGCAAATGCAGTAAAGAATGTGCAACCTTAAAGACTAACGTTTTTTATTTGGCATAAGCTTTTGCAGATAACAATCCATTTTATGAGAAGCATGGAGTGCAACCTCATTGGACAGATATTTATACTCAAACAGTGGTGGGTAATGTACAAAAAACCTGGTGATGATCTTTACAATGGTAATTAAACAATCACTAGTAAGTGACAATTATATGCTAATACTTATGAATAGATTAACACAGTTATGGTGAAGCCAAGTATTAAAGATGAGTTTAATCTATAACTCAGATGTGAGAATCATGCAGACCTCCAAATGTTGTTGGACTCCAGCTCTCAGCACTCCTCACAATTTATTATGATGGCTAGGGCTGCTGGGACTTGTAGACTGCTTAGTCTTGCCCATTCTTTTCACACGGCTTTTGTCCTCACACTGTCCCTACAGCAGCAATTAGCTAAGTCTGTAAAAGTGTAACAAAGCTATACATTAATGATAAAGATAATAAAATGACAGTGTACTTGGATGGCTCAGGTCCAGACTATCTAAAGGACAGTGGCCAGAATGAACTAAGTAACTAACATAGGATTCTAGGTGCAGTATACTTAACAAACTAACCTCTCTTGGCCCAACACCCCTGCCTCAAACCTGAAGGAAATGTCATTCACCCACATTTCAATCACAGGCGGAATGAACATCCCACAATCCGTGCTGCTGATGCCTGATAAAGTAGGTGAGGGGAGTTACAATTCTGGCAATAGTACTGCAATCATGACTAAGTAGAGAACATGAATACGAAACAGTTACAGATGTGTAAATCTAGGTGTCTTATGGAACTTTACAAAAGATGCACTGGCATAAGTATTCAAATGTGCATCCATCCCATTGGGCATCACTCCCATTGCCCCCCTCCCATGTAGTAATGTCACCAGAGCCCTTGCTGAATACAAGTGCTACAAAACTGCTCGATTCTATTTCTAACAAGTGTAAATCCACTTACAAATTCAGTCCCTTACTGAATTCTGGCTCATGGCTTTTGACTATAAGTCCCAGAGTTCTACAGCTTCCATGGCCAATGTTAATATAGTTTGGGGTATTCTGGGAGTTAGAGTCTAAAAAAGGAATTTTTCCAGGCTTTAGCGAACAACTATGATGAAGTGGAATGAGGCAGATTCACCAAAAGAATAACAGATTTCCTTCTGACATTCCAAGATAAGGTTTGGGAACAACAGAGCTTTGGTATGGTCCAACGATCGCTTATGGGCTAGCACAAAGAACATGGGTGAGTATTTATACAAGTAGATATGGGATCTTCCCACATTGATGGTCTCTTTCCCCATTCTGAAGAAGCTTGTTTGGTAAAGTGACTAATTGCTTCATCACATGGCAAGATAGATTTCTAGCCTGCAAAGGTGTGCAAAATGTTATACCATAGCATGGTTCAATTGATCTGGCTCTGTACAAAGCAATCAAAGAACCACTTGATTAGATAGAACCTAGACAACATTGATGCTTCTTTTTGTAAACTGGGCCTACACAAAGATGCAAACCATCTCCTCCTCAAATACCTGAGTAGAAAACCAAAACTAATTGGAGATGTCTCTTCTGAAAACAAAAAATAAGTAAAAAAGAAGATTATGGGGGAGCAGGGAGAAACGTGGTGGTGTGGAGTGTGTGTGTATGAGGAGGGGGGCCGGAGAAAAATAAAAAGGTATCTTGGTATAGCCAGTCCCCTTCTTACGATCCAAGAGAAGGTAGCTGCAGGTGCTTAGGGCTTTAGAAACTGCTGAAGGGACGAAAGACCACGGCGTTGGCTCCAGGTTAGCTCTTATGATCAACTATTCTTTTTATCTTCCCCAGAAAGACCACCTCTATCTTTTGTTGGAAAGGGAGAAGGAGGAGGAGAAGGCAGAGAGGAGGGGGTGCCAAAAAGGAGACAGGGTGTTTGATTTCTAATAGGAGGTGGATTTCCTCTGAAGAGGAGCCTGTAGCAATCAGGGAGAGCAGATTAAGTTAAGCAGACTTGGGGAGCAGGGTAAAGCACGGGGGGGATTGCATTTTTATGGCACGTTATTTAAAGCATGAACAGCTTTAAAAAATGTGTGTGTGTGTGTTGGAAGGGGTGGGGGGAGACCCAATGCTCTGTTTTGTGTTTAGACCTATACAAACTCCCCACCCTTTTTTTTTCACACATTTTTTTCCCTCCTGCTCTCCCTTCTTCTTTGTTTATCTCCTGAGAGATAACCACATGTGTACAATACAAAGAAATCCAGTCATAAAAGCCTCGGCCTGCTGGCTTCCCTGAGGACCAATTAATGGTGTTCCAAATCTTGTGGGCAGGCAGATAAAAAGGATACAGAGAGAGAAAGAGAGAGAGAGAGAGAGAAGGGGGAGTAGATGAATACTCAGCCAGAGCAAGACAGCCTTTTTCAGAGGCTGGCTTGGAACTTCTTTAGGTATTCTTATCCAACGTATATGAGATTTGGCTTTCTCGCTCACGCGCTCTTCCCTGCACCCTCCCTCCCCACAGTCTTAACATGAACAGAGGGAGATATAACACTTGAAAATATCAATTAGGCTAGTGGGGTTTTTTTTTTAAAAAAAAAGGGAGAGAAAGAAATCCAAGCCAACGACAGTGAAACACCCAGTCTGAGGAGAGCAATGGGGGAAAAAACAGAGAGGGAAGATTTCCTGATGATTCTTTCATAAATCTTCAAGCATATTGATAGCTGCTTAAGTTTTCCTCATCATTTGTAATCTTGGCATTGGATAGATGATTCTCAATGTGAGGGGGCTTTGTAGTGCAACCTCTCCACCCACCCGCTCCCTCCTGCTCCCTCCCGTCTCTCACCCCTACGAGTCTATGGGCCTTTGAATAGCAACTGGGTGGCACTTTGAAATCAGGAGTTGAAAGTGTTTGACATGGAAAAGGGGGAGTGTGAAAGTCTTGTTCTTTGAACCTTTTTTTTTTCCTTTTATTTTCAAAGTCCTCCCAAAAGTGCAGGGAGGACAATGACGGACCAGGTTTAGCGGCTGTCTAGGTAAAGAGAGAGAGATTCTGTGGCGGTGAAGGGTTTCAAATCTTTCACCAGTAGTATTTCCCAACAATGTTTCCTCCATCCCAGAATGCATCACAAGAGGTTTAAATCCATTGAAAGATATGAGCGGGATGGCAAGCTTGCGTTTTCTAATTTTCTTCCCCTTCCAATTTTAATTAATGAGAAGCTAAAAAGTTCTATAAAAGCAAGGGGGGCAGGATTTAGTAGAAAATGGAATGGTCAATATTATTGTTCATCTTTCCACTCACTGGAAAGAAATCCTCCTTTCTACCCCTCCTTCCGCATCATATTTTGTTTTCCAATTAAATGAAGCCAGATGCACAGCAAATGTGAATTGTGCATGAAATGTGCCCAGCTGTTGCGTCAAAATTTGAGGCAGACCTCTCTAGGCTCGCTGTCTCTCACCTGTTTAGGGTCAGGAGGGCAAATTAGAAAATGTGCCAGCTGCCAAGATTCGCTTGAATTGTTTCTACCTGCCTATACGCCCCATGAGAGAGACCAGAGGAAGGATGGTTGGATGATGGATCATTGCAAAGCAAGAACAGATTTCCCATGAAAGTGAGTCATTTCCGTTTCAAATGGAGACCTTTTTATTTGGAGACCATTAGCCCATAAAGGCAGAGAAGGAGCCAGGGTTAGCCCAACGCAGTTTGCTGCCTGAGGTGGAAGAGCCAAAGTGCAAGCCCAGTAAGCCAAAGTGAGCAGTACCCAAACCTGTCAAGCTATTTTGTCATGAGCAGACAAAAAACTCTTGAGGACCTTTGACCATTTCTAGCAGCACATCAGTGTGACCACCAGTAGAGAACTAGTGAGGACTAGTGGTTGAAGTGTTGGATCAGTACTTGGAAGATACTGTTTCCTATTGAGCCATGAAACTCATTGGATGACTTAGGATGGTCATTCTTTCTCAGCCTGGCCTTCCTTATTGTGAGGGTAAAATTGGCCAGGACGAAAGCCCTGTATGCTGCCTGGAGCTCACTGGAGGAAAGCTGTAATGCAACCTGCCATTTGCTGACTATTTAGGAGCTCTAAAATCTGCTCTTGGGCAGCTGCCTCCATCTCTTTAATAACAGGTCTAGTCTAGGAAAATTCATTGCTTTACAAGCAGGGTTTGTGATGCATGGAAATGTGATACACAGCGAAAGATAACCCTGCGAGTCTGGACTGAGCAGTTGTCCTCAACCACCACCATGCCTCAGTTCTAGCTCATTCCCAACTAGAAGTTTGAACCTTGGACCCTTGCACACAACCATTTATAGCACTATGATTCCCTTTTAACTTCCATGGTTCCATCCAAATGCATCCTGGGACTTGTAGTTTAGGGAAGGATAGTTATAATTCTCAGTAAGAGAACTCTAGTGTCTCATTAAGCTATCCTAGAATTTCACAGGATGAAATCATGATAGTTAAAGTGAAATACTTAAGGGCCTCTACTCTGCTTTAACAGAAGGGGAGATGTTCTCCTGGAGACCTCTAGATATATTGGCCTATGTCATCTCTGACCATTAGCCATTGTGTCTCAAGCTTAAGGAAGGTACCAAGTGGCCAACACATAGAAGAAATGTGATCTTAGGGACTTTGGAGGGGGGAATTGGTGAAGGGATGAATTCCAAAATAAATTTTCTCTTTCTGAAGTTCCCAAATTACCTTTTAGACCAGAAATGTGATTACTTTAAAAACTGCACTCCTGCTGAATTCTGAATAGTGGTCAGAGACACTTCAAAATCAACTTCTAAATGCTTGGAACAACTAGAAGGCATGATTTTTGTCCATGAGAATAGTAGTACATGAGGGAAACCTGTGTAATAAAGGCAAATCTTGAAAAACTTAACTTTTGAACTATACTTCCCAGAATCTCCCACTTAACATGGCCATTGACTATGCTGGCTGGGTCTTATAGTCTGAAAATTTCCTACATTGTGACTGAGGAGCGCTGCCTGATGACCAAACTTCAGATCCACAGAATCGACTAGAATTCTGTATTTTACTCTTTTCTTCTTTTTATAAGCCTGAGGGCTGTGAACCAGAGCTAGGTGCAAAATAGTGGCTCAGGAGCAGAAAAGTGTTAATTTCATTTTCTCCTCATTCAAATTTTGCTAAATTCTGATGCAGATGCAGAAAATTCAGACTTTTTTTAAAAAAAATCCTGAAATTAAATTCTGTCCATCCCAAATGATGGGCAAGTCTCTCTGTTTCATTGTCTCCTAAATTCAGATTTTGCAAATCTGTGATAATTTCTAATGAAAGAACAAAGAAAATTTTTTTACTTGCCCTAGTGGTGGAAATATCTGTCAATTTGCTTTCTCCCACATTCAAATTTCACAGATTCTGGTAAATCTGATAGAAATGAACTGAACTGAAATTCTTATCCATTCCTACTCAGGGGAGTAGATGTAAGGTGAGCATTAAGGATCATGGTATCATTTAGTGCACATACAATGAAGGAACAATGTTTGATAAGTACCAGAACCTAGTTCATTTATCAGAAATTTCCTTTTTGGAAATCTTATATAGCAGGGAAACGGGATATTTTGGTTGCTATTGTCAGGACAAGGTGGAATCATAAACTCTTGCCTTTCTTCTGCAAAACACTGATAGATCTACCAGCAGATCCCAATCTGCCTCTGCTACTCACTAGTATACAGTATCTGTGGGAAAGAGAGAACAACATGAAGTATCACCATTCCAGGGCATTTTCAGATGCATTTTCTTTAGGTACAACAGGTGCTAAGGTTTGTAGCCAGTTCAAATGGCTGGAAGCTATATGGGAAAGAAGAGACATATGTTAAAAGAGAGCTTCATAACCTCATGGATATTTCTGAGGGCCAGGATTCACTAAGGCAGTTATGAATGAATAACCTAAAGTTACGCATTGATGACCGGTTCAGATTCACAATCACTTCATATTCCCTAAACTAAACTGGGGAATATGCAGGGACTGTGAACGTTCACCAGTTCTGTCTACTGGGCAGCAACTACCATGATCAATGTAGATCTGTTCCCCTGTCATTCAGGAAGCAACTGACTTGCATTTCCACCACCAACCCCTTGCATGAGGGATCTCCAAAGTGAGGGGAAGTTTCAACAGAGACCCTCTGTCTGACTGTTGCACCATAGATTGCTTGCAAGAGGAGGTGGAAACATCAGGCAGCTGCTTCCCAGCTGACAGGGAAATAGACCCTGTTGCTCACAGCAACTGCTGCCGGTAAATGAAGATTGGGAGTTCAGGCCAGGAGATACTATGTGGCTAGGTAACTATGGTGGTTACACATTCATAACTGCCTTAGTGAATTTTCACCAATTTTTATTTTAGAAAACACAAAATCCACCCATCCCTTTGAAACTGAGATAGAAAGAGCTTTCTATCGATCACGTACTAAATTTGCACAGACTGAATTCACACTCTTCTGTCCATCTAGTTGATGTACCTTTCATTTATCCATAAAATAGACATTGAAAGTATTTCTGTGCTGCCTTTCAGTAATATTCCCCCAAGCAGCTTACAACATCAGATTAGAGCTAAGTTTACAGAAAGCAATAAAAGGAATCAACACTGAAGCTCACAACAAAACAGAAACAAATATAATTCAGAATGATCAAACCTTGAATACCCAGGCAATGTGAAGAGTTATGGTTTGACATTGAATGCAAGCAAAATAAGTACCTGGCAAGATTTCCACAAATGGAATGCTGCAGCCCCATTCCCAAGACTAATTGTGGACTAATAGAAGGCAAGTTTAGAAAACTTATAATTTGGATTATATACCTCAGATTATAGCTTTCAAAATACCCTACTGAGGATGACCACTGTGCCTCAGAATCCCCTAGGCACAGTGGTCATCCTCAGTAGGGTATTTTGAAAGCTATAATCTGGGAAAAAAATGGCCTTTTCACCTCTACATATAGTCAGTTGCTAGAAGAAGCAGACTATTGGTCTAGTTGATCTTTTGGTCTGATCCAGTAGTGTTCTTCTCCTGTCCTTATAAGGGATGAAGTGATACGCTTGAAGTATAGCAGCTACTCCCCCTAAAATGCTCCAGAGTCACATCCCCAAGAAAAATCCAAAAACACAGGGAATAGTATTGATCCATAACGACAAACAGGTGATCTAGCACTTTTGAACTTCATTGGGAGTGCATCTTTTGTAATAATCAATTCAAAAGCAAGCCACCCAAAAACACTTGGCATTACAAGTAAGATCACTTGAAATAATATACTTTTTCCAGGTAAAGCCCAATTCCCACCCCTTTGTCCTGACAACTGGGAGAATTAAGCTCAGAAGGATATGGAGAACCTATGAAGAAGGGGCGAGAGATAACATCAGTGTCCCTGCTTGTAAAAATGTCCCAGTACTTTGACCCTGAAATATAGAGCTCCATTACACCACTAGTTTTTGTGCTTCCAAGATGTAGTCCATACACAAGGATGGGGAAGTAGGTCAGTGCCCAGATCTTACTGGATAGTTCCAACTAAAGTAGAATTATTGACACAATTGTTGGATGGTGAGTCAAAGTCTTGCAAGCTCAGGGCCATGTCTTACTTGATCGAGTCTATCCTCCTGTACCATGGTCTTCCCCTTTTCCTATTGCTTTCCATCTTACCAAGCATTATTATCTTTTCTAATAAGCCATGTCTTCCCGTGATATGTCTAAAAGACAATAGTGTCAGTTTAGTCATTTTGGCTTCCAGGGTGAGTTCAGTCTTGATTTCCCATAAGACCCACTCACTTGTCTTTTGAGCAGTCCAGGGTATCCATAGAATACCTTCTCCTGCACCACATTTCAAATGAGTTGATTTTCTTCTTGTCAGCTTTCTTCATGGTCCAGCTTTCACAATCATACATACATACAAATCAGAAATACTATGATATGGACAATCCTGACCTTGGTATTCAATGATACATCTTTACACTCGTGGAACATGATTTTATTGTGGATGCTACAGCAACTTTTCAATCTAGCGATGCTAAAGCAAGAGATGGTAAAGAGTGGCCCTGAGGCCCCATTGTTGTTTTTAGACTCTCTGAAACATATCTATCCTTTTCCTCACATAGAAAAAGCTGCCTGTCTTGGAAGGCAATGGGAGTAGTGATGGCAGTGGTGATGGGGTAGTTAATACTTAATGAAGTTGGTTGGTATCATGTTGGACAGTTATGATTGTGTAACCTAGAGTTACCCACTCATGGTTGTTTTATATTTATGATCCCTGTACAGTCCCTACTTTAGGGGATACATAGAGACTATGAAAGCCCCTCCAGTCTCTACCAAAGAGGTAGCAGCAGCTGCAATTGACAGGTGTCTGTTTGCCTGCTGATTGAGAAGCAACAGAGATCACTTCATGCAAGTAATCTCTGACATGAGAGAGATTTGTGACAGGGGCCCTTCTTCTGTCTGTCACACCAGAGATCTCTCAGGGGGCAAGGTGGGACTGTCACTAGCTGCTTCCCAATTGATAGGGGAACAAATCTCCGCTGATTGCAGCAGCTGCTGCCTTCTATGTGGAGGTGGGGAGATCAGGACAGGAGTTCACTGTGTAGCACCTAACTAGAGTGCTTATACATTCATAATTCTCCAACAGGATTCTGGCTGATAAGTTGAAATAAATAAACGGTATTTATATCCTACCTTCTGCTTAAATCAAAGCTCAGGGCAGCTTAAAAATTAAAGGAAATACAACAATTTGACACATAGAATTAAAAAATAATTACTTTTTTTTTTTAAAAAAAAACTTCTACAATTAAAAACAGGAGCGCAACCTATTAAATGCTGTTTCAGTTCTATTCTCAAAATTCAGTTGTTAAAAATATGAAATTTATGACATTCAGGGCATTTCCACACTACACTGTTATAGTGCTGTTATTCCACTTTCAATATCCTATGGAATCTTGGGATTTGGAGTTTAGAGAGAGGCATTTAGGTTTCTCAGCAAGGAGCTCTTTGGCCTCAATAAAGTACAACCCCTCGAATTCCACAGGATGTTGAAAGTGGAATAATAGCACTGTAACTGTGTGGTGCAGAAAGGTCCTCAGTTCTCAAAAGTCTCTGAATACAGGGACTTGTCGAAATACAGAAGGATAATAGAGAAGATGTTATTCTAGGAAGGGGGTTGAAGATGGAGCAGCCACTGAGAAGGCTGTTTTTCACCTTTTAAATAGATCTTGAGCCTTTGCTTCCTGCCAGTATGGTTCAATACAAGAAGCACCCATTTTTCAAAACCAGATGTGGACTTCCTGTGACTTCCAATTTTGAAGGGTGAGGCAAGGTCATTTTTGGCAGCCCAGGTGGCCCTCAAGGGGCTTAGGGACATAAAAATAGTCTTAGTAGCCACCAAAATTGCCTACCCTTGTCCTAGAAAGCACACACGCACGCACGCACACACACACACACACACACACACACACTTGTGTTTAAGAGGAAAGTATCGCCTTCCATCCATATTCACTCTCCTTTGGCATTTTCTCATTTCTGCTCTCTTTTTAACAGGGAAGACAAATTTCTCCCTGAACCATGTGGCAATCATCTTACACTCTGAAGCATGAAATTCCATCATCATTATCCTGGCATGAATGATTGTACAGATGTTATTTGGCCATAAAGTTTATCCAGCCCTTTAAAAAATACAGCCACCAGCATATGACTTGATGACCTCTTGCAACAGTTTGTTCCACAGGTTTCCTATCCTTGACGGTAACATTTTCTCTTTATTGCTTATAAACACAGCTCTTTAAGAGACAGGCAGACATGAAAATTTCATGCATAAGAACTAGAGTAGATTTGAAGAGAAAGAGAATAGTAGAAAGCTATTCAGCCCAATTCTTTTTGTTAAGGCCTACAACCATTCTTCTTCTATGAGCCAAATTTCCCCAAATATTTTTTATTTTATACTTGCTAATGCCTATCCAAATGGAACAGAGATTTGGATGTGCTCAGCACAGAGCATGGGGGTGGGGTGGGGAGGTATCAGCAGAATTCAGAAGTAATACATTAAACATAATTTAGTTACCTGTAAGGCATCAATGTGTGTGTGTGTGTGTGTGTGTGTGTTAGCAGTGAGAGTACAACAAAGGCACAGTTCAAAGAGATGTAATAAGTGAAAATGAATTTACATTATTTCAGTGAAAGTTGACTTCTATGTTAATGGGGCATTGGATTTACTCTGGATTACAGTCTGAACTAATAAAAAAGTAATGACTAAGGCAAGAAGTAACCTAATGTGTTTTGGAAAAAAATAATATATCATGTAGCAATAGATTCAAAAGGCCTTTCCACTCCATCCTCCCAACCCACCACAGGGACAGAAGAACAGGACCGTGACGACACTTATGCACAATGCCATCACAGTCCCATCCTTCTTTCATTCCCAGGCAGTGCAATTGTGCCAGAAATCATTGATGGATTCTCCCCATCAATGACCAGTGATTGCACCACCATCATGGACTTACCTTGTCTGCAGAGGTCCTGGAAGCACAACAGCGGTGCTTCCTGCCCCAGCATAGCCTGTGAAACTACCTAACTGTGCTGTGGCAGAAAGAGGCATGGCCACTGCACTTCCTGGAACATGGAGGTAGCTGGTATGGGGGGAAGTGTTCCTATTGTGCTCCCTTCACAGCAGAGATGACACTAGAACCACACTGGATGTCTTCGAGACCAGGTAAGGTGTAGAAAGGGCTCTAGAAAGGGCCCCATTGGCTATTGAGTCCAACCTTCTGCTCAATTCAGCTAGTGCTTTCACAACAGGTAGTGGTCCAGTGTCTTTCTGAAGACATTCAGAGAAGAAGACCCCATCACCTTTTCAGGCAATTGGCTCCACTGTTGAATAGCTCTAACTCTCAAGAAGTTCCTTCTGACAGTCAGCTGAAATGTTCCTTCCTGTAACTTCAAACCACTAGGTGGGGACAGCAGAGAACAAACTTGCTTCCTCTTCTTTGTGACAGCCCTGACGTCACCCTTCAGTCTTCTCTTCATGAGGCTTAACATGCCCAACTCCCTCAACTTTTCCTCACACATTTTGTTTTCCATGCATCTTATCCTCCTTCTTGCTCTTCTGAATGGCCACTTCTGGATATTTTCAGTATGGCAACAATATATTCTGAGAGGATTAGTTGTGCTACTTGTCTATCCTGCTAATAGTGAATTCAGTGCTGAGTGTGAAGCAGACAAAACAGTACCACCCACACACAAGAGAGAGGTATCAGCTGATTTGAGGAACCTCAAGGTTTTCAGAAGTATCACAAATGAATAAAACAACTTTATGGGAAAGACTTCCCCCCAGCCCAGTGAAGAGAGAGCATGCTCAGCAGTCACATAATACACACCCAAAAACTCCCAATTTGGTAGGGGCAGTTTCAATTAATCTTTTCAGTCGTGTTTAAAATTTCTCTCTTCTTTCCCTATTTCTCTCTCCTTTTCCCACTTTCCCCCTCTGTCCTCAACTTATTTCAGCTGTTACAAACTGAGTTCAAATTGCAAAAGCAGCTTGTTGTCAGCTAACTTAGCTGTTGAGGCAAAGGCAAACTGCTGCAGCCTGCCTTGTATATTCTTCTTCATTAATACCTTTTGCCATCTTGACCACACTTTGATGTTATTGGACTACATGTATTCTGATTTTCATTTGTGAAATTTTGGATGATATGAGAACACTGTCTACCTTTTAGGTGGTTGCTTGGAAAACTGAAAAAGGGAGAAGACAGATAGAATGGGTACTTTTTTATTATTTGATTGATACCAGGCTTTGACACCAAAACTAAGACTCAAAGCAGGCTGCAACATTCAACTGAAAAAGTATAGATAGTGAAAATGAACATTCCTGCATAGAATAAGTCACATTTGAATGCAGATGCTGAGAATAGGCACCATCTATTTTCACCTCTCATTTGTGATCCTGCAAAGAAAATTGACTAAAAAGATAGGTGAGGGTGGGCAACCTCCATAAGTTGTTCTGCTGACCTTCTAGAACTTGTTAGTCTTCATCTGTTATAAGTCCCAGCCACCATGGCTGTTTGTCATGCACACTGAGCATGGCAATCCAACAATTCCTGGAGGTCTTACTTCTTACTTCTACTGGATTTTGTTTTTGCATGCTCTGATGCCATGCAACTCATGGCAATTTGGACACTACTGTTCAGGGCTGATGCATTTCTATGCCTAACAGTGGTAGAGAAAGTGCAGCCTGAGGATCACATGCAGGCTGAGGGGCCCCAATTTGCAGGCCATGAAGCCTCCCCTAAACCTTCTAGATCCCCAGTTGGCTGATTTTCCATCTCGCTAACCATCCCCAAATGGTTTAGGCCACCACAAAACACAGTGATTTAGTTCTCACAGTCCCCAAGACTACCACACACCTAAAAAGGCTGAAAACAAGTCAAAAACAAAATCAGAAGTGACATAATGTCACTTCTGGTTAAGTTGGACCCTTTCCTCCTCCACAATTGTCCACCATGGATGTGTAAATTCTGTGCAGATAAGTGGGAGGTAGAAATTCCTCCATTCTTCTCTGTCTTTGCATGCATGCACCGCACAGTTTTGGAGAGTGGGTGGGAGGACAGATATTAAAGAAATCCAACCTTGCTGCCCTTCTACCAAACTCACCTATCAATGGAACAAGAGCAGTAACTGAGATGGTCATTTTGATGACATCATCTTGTCCACTGGTCCAGTCTAGATATAGTGATCTCAGTCTGAGACAGTTTACTAAACTGTGCATGAACCTTGTGCAGGCTCTCTCTCTGTCTTTTGACTTTCATGGAAACTGTGATTTAAGTGCTGCTTGCAAACCAGGATATCAAATCAGGATCAAATCCATGTGGACTGAAGGCCTGTTGTTGGGTTACTACACTTAGATCGTTTCCGCTGAACTAGGCCACTCCGTACCTCTGAATACTTCCTTCTTTTTCTCTGTTCTTTCCTTTTGCCTTCTCATCTCTCTTTTTCTGGCATCTAAAATGCTGCTGTAAAAACAGAAAGGATGGTCAAGGAGTCCTGGAAGATGCAGTTCTCTAGGGCTCCCAAATCTATTTGGAAGAGGGTTGCTGGTAACCCTCTGTCCACCAAAGAAATATCTAATGTCTTTTACACAGCAGGGACACACCAAAGACATTCTAAGCTCTTAAGTAATAGTGTGATCTCCAGAGATCAATGTCATCCTTTCCTCAAATGGCTTAGCACTTCCCAGGGAGATGCAAGCTCTGTCAGTTTCAAAGTGTCCCAACCCAAATCCCTTTCCAGTTTGGTGGCAGGATTTTAATTCAAGGATCCCAAGGGTCCCCTCTGGCATATTTTTGGTCTTGTTGATATCAAACACAACAGAACATTTGCCTTTAAAAAAAAAAATCCTTTCTTTTTTTAAAAAGCTGCTTCACAACCTAAGTAATTCTCCCTGCCTTGGAGTTTCAAGCAGCATTATGAGGTGCACATCCTCTCTTTCTATCCAAATTACTTCTATTTATATTTCCCTGGTGCTGCCCTAAATCATTCCGTTCCATCCTTGACACAAGGGTAGGAGTAGCTGTGGACTCCACCAGGCATCCTCCTTTAATTATCTCCTCAATGAGCTCTGCATATTCAGCTCTTTTTATCTTTCCTCAGATGTAAATTTCTCATGGTCCCCTGACCATTTGTGTTTCTTTTTCTCTGAACTCCTTCCAATTTGTCAATATTTTTCTGGTAATTAGGTGCCCAGAACCAACTGCAATTTCTCCCATGCAGGTGTGCTTGAGATAGTCCCAATTCATATCCTTGTCTCAGCGGTTCCTCAGTAGGCATGTTGAGTAGGGCAAAGGTTTGCAGGGCAGGGGGTGGGGTGGGGAGCCGTCTGTTGCATAGCATGGGATGTGGAGTAATTATATGTGAACAATTTGTACTTTGCATCTCTTTCCCTTTCTCCCCACACCAATTCAGAAAAGACTAAAATACGATCATAAAATTGGAAGAAACATTGGAGGTCAACTAGCCCAAGCCAATGCAGAAGTAGGATCTGCTGAGCAGGCCACAACCACAGCAGTGTGGACAGAGAGCCACCTTGTTTCTGCTTAGATAACTTCCAGCAATGGGGAGCACTTTTTCAAACAGCCTGTTCCATTGCTGGGTAGCTTCAATTTAAGCCAAAATCTGTTTCCCTGCAGCTTTCATCCAATTCCCACTCTAGGTTGAATAGGTAAAATTTCCATGTAATGCAGTAACAGAGAACAGCTTCACTCCATCTTCTGCATGAAAGCTCTTGAAGACCATGTCTTCACACAGTTGGAGGCCTGAAGCTCTGTAGACACTTGAAGACCTGAAGAAAAGGAAAGAAGCAAAATTCTGTTTGCCAAGAAGTTATCTGAAGCTTCTGAAGTTCAACCATCATATTTACATGGCTGCCCTGTAGGATTCCCTGATCTCAGGATCTTGCTCCTGTTTTCCATTCTGAAAAACAAGGTGAGGAATCTCAGGGTGAGAGGACTGCCTTGAAAAGTTTTGTATATGTAGCGATGGGTATGTGTGAGTGTGGGTGTGTGCATTCCTCGTTTTTTAAAATATATTTCTTATACTTGGTCTTATCTATCTGAGGAGCATACTGTGTGCAGCTGTGGCTAATGCTTAATATATCATGCTTAATGACATCACGCTCCTTGTAACATCAGTCTTGTACCATCATCAGTGCCCATCCCACAAGCAGTCATTCTTAAGTTGCAGGTTTTGATACTGAAATTTCAGAGCCTGGGATAGTCCTACCTTGGCAAAGCTAAGGCCATTTCCACATGGTGTTGCAGTCCCATTATGTGGACAGGATGGCAGTGGTACACAGGTCATGCTTTTTCATAATGTCATCACAGTCCTGCTGCCATTCCACTTCCATGTGTCACAATTGCTGGATATTCACTTAACAGATTAGATTCATTAAGCGCTGCAATCATGCAACACTCCCATATTTGCCTGCCATGTGGAAAGGGAGGAAGTGCGATGGAGGCACTTCCTTCCTCAGTGCAGCATGACAAAGAGCCCGGCTGCACTGCAGAAGGTAGACATGTGTCTCTCATTCTCACTTCCTCAGGGAGCTGGTCAGGTCTGGAAGGGAGGGCTCTTGTCGTGCTCCCTTCCCAGCAAAGGTACTGACAGGATTGTAATGGGATGATGCCAGAGAGCATCGTTGTGTGGAAATGGTATAAGATCCAGGCAGCAGAAAGGGAAAATGACAGGGGCCATCCAGACAGCAGTATGAGGGAGCTCTCCCAGTGCACTAGCCTTATTGATAATGGGGTGGCAATGGCAGCAGCATCCCCAATCTAAGAACATCTGAGGCGAACATTCAAATTCCTACTTAAAGTATCTCAGATGTCCACACATCTTGTTGGAGGTGCGGATCCATGCACTATGAGATGGTCACTCTAGGGAGCATTGGAAATACTCTCTAGAGATAATATTCAAAACGTTCTATGTGGGTGCTGAGAAAAATAAAAAGGGGAGCATTTTGTGAGCTAAGTGACAAGGAAAGTTGGGAGGGAAGAAGTTAATCCCTTAAACTCAATCTTTGCTTTAAAAACGTTGGACAGAATTCACTAAGGCAGTTATAAATGTATAACCCAGAGTTATACATTTGTGGCTGTTTTATATTCACAATCCCCATATATTCCTTAGTTCAGGGGATATGTAGGAAACAAGAAAATTCCCCAGTCCCCACTTGCCAGGCAGCAGCCACTGCAATCAATGGGGGTCTATTCCCCTGTCAACTGGGAAGCAGCTGACTGCTGCTCCCACACCCCCTCATGTGAGTGATCTCTGGCACAAATGGGAATTGCTACAACAACCCTGTTTCTGCTTGTCCCATTAGAGATCACTCATAGTAGGGGAGCATCAGTCAGCTGCTTCCCAATCAACACAGGAACAGAGCCTTGATGCTCAAAGTGGTTGCTGTCCAGAAAGTGAGGATGGAGGCAGGGTTAGATCAGGAAACTGCATGGCCATCTAACTACTGTGGTTATGCATTTGCAACTGTCCAAGTGAATTTCAGCCATTAACACCAGTGTATGAATGAAACCTACATTCAAATGCTAAAATACAGATGGACTCCCCTCCTCTTTTTTTTTGAAAGTAATATATTTGAAAGTAATATATTTTTTGAAAGTAATATCTTTTGGCTAAAAGATCAGAACACGAGAGAAATCCTATCATGTAAATATGTATTTAGGACAAGTGCTGTATAGAGAATATATATACATATTCTTCTCTATCTCTTTGAAAATGTATTACACATGTCCATTGCAGCAGTGAAATTTTAAATATTAATATCTCAGCTGTTTTGCTTGAAAAACTGGAAGTCAGCTCCAACTTAATGGGGATGTGTTTGCCAACATTTCATTAGTAAAATCCAATAATACTGTTTGGGCAGGCATGTGTGTGTATGTGTGAGAACAAGAGAGTTACTACTTAATAATGAACAGGGGTTGCATGATTATGAATAGAATGAAAATCCTAGGGTCAGGATCCTAGGGTCACCAAAGAAGAATTTAAGCAAGTAGCCAGGAGATGTAGGGAGGAGGTCAGAAAGGCTAAAGCACAGAACACACTTAGGCTGGCCAGAGACATTAAAAACAATAAAAAGGGCTTTTTTAAATATGTCTGCAGCAAAAGGAAAAAGAAGGAGATGATAGGGTCACTGCACAGAGAAGATGGTGAATTACTAACAGGAGGAAGAGAAAAGGCAGAACTACTTAACACCTTCTTTGCCTCAGTTTTTTCCCAGAAGGATACAAGCACTCAACCTGGCGGCTGGGGAGCAGGTGAGGAAGAAGGGGAAATGAGGCACATAATAGATAGAGAGGTGGTACAGGAATACCTGGCCACACTGGATGAATTCAAGTCTTCAGGGCCAGATGAATTGCATTCTAGGATATTAAAAGAACTGGCAGGGTTCATTTCGGAACTGCTTGCTATAATCTTTGAGAAATTTTGGAGGACAGGAGAAGTTCCAGCACACTGGAAGAGGGCAAATATTGTCCCCATCTTCAAGAAGGGAAAAAAAGAAGACACAAATAATTATCGCCCAGTCAGTCTGACATCAGTACCCGGAAAGATCCTGAGCAGATCATTAAGCAGGCAGTTTCTAATCACTTAGAAAGCAACGTGGTAATCACGAGAAGTCAACATGGATTTCTCAAAAATAAGTCATGCCAAACTAATCTTATTTCTTTTTATGATAGAGTTACTAGTTTGATAGATGAAGGGAATGCTGTGGATGTAGCATATCTCGATTTCAGTAAGGCCTTCGACAAAGTTCCCTGTGACATTCTTGCAAAGAAGCTAGTAAAATGGGGGGTTGGACAGGGCTACTGTTGGTTGGATTTGTAATTGGTTGACCGACCGGACCCAAAGGGTGATCACGAATGTCTGCTTTTCATCCTGGAGAGAAGTGACTAGCGGGGTGATACAGGGTTCTGTCCTGGGCCCAGTGCTGTTCAATATTTTTATCAACAATTTGGATGAAGGAATAGAGGGCATGCTCATCAAATTTGGAGATGACACCAAATTGGGAGGGGTTGCTAATACGCCAGAGGACAGGATCAAAATTCAAAATGACCTGGACAGATTGGAGAGCTGGGCCAGGGCTAACAAAATGAAATTCAACAGAGAGAAAGGTAAGGTCCTTCACTTATGTAGAAAAAATGGAATACAGAAATATAGGATGGGGGACACATGGCTGGATAGCAGTACATGTGAAAGGGATCTAGAAGTCTTCATAGACCACAAGCTGAACATGAGTCAGCAGTGTGATGTGGCAGCCAAGAAAGCCAATGCATTTCTCGGCTGCATCAATAGGAGTATGGTGTCTAGATCGAGGGAGGTAATGGTACCACTCTACTCTGCTTTGGTTAGACCTCATCTTGAATACTGTGTCCAGTTCTGGGCACCCCAATTCAAGAAGGACATGGTCAAACTGGAGCAAGTCCACAGGAGGGCGACCAAAATGGTGAGGGGCCTGGAAGCCATGCCCTATGAGGATAGACTCAGAGAGCTGGGTATGTTTAGTCTGCAGAAGAGAAGGTTAAGGGGGGACATGATAGCCATGTTTAAATATTTGAAGGGATGCCATGTAGAGGAAGGAGAGGGCATGTTTTCTGCTGCTCCAGAGACCAGGACAAGGAGCAATGGATTCAAGCTGCAGGAAAGGAGATTCCACCTGAACCTCGGGAAGAACTTCCTGACAGTCAGGGCTGTCCAGCAGTGGAATGTGCTGCCTCGGAGTGCAGTGGAGTCTCCTTCTTTGGAGGTTTTTAAGCAGAGGCTGGATGGCCATCTGTCGGGAGTGCTTTGAGGGTGTTCCTGCATGGCAGGGGGTTGGACTGGATGGCCCCTGTGGACTCTTCCAACTCTACATTTCTATGATTCTATAGGATCCTATATGAGACATAAAGTAAGTTGCAGTGACATTGGGATATATAGGGCTGAATCCTACTGGTTAGATCTAACTAGAATAGACTTATTCAATCATTTGGTAAAAGAACACATAGGCAAATCCTGATGATTCAGTGGGTCTACTCTAGTTGGAACTAACAATAGGATTCAGAACATTGTTTGAGGAATGTTGCAGAACAAACTATCCTGTATCTCCTTTCACAATGCCACTTGTCTTTTGTTGTGCAACAACAGCAGGGGTGTGTTGCTGGTTGCAGTTTTGTCTCCCAGCCACTGCTTGGTTGCAAAGGTGCCTCCAGGCCCATTGTGGATGCCCTCACACACCCAAGAATGATGGAACAGCCTTACATCGGGGTTGGAGCCTGCTCTGTCTTTCCTGGATATGTAAAGACAGCTGGAATAAAAATGAGCAGTGGTAAGGAGATGAAACTGTGATCAAGAACCCTCATAGCTGCTGTTGAAGAGCCAGAAAGGAAGTGGAGATGAAGGAGTAGCTCCTCCACTACTGATAACAGTATAGGTGTGCTGGTGGAGGCACATACTTCATCAGTGTGCTTCCTCTAACTAGGCATAAGTTTGATCTACAAATCTACTTTCTATCTTAAGATTCAGGGTTATAGCTCTTTTTCCTTTAACAAATACTCCTTCTGTGAGTCGCTTGTGAATTGCAAAGAATTTAGAAAAGCATTTGCTTAGAGCTGGTTTCATAAAACATAGATACCTGTGATAGATAATGATGCTGTGATTGAGGAGTGACTGATCGTGCAGGGGGCCAAGCCAATGAGTGAGCAAGTCAACCTGGAAACATCTCCTGCACTGGAAGGTCAAACAGAGACTGTTGCCCCAGCCAGGTCATGACAGAGAGAGAACCAGCAGTGATGCAGAGGAGTTGCAGCCAGCTGTGCCCATCAGCCCTCAGTCACACAGAAGGCTGAAACAGGCTCCTGAGAGGGAGGCTGCTTGGACTAAGCTGAGGAAACAATAATGAGCAGCATCTGCTCACAGGGGCTATTTAAGTCTGCCAGTGTAGCTGCTCCTTGCTTGCAGCAAATTATTAACAAGCCCTCACAGTCTTTGTGTCTCCTGCTCCCTGAAAATCTCTGGATGGATCTCTGCCTTCTGAACCTTTGGACTGGACCTTGACCTGGCTTGGCTTGTGTTTTCTTGGTGTTTGGTATATTCGGACTCCTCAAGTGTTCCTGACTTCTCTCCTCCCTTGCTGGCTGCGGCCCAGCAGGGAGAGATTCCTGACAATACCATACACGGCAATACCATACAATTAACTTTCAGTCCTTCTGAGCCTAAGAATGTTATTTTTGGGACTACAAGTCCCAGAATTCTTCAGAGATCCTTTTAGATGTAGTCTAAAAACATAACTTTTTCCAATCTCTGCACGAAATAACAATGATCATTTCAAAGCTTTTGCACATTGGCTGATCATTTCTTGTGAAAAGGAGATAAAAATGATATTTATATTTATTTATATTTATATTTATTTATTATTTTTAAGAAAGCAAGTAAGAGATTAAGGGTGTCTGATAACCCTATAACTTTGAGAAGAAAGTCAAAGGGAAAATCAGATATGTTCAGTATGACCCTACAAATAGCAGATTAGAAATAGAGCCCTTTTAGTTCAATGGGACTGACTCACAAGCAACGATGTTGAAGAATCAGTGAAATGAATTAATACAATGATGGGTTGCGGGGAGAGAAAAAGGTTACTGAAACTGTCTATCCTTACATTTCTGGTTCACTGTTCAGAAATGTTTGGCTAAGTTGCTTTCTCCCATGAGTGCTAGGTTTCTTGTGCAAAAAGAAGAGGCTGCTCTTCTCTCTTGTCTTCTGAAATGTTCACACAACCTAAGAGAAGATGATACATTCTCTCTACTTTCACAAAGGACTTCCTTTTTTCTCTTAACATAAGACAAGGCTGAGAAGACCCAGAGAGACCAAACACCTCATCCAGATTTTGAATCACTATATTTTTGACTGGAATTTCTCATCAACCAAACTTTCTCCTTGGCTGGCAATGGCTAGTATCACTTTACATGTTTCATAGAGCAGACTTTCAAAAAGTTACAGTTGTGGACTACAATTAAGAATCTCCCAGCCATGGCCATACTAGCTGGTAAGTTGTGGGAACTCAAGTTCAGTTTTCCAAGTTCTGGCACAGAACACAATTTCAATTTCTAGTTGGATATTCAGGGTTTTCACTACTAATACTGCTGCTGTTGCTACTGCTACTACAACTGCTATCAACAATAACAACAAAAAGAGAAACAACTGATTTATTCCATCATTCTTCCATTCTTTACAAGGCACTACACACAATTCTTCCTCAACTTTCTTCACAATCACCACAAAATGCTCAATCAGATCCCTCACAGCAGGACTTCAAGTAGGAGATCTGAGATACATTTTGATTTCTACTGGGAGAAGGTTGCTGGTGCTGATGTAAGCATGACATACTTCCCTCCCACTGCCAGCAATGCATGCTTCATTCTTGTAGAAGCACAAAAATGTACAGAATGTGCTACTCCAGGCTCTGTTATGCAATGCTCTAGGAGCATTGGCTTTAATTTGTCTGGCAAATCATGTTTCTAACTCTTATGGGATTATGCTACACCTGAAGAGGGATGAAGTATAACCTTTTCATCAGTAGTAATGGTAGCTGAATAGAACCAAGATATCTGAGATCAGGAAGTCACTGAGGAGTAACATGGGAAAGAGTTCTTCCCTTGATGTCTTGATCATAGGCTTCCAAGAAGCCACAGCATGAAACAGGATGCCAGACTGAACTGGCATTTCCTGTATTCTTTTGTCTTACATTCTTCAGCATGAGGAGAGATGGCTAAAATTTCCATCAAACAGTCTCAAGAGTTCTTTGTGATCTTAGTGTTGCTTGTATACAGTCTTCCACAAACCATGAGTGAGTATCTTCATAATACTAGTACCCGGGATCATCGACTGAACCTTAATGGTAGAAGATTCATGAGAAATGAAAAGAAGTACTTCTTCACATAGTAGATAGTTAAACTGTGGAATTTACTGGTAGAAGATGTAGCCAACTTGGGCCATTTCCGCACCAGGCTTTTAAAATGGTGCAGAGTGACCTCCTACGGAAGTCTTCTACACCATAGAGTGGACTCGGTCGGACTACTTTTAGTAGTTCCGTACCTCAGTCCGGTTCTACGTGACCAGAACTGGCCGTGCAGCGTACTTTTTAAAAACCTCTTTTTAGAGGTTTTTAAAAAGCATGGAGCGTGCGACTCCATCTCCGCGCTCCAGAGCAGATTTGCAGGCACACGCAAGTGTGTGCCTGCAGATCTTCCGGGGGTGGGCTTTCGGCTGGCGAGCTTCTCCGGTTGGAGAGCCTCCACCAACTGGAAACTGCCATTTTGGATGCTGGAGGAGTGCGGAGCGATGAACTCGCACTCCTCCTCATCCCGACAGACTCAATCAGACGAAGAAGAAATCTGGTGAGTCCTGTTTTCGCCCGGTTATTTTCCGACATGCGGAAAGGGCCTTGGACAGCTTTACAAGGGGGCTGGATAAATTTGTGGCGTTTAGAGCCATCAGTGGCAATAGTCAGGATGGCTGTATTTTCACCCGCAGTATCAGAGATAGTACACCTCTGTATAGTACTGGATGGAGAGTGTAAGATGGAGGGTGCAACTGTACTCACACTTTACTGCCAAGTATCCTATATTGATTTGCCACTGTGTTAATAGACTGTGGAAATAGATAAACCTTTGGCCTGATGCACCATGGCTCCTCAAACATTCTTATGGAGTTGCAAGCACTGGTTTGGAGATCATTCTCATGACTTATGTGTTACTGGAGTGAGGTGGAGCTTGAAGCTACATAGGAATATCCCAAGCCTTCCTCTAGGCAGGAATTCACAGTTGGATAAGGTAGTGACTTTATGTCCCAGCATTGTTTGACCTTCAGGCAAGATGATTTACATGAAGGAGGAGGAAGAACAGAAAAAGAGGAGGTAATACTGACGCTGATTAGATCTGAACTTAGTCATACTCAGAATGGAGCCACTTAATTTCAGTCAATATACTCAAAGCATGACTAGGTCTGGGCCAACCCTCCTGTTATTGTTGTTCTAACCCTTATTACTATACAGTAGACCAACATCCTTTGTACAGATTTGTATTCAGTGGTAATGTGATTCCCTCCACACCAATTATGGTGATCTAGAAATCTGTAGGCAACTCCATCTTGCTGTATCTATGAGCAAAATGTCCTATCTTCAAATTTCCCTGAAGGAAAAATACAAAAAAAATAAATAAAAAGAACAACCTATTATGAGATCTGGGGAGAGCTTTTGATGTGCAACCATTTATTGAAATGCAACATTGAATTGGAGAAAGAAAACTTATTTCTTCCCCACATTTCACAATTCTGGTGCTCAGGAATTTTCCTATCCTTCCCTTCTTCTTCTTTCTCTTCATCTAAATATAATATATTTGAGCCAACTACTTTTTTTATGTGACAATGTACAAGCTCTTAGTCTTCACAGAATTTCTGTGACTTCAAGACAGGTAAAACGCTGAACTGCCTATACAGGGGCATTGCAAAGTCTGAGATCTTGAAAACCTGCTTTCTTTTCCCTAAGCTTAGGGACCCAAAGTCTGATAAACTTCTCAAATATGCCAATAGCAGAAAGCTTATGCGCTTTCAAAGGTTGCATTTTTGTTAGGGAAAAAAAGTCCCCCAGTACTTGTAGTTCTTTGTTGTTAATTAGATCAAGCTAGCTCTCCTCTGAGACTCCAATTGCTGTTGTCATCATCCAGTAATCTGTCAGGTCCCTTGGAAACCTCCGCCAATTGTCTTTTCGACTTTAGTGATTGTTGAGTTTCTTGACTAGGAAGCCTGCTATACAAGAAGATAAAAGCTTGCTTTGTGCTTGGTACAAATTTCAAGTGTTGAATGCAAACACCTAGAAATCCAAAACTCCTGGAACAATGTTGTTATCCACATCATCATCAATATATATAATAAGTGTATTACATCCATATTAATTTCTTTGATCACTTGATTCAGGTTGTCAAGAAGTTTGGAAATTCTCACTGGGGAAAACATTCAAAGAGTTTTGATTAACTTTAGAAACATATTTATATATTTACTAAGGGTTTTTTCTTCCAGTTTCATTTCTGTACAGATTGATGGTAGATTTTGCCTTAAGCATTGTTTGAAGGGTGTTTGGAGCTTCTTCCTCAGGTGAAACATTTCTTTGAGAGTTTTGAGAACAGAGGAGGAAAAAACTCTAGAGTTTTAATAAGAGAAGAGAATTTTTGAGGGAGAGGAAGCCTAGTCTTTTCTTCGTGACCCCCCTCCCAAAATGAATGTATTTTGTAGCTTCAGTTGTGTTCTGGGTCCCCTACCTCTCCTGGACAGAATCACCATACAGCAGGGGTGGATAACTATCAGGGCTTGGGGGACTAATCCACTCCATGGACCCAAGCGATCCCCTTCTATGGTCAGGATTCCAGCAAAAATGGCAACAGGAAGTGACATTGCATCATTTCTGCTAGCCATTCTGGCAGGGGTACAACTGAAGAAGGAGGTATTGGTGAAGAGAGTGATGTTCTTTTGAGGTTTTTTTTTCTTTTTTGTTACCGTTGGCAATTAGTGTTTCCCAGGGTGTTATCTTTTTGAGGGAAATTCTATGAAAGTTAAAACTGTTAGGATTCAGCCTTTAGAAGAGTTGCAAAAACAGCATGTTCCAAACTCTTTGTGGCTTCCCTGAACCGAGACTGGCTTAGAAAGCAAAACAAGGCAGATAGATTCAGGTTACAAACTTATAAAAATTTACTAATGAATTTTACAATTTCATATGCATTGAAGAGACTAGATCCTAACTAGCTAACAAAAAAGATCAGGTGATATAGTAGCTTAATTCTTAACTCATCTTCTTGGTGGAGAGGTGAAGCATGGTCAGAAAGGAAGAAGTTGAAGCAAAAATGGTGAAGAGAGGAAAGTGTGGTCTTTTATGTAAGGTCAATGACCCCAGGGTATATCCTTGGTCACATGGTCTGGATACCATAGCCACTCGTTTAAATAAGAAAGAAACAAAGAACAAGACTGAGACTTTAGGTGAGAGGGCAAAAGGCTTTGACATGTTAAGGAAAATGAAACTCTATGGCCCTTTCCGAGTGGATTTCGAGTGAATCGCTCCATGTTGTTATTTACCGGTTCTTCTCTCTTCAAAGCAACATGGACTTTCACTTAAGCCAGTGGTTCTCAACCTGTGGGTCCCCAGATGTTCGTGGACTTCAGCTCCCAGAAGCCCCAGCCACTATGGTCAGTGCTCAGGGCTTCTGGGAGCTGAAGTCCATGAACATTTTGGGACCCACAGATTGAGAACCACTGACTTAAGCTCTTCTGCAGGGTTCCTCTCTTTGTTGCAGGGTGAATCGGAGCAGTACAGGATCCATGGATCTGCACTGCTGAGGCTGAAAATGGTGGCTTCCTGTTCTTCATGGGTCCGGACCAACTGCTGACACTGACCATGCCCACAGCCCACCCTCCGCTGATTGCAGGCTCGCATTGGTGTGAGCCTGAGCATCTGCACAAGTGAGCAGGAATGAAATGATGTGCTCCAGAAGATTGAAAGACCGGATTTTTCTGGTCTTCACTTAGCACGCTGGAGGACCACTTGGAAGCATTTTGGATCAGACTAAGGTGCGGAATTAAGGTAAATAGTCTGAACCTAGTCCGATCCAAGGTGTGGACAACCTCCGTGACAGGACACCTTGGCCTGTATTAACTTCCACGTGTGGAAAGGGCCTATGCTAGCTAAGCTACACTTGCCCTGGAACAAGATGGAGGGGGAGACAAAGAAAATGCCAGAATTTTCTAACAGTTACACATATATATTTCCATGACACTGAAGTGCTCTTTGTATGGTTTTCAGCAAAAGGCACCCCAGATTTGTAACTGTTTTTTTAAAAAAAAATGGGGGCAGGAGCTTTGGGGGATTGCTCTGATCACTGGCAGATTGGTCTTTCTTCTTCCCATGCAGCTGATGCTCAGAAACGGAAGGGGGAGTTCCAGTTGTAGCAATAGTGTCTAAATTGGGACTAAGCAGCAATCATGAATGCGGAACAGTTACCCTGGGTTTACTTATCCATAGCTGTTTTGTATTCACACATACTAATCCAATTGATCCAGTGGCTCTGCTTTAGTCAGGACTAATAATAGGACTGAAGCCCACAATCTTGCGGAACTGTGCTCACAGAACCATGAACTGAATATAACCATTCCAGAAAGACCAAAAAAACTACAACTTCATGGGTAAGGGAACTTACAAATGAACATGACATCAGCAGGATTCCAGGCTTTGTTTGTTTCTGCATATTATTAAAAGAAATGGGGTGAGAAATAGAATGGACTATTGATAAAAATCAATGAGAGTTAGGGAATGAACTCCCTAGCTCCACAGATTTCTACCAGATTGGTAGATTTCAGCGGCTAACTAATTTTGTAATCCCTGAAAATAATCCCAAACCTCAATTAACTGTCTCCCCATTATTCCTTGTAACTGCAACAGTGTCTTTGGGGTGGATTATATCACACTGAGTCAGACTCAGTCTTTTAAACTTGTGCCAGCCAAGGTAATAAGGCCCTTCTGATCTCATGCTCTAGGCAGTAACAGTTGGATCAGATTATATATATATTCTTTTCCTATTTAGAATTGGCTTAGGTGCATAAGGCTTCCTTTTTCTCCTTTCCACCTTCCGCAACACCAGGTCTTGACCACAGCTGGAGGCAGGATGCTCGAAGAGTCTGTCTGATTAGTTATGACAAATCTTGAGCTACATTCCTTATTTTGAAAGATTTGCTTTCACAAAACGGTTACAAGGCTGAGAGCAAGCGGGGGACATTAGAGTCTACTGAGGCAAGATTTTTTTTTCTCGGAGCAACCCTCTCTTTCAGCATAACCTGTGGCCAAACTGAATGTGTCAAAGGAGAATAGATCACAAGCCAAACCAAGGCTGCACCCTACCAGGCGGGCTTACAGGGCATGGGATAATCATAGGAGCACAAAATACAGCCAAATTTCACAAATGTGTGGTGGCACATGGTCATAGTTTCTGAAAGCTACCTGATTGGATCACAGAATCATAGAATCATAGAAATGTAGCATTGGAAGAGACCACACGGGCCATCCAGTCCAACCCCCTGCTATGCAGGAACACCCTCAAAGCACTCCCGACAGATGGCCATCCAGCCTCTGCTTAAAAACCTCCAAGGAAGGAGACTCCACTACACTCCGAGGCAGCATGTTCCACTGTTGGGCTGCCCTGACTGTCAGGAAGTTCTTCCTAAGTTTCAGGTGGAATCTCCTTCCCTGCAGCTTGAATCCATTGCTCCTTGTCCTGGTCTCTGGAGCAGCAGAAAACAAGGCCTCTCCTTCTTCTACATGGCATCCCTTCAAATATTTAAACATGGCTATCATGCCCTCTCTTAACCTTCTCTTCTGCAGACTAAACATCCCCAGCTCTCTAAGTCTGTCCTCATATTGTAACTTCCCCATGGGGAAGTTGAGGGGACTCTGAGAATTATAGTCCAAAAAGAGTAATTTTCCCAAACTCTGACAGTGCTGCGGGAAGATGTGTCTCACATTCTCTCTGGTTGCATTTGAACTTTTTCAAAAGAGTGTAGCTATTGACAGCCAGAGTGGTGTAGTGCTTAGAACACTGGCCGTGGGACTATTATTGAATACATTGGGATTCAAACTCAGAGTTAAGACACTCAAAAACCTGGGCCTAAATGATGAAATCTGTCAGCTTCAGTTTCATATTTAGGAGAATATTGGGATAGCTCTTCGAAAAGAGATATCTAGATTCATAACCTTGGAGAGTTCCTTCAAAGATTTTTCACTGCCCCACTGGTGTAGCCGCCACCAGCATCTACATTTGCTTTTTTTTAAAAAAAAAAAAAACCCCAACAAACCAACAAACAAAAAACTTAAGTCCTTTCATCTCAAAAGGAAAGAAATTTGTAGGTATTGGTCCACAACAGAATAAGCATAAATGTGATTCTCAGTATGATCCCTAAATTTCAGCCATCATCATTACTTGAATGAAGAAAATCTGCCCATATCATTTAATATCAGTTCTACAGTGGCTGCTTTGATTACTCATCTGCTTCAAAGCACAATCCAAAAGGAAAGGGACAAATGGCTCAGGGCTATTGCCATCCATTCAAGACCACATCCCTATTATTCTGCCCCCTCCCAAAAACCAAAAGAAAAGGCCCTCACTATATTCTTCTATATTGGGTGGAAATCTCTTTGAGCAGGATGAGAAAAAGGGACTTCTTAGTGGCATCACTCAGATTAAGTAGCAGATAAAGTAAACCCTGCTTAATGTGGCTAGTCTCCATTACTCTTTTTCACTGGATGACCAGTTTATCATAGTTGGGGTTTTTTTTTTTTTGGTAACATGGCAGATTGTGGATTAAATCCAGCCTGACACTGATGCATGTCACACCTCAATTTCTTTTCCCGCCCCCTGCTCAAAGAACAACTCAAAAACCAGTTCTAGGGCCTAGAAACCAAGCCCGATGAGGAGTAGCTTAGGGAGCTGGGTATCTTTAGGCTGGAGAAGAGAAGGTTAAGAGGCAGCATGATAGCTATGTTTAAATATTGGATAGGAGGTCATATGGAGGATGGAGCAAACCTGCTTTCTGCTGCTTCAGAGACTAGGACATGAAGCAATAGCGTCAAACTTCAGGAAAAGTGTTTCCATCTAAATATTAGGAAGAATTTCCTGACCATCAGAGGAGTCTGACAGTGGAATATGGTACCTCCGAGTGTGGTGGAGTCTCCTTCTTTGGATGTTTTTGGATGACCATCTGTCAGAAATGCTTTGACTGTATATTTCTGCATGGCAGGGGATTGAACTTGATGATCCTTGTACTCTATTCCAGCTCTATGATTCTGTAATTATTTTCACCTGTTGCTTTAGACTTAGTTGAATTGGTTGATAGCTGGACATCATGGTTTTTATACAACTATCATTTGTAAATGTTGTAACTTAGCCTGAGTGGTCCTTCTGCACCTGAAAGGTGGGAAACAATAAATGCTTTAATAAGTACATCCTCATGCTAGTGAGCAGAACGATCTATGTTGCCCATTTTCTTTTGCAATTACTACAATATTTGTATTACATTGCATTTTGAGCCAAAGGCAAGTGGACCCACAATGCAAACCAAATGTATTATTTAAAAAAAGACCAAATAAACAAACAAGGAAATTCCAGCTTCAGTTCAGTGATGGTAACATCAAATAAAACCAGCAGGGGAAACAGTCGTGCAATCAGATTTAATTCTTCACTAATTTTCTTCAAAAACCAGCATTTTCTGCATTTACTGGACAGAAAACAAAACAAAAATGTTTCATGTGCAAAAAAAAAAAAAAATGCTGTTTACTGAACAACTTCCCCATGTATGAATTTTATGCAGAATAAGTCCCAAATTTGAAAAATTATCATCAGTCCAGAATTCTTCTCAGACAGATTACCTGTTAATCAAGAAACACATTTTTATTTTTATTTTTTTTTACTGTTGTCACATATTCTTTCCACTTCTACCCAGCAAAATAGCCAAGGAAAGAGATTCCATCAGCCTTCGAAGGGCCCTTGTGTCCTATTAAATGACATAGCTTTTGTCTGCCCTTTCAAGTCTAATATGCCACTATAGTAAAATATGGAAGACTTTGAAAGAGGAGGGGTGGAACAAATTCCAAAGTCTCTGCTCCACTGTATACAGAACCTTCTCCTAGATTGTCTCTTAGTTTGTGCCAAATGATGGAAGAGACAATGAAGATCTTAATATATAAGCAGGTACACAACATTCATCCTGACTGGCTTAGAGTAATCCCATCTCCGATTGATTTTAATCAGCAGGATTGAGACTGCATGCTTGATTACATCCCCAGGTTATTTTTTTTTTTTAAAAAAAAGTCAACACAGAGAAACAAATGTTACAAGGAGAAGGAGGCTACCATTCTGTTAGATGGGTAGTGAGACTGATTTACTGAGAGCATTCAACTATTTCAGCTGCCCCACCTGTACAGCAAAGGACATGCTCCCCAATGCTGCAGTGTAAAGAGAGTGGCAGAATAAATAACTTTCATATCTGGAGCATAATTAATGCCCATTGTTATTATCCCAATAGGTGGGGGAATTTGAGTTCCTCCAGCACTGCCAGCATCTCCTTCGAAAGGTGGGGAAAGGAGGAGGCCTACAAGAGGGGGTAATCCATGGGAGCTTTTCACCTGTGTATACCAGTACTAACTGTTGGACACCAGTTGAGAGTCAAAAGAATGTTTTTATTGGTGAACTTCACACACACATGGAAGCAATCAAGAAGTCTCATGAACCTTACAAGGCTAGCAAAACTAAAGGTGGGAAAGGTTGGCTAGCGAGAGATTTTGGTGTGAAGTGAGTGATAATTACCACTCCAGAAGCAGAAGATCAAAGTGAGATAGCGCAAACAAGGGTTTGAGGGCAGCACAGGACACAAGAACCAGGGAGCCAATGGACAGAGTGACATGCCTACATGCTTCCAAGGTACTACTTCCAGTGTAATATGAATTGTTGGGCTTGAAGCTAGGGTTTAAGTACCCTGTTTCCTGCCCTGATGGTGAATGTGTTAATTCCTGTCTGTCAGAGTAAACAAATGAGGTTTGGAACAGACTAATGATCTTAACTTCAGGTAAGAAAGCATTGATGGGAGTTGTGATAGTCTCTTAATGTCTGGGCAAGTGAGGGAACAAAGGCGAGTTTTAGTGGAAAGAGGTTACAGGCTGATGAACATCGGTTGCTTCACTGAGGCTGTTTCATTTGCTATTATACTTGAAAATGGGTCATCGAGGGGATTATCACAAGCCCATCAGTGGTGGGGCTTTCCAACTAACCCTTTTGAACTTTCGACTTGGCCATGCTGAAGTCATTTGCCTTAACATGTGACTTCCAACTAGAGTCTTTGTCCATAGGCCTTCCAGCCATAAGTATGTGATTTTTATATTAGAAATGATATAAATATTTCACCAATTAAATGATATCTATCACCAATTAGACTGTACCATGGAATGGGAATGTACGGCAGCTTCTATTCCCTTATTCTAAACCTAACACTCTCACAACTGCCCACTTTAATCAACATAATTCCTTCTCCCTTGCACAGTTGCCTGACTCTCTTGTAACCAGCCACATTCACTTCCAATCTACCCACTCCCTCTTGCCCTCATCATATGTTTCATTATTAACTCAAAAAATTTCAATCTATACCTGTATCCAGAGCTTGTGAGCACCATGGGCTAACATGGGTCCAAATCTATATGCTTATTTTTAAAAAAACCCTGCAAAGATGTTGCACCATAGCTAAGCCAAAGAATATACTGTATTTCCTTCTCTGACTTAGCCCTAGCACTTCCATCCTAAAATCTACCTTTTTTAGCCTGCCAAGTTCCAAATCAATCTATGATATTCTTTTTTCTGTGTATGAGCAATAGAACCTGAGTATCAGCTGCAGAACCTATACTTATAGATTCCATCTAAACATTAGGAAGAACGTCCTGATGGCAACAGCAGTTCGACAGTGGAATATGCTGCCTCAGAGTGTGGTGGAGTCTCTTTCTTTGGAGGTTTTTGAACAAAGGCTGGATGGCCATCTGTTGGGAGTGCTTTGATGGCGTATTCCTGCACAGCAGTGCGTTGGGCTTGATGGCCCTTCTGTTCTCTTCCATTTGTATGATTCTATGATTGTATGATTCTAACCACCAACATTTCTCTGGCTGTTAATTCTGGAATACAACTCATCTGTTCTAACCTTCAGATAAGATTGTCCCTGTAGCTCTATAATCAGAAACTGATCAAGTATTATTATCTATTATTCTTCTTGTTGTTGTTGTTTTGGGCTGGAATCCTCCGCCACAGTGTAAGCTGTTGGAACTGACAAGACTTACAGCTTTAGTCATTATGGGGTTAAGTGGTCTATTGGTGTTACAGAGGACCTTCACTTGCTACTGTTATTGGAAGCAGTTGTAAAGGCTCTGTAAGAGTAGCATTCTCTTAGTGAATACTCACTTCCTGATTTGCTCTGATCTGCTGTTGCTGGAGTTTGTACCATATCCTGCTTCACTGTGGTATTGTATTACATTTTGATATATTTTGTATTTGTATTTTAACTTGCCAAACTTGCTCATGTTCTCTTTTAACCTTTTGTACATTAAGAACCTATATGCTATTTTTATCTTTTAATTAGAATATATACAAGACTATTTCTTTTTCCCTGTTTTGTCTTCTGAATGTTCTTTTTATTTACAACATAAGCTACATAACTTCATGTACAACCAGTCCTCCACATCTGCAGATTTGACTTTCATGGATTTAATTACTTGGTAGTTTCTTCAACTCCTGCACCCCCCACCTAAGGTGTCTCTTTTCTGGGAGAACCTTCCCTCTCAGGCCACGCAATCCTTTAAAAACATGCTTCTGGTCCCTTTTCTCCTCCACCACCCATTGCCTGGCCAGCTAAGGATGGCTCACAGCCCAATTTTTCAACATCACAAACCCTCTCCTGATGCCTCCCCCACACCTAATGCAGGAGATAGACAAGAGTGAGGAATCAGAGGGCCATCATACTGATCCATTCCTTTCTTTCTCTTTTTCCTGACCTAATTTGGAGCTTGGATGCCAGCTCTCCTCACCATGCCTTGGCCCCCTTCCCACCAACACACATACACACATTTTGATATTTGCAGTTTTTCCACTTCTGCAAAGGTCCTGCACCCCTAATCCTAGCAAATGTGGAGGGCCAACTGTACACTTAGCTATGTAACAGAAGTGCTAAGAAAACCTGTTAGTGAATTGTGATGATGCACACCAGCAAGAGTATCGCAATGCATATCATCACTCTCTAGTCAGCGTCGCAATGCACTACAGTCCTTATGTGCATTGGTACTTATGTGCATTGACTCCCTTGTGTAGTAATGTAACAGCAACCCTTCACTGGATGCAGATATTACAGAACTTCCCAATTCTAATTCTCACAGACATGAGTCCACACATGAAGATGATAGTCTCCAAGAGGGTTCTGGCCATCATCATCATCGTCATTGTCATCACCACCACCACCACCACCACCACCACCATTTCTTACTTTCCTTTCCCTAGGGATCAAGGTGGAGAACAACAATAATTTAAAATGCAACAAGAAACTGGTCATATAACATCAGTTAAAAATATATAACACCAGTTTAAAGACACATAATACCTGTTAAGAGAACATATAAAGCCAACACATATTAAAAACAATCAGTAAATTCATATTTTAAAACTTATGATTTTAAAAAAATCAGGATAATGATGATGGATTATGCTTGTTTAGAGTCCTGTTTAGAACAGTTCTTCCTACAAATGAAGCAAATCTTCTGTCTCTAGCCTAGTTTTCTTCTAAATTTCACTGGATGTTGTAACCTGAGAAGTTCCTGATCGTTCACCATATTTCCCACCTGTAAAATCTATTAGGCTGCCAGGAATGAAAGAGAGATCCTTTTCTGGGTTGGCCCCATTCTTACGGAATGTGTTATCCCAGAATCTTCACATGGTTTCCTGCCATGTTTTTAAATGGCCCTTAAAGATCTTGTTGTTTCTTGCTTTTAATTGAATGTACACCCATCTTTCATCCTGTGGTTTTATAAAAATTGTTCTGGCTGTTTTAATTTTTGTAAATGTTGTTTTAATTAACTGTATTTTATACATTATTATTTTAGCTTTTTACTTTGTGAATCGCCTTGGGGAGGTTTTGCTTTGAAAGGCAGCATATCAATGTTTTAAACAAAAATAAAAATACATAATTCATAACATTTCTTTTATCTTTTCATGCTTCAAACTTCCATTTATCTTCTTCTGCAGCTAAACATTTGATCTTCTGTGTTTATTGGTTTGCTGTTCAAGTTGTGTTTCCAATAAAGTTGTAGACTGAGTTACATGAAAATGTGGATTGGATGTGATTTTAGCTGCTTGGACAGATGCACTCCAATTTGTACTGAAGCCAGAACACCTCTTCCACTTCTCTCCCTCTTCCTCTTTATGGCAGAATGTCCTAGTTGCTAAAGTTGCTGGAAGCAGTGGTTGGTGGCTTCCAAAACAGTGGGGTGAAGTGGAAGTTACTTGTCTTAATCAAAAAGTGAAAGTATATTTTAGTTCATAACTTTAAATAAGATGTTGTAATTGCAAAAACCAGTTTCCAAATTGATTCAGCAATTGGATAGCTCCTTTCAAGATTACAGTTCTCCCTCCACATTCGCGGGTTTGAGACTTGCAGCTTTGATTATTCGCGGGTAGCTTGCCTTCTTCATTCCCTCCTCCCATTCCCTTGTGCAGGGAAAAGATCTCATCCCTTGTGCTTCTTCTGCCAGCTATGGTGCTGGCAGCTGTGAGAGAATGGAGGGCATTTCCTCTGACCAGCTCCACTTCCACGCAGCTGAGGGCTCAATCATGCTGGGGTGGGATGGCAGAGGGAAGTGGAGAGGGTGATCTCACCCTCCCCGCTCTGCTCCCCTGTGCCACCACAGGGATCGCACTGGGTGAGTGGCAGAGTGAAGTAGTGATCTTGCCCTCCCACTCTCCTCCAGCACGCCGCCCACATGATTCCGCCCGGGTGCAGTTGAGAGAAGGATGTGGGGAGCGTAATCTCGCCCTCCCCGCTCTTCTCCGGCCCATCACCGCTGTGATCTTGCCCACACCGGTGGGTGGGAGAAGGATGTTGGGAGTGCGATCTTATGTTTCCCGCTCTTCTCAGCCTGCTGCCAGTGCAATCCTGCCAAGGGTGCATGGGAGAAGAATGGGGGAGCGCTCTTCGCTCTTCTCTAGCCCATTGCCGGCATGCTCCTGCCCAAAGTGGGTGGTAGAAGGATGTGGGAGCACAATCTTGCTCTCTGAGCCTTGCTCCCTGCCCACCACTGGCGCCATTGCTGGGGTGGGTGAGAGAAAAATGTGGGGAGGGTAATCTTGTCCCTGGGACTCTCCTGGGCAGAGAGCCCAGGGAATGGGGAGTGCACACTAGAGGGAATTCACTTTTTTTTACTTCGACGGAGGTTCTCTGCACCTATCCCCTGCTAATATGGAGGGCCTACCATACATTGAACTTGGAATGGATTCACTTCTTCACTGACATAGAAGTATCATTCAGCACTGGCCGTTATTTGGCTGGCATCCTGTTGATGACATAAGCAGACAGAAACTAACATTATGCCTTATGTATGCCTCTTTTTGGTCAATGCAGTTGTTGATCTTTCTTTCATTCCTCCACACTGACCAAAGGCTCCATCTACCCACCCTACCATGGAGTCTCTGCAGCTCCTCCTCAGGTCCTTCTATGCCTGGTGAGAGCAGGGGTGAATCAGAGAAGCATCTGGCTATGTTGCTGTAGCTAAATGCTGAATGATTACATCATCCACTGAGTCTTCTGGAGGAACCCAACAGGCTTGAGGGAATGAAATAGCCATTTTGTGTCTGGCTAAGGAGACATTCTTTGATCTGCCGCTGCTCTCATCAGACATAGAATGGCTATGGGAGGGGCTGCAGTGAGTCTATAGTAGGTCTGAGGTTCACCAAATGGCCAGTGGTGGCATAGTTCCACATTCAGAACTGCTATGCTATACTAAACTATAAAGGACTGGAACCTTAGATTAACAATTCAAAATTGGTATCATGTCCTACCTGGGGGAGGGCTTTTCACGAGGAAGGGGAAGAGTTGAACCTAGGTAAGTCAAGTCAGAGCCAGAAGAGACTGGAAGTCCTTCTTTAGATCCAGAAGAAGCAGAACCTGGATGGCCTGCACTCTGACCTTGAACAGAAGGAATTAGAAACTGATGTCATTCATCCTTTGGAGGACTGCAGACTAAAATGACAGGAAGAAAAGCGCAGGCAAGAGTGTGGCCTGCCTTAAAAGGAAAATGCTAGAATAATGAGGCTCACTGTGCTGAGTCAGCAGGTGGCTATAAATTAGCACAGCCAAAGCCATTTTGATGCTGCAACAACAGGGCCACTGTTTTTGCCATGGAGGTAGCCCTTGCTCTCTAATTTTCCAAACTCCACTATTATTTATAGACTGTTCCCTTTGGTTACTCTCAAACTGGTTTTTGACTGCACTTGGATACCCTTTTTTTAATACTTCGACTCTGGACTGCTTTGACTACTGATCTGCTCTTTTTAAATATTCTGTATGTAGTCCTGGATTCGCTTGGTTTCTCAGTCACTTCTTTTTCCTCAAGGTAAGGGTATAGTTTCCTGGGCACTTGCTGTCCTGTCAAAGGATAGTTGGGCTCTTGTCTATGCATTGGCCATCATTCACACCATGCAACAAAACGGATCCTTCTTCCTTCTAATTTTCATTTCCAACTTCCACCCAAACAGTTTAGATCCCCATTTCTCTGTTTGGAACACCTACTCTGCTCAAAAACTATGCCTGGTACTAAAGTCACAGATAGTCATTTGATCATCGAATACTTGTTAAATTTTGCCCACCATGTTCCATTTTTACTCTTCTTCCTCTTCTTCCCCTCCCCTCAGTCCTCAGACTGTGGAGCTTGATTGAGAAACGACCAACCCAGTTTTCTATCTTGTGACAGGTTAGCAATGCACACTGTCAAGGGCAGGTGTATTTCAAGGCTAGAGATGCCTGAGGAATTTCAGCTATGCTGCTTCTGATAATGAATGCACTATATCTGCACTTCCCAGACTTATAGGCAGAGTGGAACACTGCTATTCTTCAGATCTTACATTTCTCCAGTTTTTGCAGCACAAGTACTTTACTCAAAAAAGTCTCTCAAAGTCCATATCTGATGCAAAATCTATTTAGGAATGTGTACTTGGACAGAAAAGATCTTTAGACATGCCAATTTTCATAATAAAATATATTCAAAAATATTAGTTAAATATACATTTCTGTATGGACTATGAAACTAGTAATACTCTTAGCTGAATATAGGAAAGGGGAGGCAATGGGATTCCAGAACAAATACACATAAAAATGATGCAGACCAGAAATGCTGTAATTTCTCTATTCCTAGACAAGGCCTATTGCCCCATGAACAAATACCATAATTCAGTTCTACTCAAAGAGGTGGTCCTAGGACTTGTTATCACCATGAATTGGCCTGGCTTCGGAAGGTATTAGATATCGTTTTGATATCACAATTTGGCCCCATTTTGCCACCCTCGGCCAAGTGTTTGTGAGGCCCCCGAACAAGCACAGAACTAGGCACAGCCATTAACTGCTGAACATTCCTTTCTCCACCTAGGCAGGCCAGACTCAGCCAGATCTTTGCTTTAGGAGACCTCCCCAGACAAACACCTCATTAAAGATGCACATTCATACAAAGAACTCCCTGCCCTGAGCAGGTAACTTGCCGAGCTAGACGCTTAACCGTCAAGTGCGCTGCATCTGCATACCGGCCATTCCATTGTCAATTCAGACTTAACTCAATCATGCTAAATTGTGACCTTTCGGAGACATTGTCTTGCACCCAACCCCCATTGTTCTCTCCCAAGTACAGACTAGCCCAAGGTCATATTTTCCCTCTAACAACCCCTGATTCCGAGAACTTCCTCGGATTGCTTGGAATTTCCATCTCGCCTTGCTGCCGCTTCGTCAGCCGAGCTTTCCCCTCAGTCTCTCTCCGAGACTGTGCAATTATGGACCTATCTTCCCCGGGGTTCGGACAGGTGTAGTATCGCCCAATTCAACAAACCCTCCAACTCCTCTATACCGCTAACACCTTTATTTTCTCTAGTTACTTGTGTGAGTGTGTTGCATACACTGTTTGCCTGTATTTAATAAAATCACAGTTAATTTCATATTTTGGTGTGCTTCTTGACTTAGCCTGACCCCGCAGACATTGGGTTAAAGATTTCGCTGCATTGCCTTGCCTCTCATTTTTGCTGACTTGTGCTCTGAGCTAATTTTCCCCACATAATATTTGAGCATGTTTGGAGTCCCCTGCGGGGCCCCAGTAAACAGGGTAACAGACTGGTGCTGTTCCCTGAGCCATTGCTTGCTGATCCCTGGCAAGTCTGGAGGAAAGAAAGAAATCATTGCAGCCAATGGGCACAAATATGGTGCCAGGCACTGGCACACTTGGGGAAAAAAAAGTCAATTCCTCACATCAGATAGCCTGAGAAACATTGCTGTAAATTACACAACGGAAAGCACAGGAGAACTTTCCTAACTGTCAGTTGCTCCTCTTGTAACAAAACAGTTTTGTCCCTTTGCATTTTCTTCCTCCTAGAATCATAGAATCACAGAGTTGGAGGAGACCCCAGGGGCCATCCAGTCCAACCCCCTGCTATGCAGGAACACCCATCCAAACATTCCCAACAGATGGCCATCCAACCTCTGCTTAAAAACCTCCAAAGAAGGAGACTCCACCACACTCCATTGAGGCAGCATATTCCACTACTGAACAGCTCTGACCGTCAGGAAGTTCTTCCTGAGGTTCAGGTGGAATCTTCTTTCCTGCAGCTTGAATCCATTGCTCCTTGTCCTAGTCTATGGACCATTGGAAAACAAGCCCGCTTCCTCCTTGACATGACATCCCTTCAAATATTTAAACATGGCTGTCATGTCCCTTCTTAACCTTCTCTTCTACATGACCTTCTCTTCCTGACATGTTTGTATGCCAAGTAATCTGTCCTTTGGTAGCCTGTTTGGTTGATGAAGCGGTCGGTGTTGGTAAAAGTCAAAGAACTTCATCAGAACGGTGCTCTCTCTGTCTCTTTCTCTTTTTTCTGGGAACCAGTTACTTACAAAATCGCTCTGGACAAGACCATGAAGAGATGACTGGGTACGAGCAGAACACTGTGGTGAATGACTTCCCTTGCACCACCATTCTGAGAAGGCAGGGAATTACATGCGGCACTTTCTTTTGCTTACCCATTTGACAAGTCAGATTTGTAGGATGCTCTGTATGCCTGTGCCGGGAACATTATCACAAACTGGTTTTGTTTGATATTTACAAGACTTCTCCTTCTCCTTTGTATAATCAGACAGACGTATGTATGCAAATCTACCTACCTGATCATACAAGATGATCAAGCCTGATTCAGAAAGTGATGTACTAAACACTCTCACACACCCTCACCTACCGCTGCATTCTGCAATTTCACCTCACCTATCCGTGTGCATCCTGCAATTCTCAGGCAACAAGAAATGGATAGCTCCCCACATTGCTTATGCGAGATGTATGAGGAGATTCTGTGCTGGTATGAGATTGCACATTAAAAAGACTTAATTACTTTTGCAAAATATACCGCCAAACACTTACTACTATGAGATAGTGCCGTATATTAGCGTAAATAATTAAAGCTAAACTGCATTTGTCAAATAAATGAACAAAGTTTATTTTTGTGCTGCTGGAAGCCCTGATTTTTAATTGTGCCTGTTTATTTGGTCTCTAATTCACAAATTTCCACAATTTGCATTAGGTCTTTCTGACATCAATGCCAATTGGATAGACTGTGCTATAGAAAGAAATACTTTTTTCTGTTTGGTGTTTGTGTCCCATTCTACTCCAGAGGCGCAGGGCAGAACAACATGTTTAATTATGATGATAGAAAAATGTACAACCTTTTACCATTGATTAATTTCACATAATTCTATTCTCCCTTTTTTCCATCAAGGAACTCAAGGAGGCATACAGGGAATTTCTCTTCAGGCACAATTTATTTCCCATCAGAAGACAGGACAACTCAGAGGATGGCCTCCAAAGATGGCTGACATACCTCAGAATACAGACAGTTTCATATTGGAGCATGCCACCTTTCAGCAGCCATGTATTATGCTGTGAAGGGCTACAGTGATCAATATATTCACAATAAAGGACAAGATTAAGACCCCTTTCTAATTAGGGATATAAAACATCAATTATTTCACCTTTAAAGCCAGGACAAATAATAATTAGTGTAGATTCTCCCCACTGTAGGCGACAGTGAATATTTTTGTGCAGTATTATCCCTGTTTTAGTGGTTTGGGTGTTAGACTAGGACTCTGGAGACCTGCTGGGTGACCTTGGGCAAGTCACATTCTCTCAGCCTCAGAGGAAGGCAAAGGCAAACCCCCTCTGAACAAACCTTACCAAGAGAACCCTACGATAGGTTTGTCTTAGGGTTCCCATAAGTTGGAAATGACTTGAAGGCATACGACAGCAAAGACAATGGTTTCATGGCACACTACACATATTAATACAAGTGCCCTCACTACTGCACATATTACAAAAGGAATCTTCTCAGGGAGAGTTTTGAACCCTGGGAAACTGACTTTTGGTAAGCAGATTTATTGCTTTCACATATCAACACTAACTGACCACTCTGTAAAGATCTGAAAGACATATATCACCTCATGCTGCCTTTCGAAAATGTAGGGTGAGGGTCATCATATGCATTTTTATGGATCCTATTACAGTGTATCCTACTCCCACAATTATATAAATATGCTTTATAACCTGAGACTTTCATATCATCTGCACTGCATCTGAAGAAGCAGGTTGATATCCAAGAAAGCTTGTGCGAAAATAAAAACCAGTTAGTCTTAAAGGTTCTGCCACATTTCTTTTTTCTCCCCCTCTTCCTCCTTTTTAAACAATTAACAAATTATTCTTACATTTGAGCATCTCAAAGTATTTTGGAGATGCACAACAAAGACAGATGTTTCTTTGTGCAGAAAAAAAATAATCTGGAACACTTTGGGGCATTTTGGATAATGAGAGGAAATGGAACAATAGTCTTGCTGCTCTATTGTTCTTTCAAACTTTTGGCTGGGAAGCAAATACTACACAGTATTTTTTGACCCATGTTCCCCATCCATGTATAAAAGGTTACTGAACTGAGAGCAGAATCTAACTTGAACACTTGCAATGGGATATTGCCTTTCTCCTCCACTACCAGTCCTAAGTCAGAATCTAGTGTAAAGGGACCAAGACAACTTCTGTGGCCTACACAGCAATTTTTTCCTACAGAAGGGAACAGCAGGGGAGTTATAGAAGAAAGCTGCTGCTTATGCCCCTATCATCTCCTGTCTGAGGCAGTGGACTTTACTCTGCCTGATGGTAAGACCACCGAGCTGCCCTTACCAACCATCTGTTGCTATAAGAGCAGAGTTTCAGGGCTGGTAGAACAGGGAAGCTGAGAGGGCAATGCAGTCCCATAGGAAGTGGTATCAGGCCTAGAAGGAGCATCCCTCATGATCAATAACAAGTTAGAGCAAAATGAAAGGGGAAGCAAATTTCCAGAAAGAGTGTCCCAGGGTGTCTGAAAAACCAGACACACATCAGCAATGTCTCCTATGTTGATGAGGCAGTGAATCCACTTCAGATTTAAGTATGAAATCCTATGGAGCTGTCCAAGGGGCTGAACCTGTTTTGGAGGGAAGGTCCACACCTTGGAGAACTCCTTTCAGGTTTGAGCAAAAACTTCCCACAGGTTGATTGTCCCACTGGCAGGGAAGCCACCAGTTAAAACTTGGACAGCCAGCACAGCAGAGGATAAAACTATTCCTGGACTGTATCATTTCATACTGCAGATGAAGCTCATGAGCAAATACAACCTCTATACTAAAAATTAAAATAAAATTACAAGCTAAAATGTCAGGGGAAAGGCTTTTTCATTTTCCTGTTTTCTGTGTATAGAACTTTTTTATCTGTGTGTGGAAGAGTGAGCATTTAAGCATGAGCCCTACTGTCCAGCCTGAAGTGGTAGATTCTAACAACAATTTCCATCAGTAAGACATCTTTGCTCCTCAACTGTCCCCTGAGCCTGAAAACTATGAGCTATGAGGAGAAAGAACTGTTTTTATTTCATCTAATAGTTGCTTTCTAATTGCCAAGCAACCTCCTTTGCTCCTTGGCCTGTTGATGTTTAAAAGAAAGAAAAGCATCATCCCAAAGAAGTTTGTTTGTTTGTTTGTTTTTTTAAAAAAGGGAATGGATTTATGTAATCCATAATGTTAACAATATGTTTGCTTCTGGGCTGACAATCTGTATGCAAATGAAACAACACAGTTACAGCTCCTGCTCTCCTGTCACCTTCGCAGTCTTGCTTACTGGATGCCTTCTACAGTAAAGTGTGATGCTTTTGACAGAATTACCAACATTTTTAGAAAAGTAATTTGGACTGGAATTAAAGTGATCTGCTGCACCATAAAGGGCAGGGGAAGAGGAGGTAAATTGGACAACCAATGCAAGGGAGGAAAAAACTACAGAAAAAGTATAATTTCAGTATCTATCCTTCACTGTTATTGTGTAGAAAGGATCGCTTGGCAAAAAAGAAGACACAGAACTATGCGGTAGTTCATTTCAGAAGAAGAGGTTTTGGTGGTGATGGAGTTCTGGCCAAATCTCAACATCCTAGCAAGCCTTTCTATCTTGAGATACATCCATCGTACACAGTAACAGTGTTCAGATATAATTTCAACTCATGTGGCCCTGTCCTGTGGAATTTTGGGACCTGCTATTTCATTGAGTACTGAGCATGTGGAATCTTCTACCAGAGAGCTCTAATCATGTAGCTCAAAAGCAGTGGTTCTCAACCTGTGGGTCCCCAGATGTTCATGGACTTCAGCTCCCACAAGCCCCAGCCACTATAGTCAATGCTCAGGGCTTCTGGGAGCTGAAGTCCATGAACATCTGGGGACCCACAGGTTGAGAACCACTGCTCAAAAGGAATACACCACAGAATGGTAAGTAGCTTAGCAAATAAAAAAAAATCCCAGGATGCATAGAATCACAGAATCATAGAGCTGGTATGGGCCCTATGGACCATCAGACCCTATTCCCTGTTGAATGCAGGATCTCTAACTATAACATCTCCAGCAAGTAGCTGTCCAGCCTCTTTTTGAAGACATCGAGAGAAGGAGATGCTACCATCTCTCTAGGGAATTGCTTCTACTGCCAAACCACTCTCACTGTCAAGAAGCTTCTTTCTAATGTTCAGTTGAAATCTATCCTCACAGAATCATACAGCTGGAAGAAATCACAAGGGCCATCGAGTCCAAACCCCCAGGATGCAGGAATACATAATCAAAGCACTCTTGATAGATGGCCATCCAACCTCTCCAAAGAAGGAGAGGTCCAGCATGGTCCAAGGCAGTGTATTTCATTGTCCAACTGCCCTTACTGTCAGGAAGTTTTTCCTAATATTTAGATGGAATCTCCTTTCCCAAAGTTTGAAACCACTGCTCTGTGTCCTAGTCTCTGAAACTGCAGAAAACACGTGTGCTCCATCCTCCATATGACATCCCTTCAAATATTTAAACATAGCTATCATGTCACTTCTTAACCTTCTCTTCTCCAAGCTAAACATACACAGCCCCTTAAGCCACTCCTCATAGGTGCTCCTCCTATAACTTAAAACCATTAGACCTAGTTCTACCCTCTGAGGCAGCAAAGAACAAACCTGCATCCTCCTCTTTGTGGCAGCCCTTGAAGTATTTAGAGACTGTGATCATGTCACCCCTCAGTCTTCTCTTCACCAAGCTGAACACGCCCAGCTCCTTCAACCTCTCCTCATATGCTTTGTTCTCCATAACTCTTTATCATCCTCATTGCTCTCCTCTGAATTCACTTCAGCTTGTCTATTTCTTCAGATGGAGCCATAGCAGTTAAAGTGGCATTAAAGTTCTGTAACTATGTAATGTGTGTATACCCCGGTTACATTTTTTTTTCATTATTTCAATGACTAACAGCAGTAAATTCCTTATTAAACACTGCAATGGGTAACAAAAAAAAATTGCTCTACTCAATAGAAGTGCTGGTCCTGGGTACTTAAAGGTTAACAAAGATACCACAAGCCTCTTCTTTCTTTTATTATCATCACTAGCATTTAGAAATTAGTTATGGATTTTGTTGTATTTTATCCAGTTCCATGAAATATCAGAAGATTTTCAGTTCATCCTTTAAAGCAGGTGTGTATATGTATATGTGTGTGTGTGTAAAATAAATATGTTTTCATGTTTAGTAGGCTGCCCATCTAGTATTTCCTTCTTTTGCACCCTCCCTGAAACCAATTTCTTTAAAAATGCTGTCTACAGAGTACTTCCCAGAAAGCGGATATACAAAGTTTTTTCAGACTGTGTAACTGTAATAATGCAAAACATACCTAAGAAACTTCTATTGTACTCTCTGATCCAGACTCTTTTCTTAGTCTTTCATTAAAGTACTTGTTGCAAACATGCATATTCTGTTCAGCAGATTTCTGGGCAGTTTTGTGAAGAATAAATGCAGAAAAATTGCATCAAATAATGAGAAATGGCTGTTCTTGGCTGCTTTAACACATTTAAATGCATTCCTTCCTGCAACACTGCCACATTTTTTGCTGACATCTAGTGGCTGATAAGAATAACTACACAAAACTAGCACGTGAAATAGTGAGTAAAGTAATAGGGCAAATCTGGTTAAAAGAAATTTACTGCCCAAATCATACTTGGCACATGTTTCAGAACTAGTCTCATTTGCAGTGCCAGTGCCATGGAATCCATGCACAAATGGGGATGTTGCAAAACCAAAGTTTAGCTTGCAAAACAACTATGAATTAAACAGGTCTGTGTGTGAGCGCACGCTTTCATGTCACCTGCCATTTATGGTGACACCATGAATTTCGTAGAGTTTTCTTAGGCAAGGAATACTCAGAGGTGGTTTCTGTGCTTCCAATATTTTCTGCAGTTCTCTCAAACTTTCTGAGAGCTCATACAGTGTAGCAGCCGGAAGACTCAGCTGTAAGCTAAGCAGTCCGTGCATCAAACATTACTTCTATGCTTGAGGAATCTGATTTTTGTAAATTTTGATAGAGGTTGGGAAAGTTACTTTTTGGACTGCAGACTCCTAGAATTCCCCAGCAGCATTGCCAGGGATTTCTGGGATTTGCAGCATATAAAGTAATGTCCCCAACTTCCGATTCCAACACTAACTGTCTGGACCTGCATCTCTTGAACTACTGTGCTAGTTAAAACTTCGCAGTGCTTTAGATTTTGCATTCCCCCTGGGCTTGTGATGTAATTTTTGGCTTTCAAAATGTATTTATCTAAAATACACTTTGAGACAGAATACTTTTATAAATTTAGATATGTATTCAAAAGCAAATTCACATGCTTTTTTTTTTTTTTTACAAAATGCACATTAATGGGGAAATAGGATTGAATGAATTGGCAAATGAACCCATGCAAAAGTGATATGAATTAGAAATAGACTCATTCATCCAGTCTTGCATGGACTATCTAGGAAAGTTAGGATGGGATCTTGTTCGACTGCAGTTGAACTTTCTTCATACTCAGGTCAGGAGGAGATAGCACAGCCAGGAGGAGACAGATGCTAGATCCATGTTATCTGTTTTTCAAATGCCCATTTTCCAGGTCGCACAAGGCAGCATGGGAAGGATGCCTTAGAAAATCACATGTGCCAAGGGACAGGATTTGGCTCAGTAGGCTCCCCTTCCTGCCAAAGCCAAACATTCAAGGAATATGTGGCATGAGGACAGCACCATTTTCATTTCGTGGCAGCCCTCCCCCATGGAGTAGTCATGGAGTAGAATGAGAATTGCTACTTATGACTTTGCCCCTTTTTGGGGGGTCAGCTTATTTAAGCAAGATTTGCTTGCATTTATAGTGCAGTTGTCCCATGTGGTTTAGAAAAAAAAATTTCCTCCAGTAATCTAAAATGGGTTAAGTGGGCTGAAATTTCAAGAAATAGTAGCTGACTAAAAGACATATTATGTTCATCTCTATCACACCATAGTAGAAAAAATTAAAATGTTTCATATTCATGACTTTTAACATAAGTTTTAATTAAAGCTTTCTGCATTTCCATCTCCCCTGTTTTTTGTTTGTTTATGTACATTTTTGTGAAACTTTCCTACTGAACTTCTTAAATATATTATGTTTCTTTTTGGCTGCTGCCCATTGCATGTAATAGTTTCAGCTCTTTCAACTGCTACATTAAAACTAATTCATTTGCATGAGAAGAGATAGAAGGAGGCTTCTTTCAGAACTTATAATTATATTCAGTGATGAAAATGAACATGGGATTATACTTGTCATGTTTGGAAGCAGCCAGAGATGAATTGCTCTGTTTGTACCAAGGAACACAACAAAATGGTGGACAGGACAATGATGATGGCCATGATGACTGCAACTAGGAGCCTTTCTGCACTGCACGGTCATAGCGCTATGATTCCACTTCAACATCCTATGGAATCCTGGGGTTTGCAGTTACGGGAGGGGCCAGCAAACCCCAGGATTCCATAGGATGTTGAAAGTGGAATCATAGCGCTATAACCATGCAGTGTGGAAAGGCTCTAGAAAATGAACACAGGAAGACCCATACTGGATCAGACCATAGGTCCATTTAGTCCAGCATCCTCTTGGTGAAAGTGGGCAAGTACTTGTGTATGTGAGGCTCCAAGTAAGACATGAAGGTAAGAGTCCTCTTTTGCTCTTGTTCCTCACAAAGTGATAATCGGGGTCAATGTTCAGATCATTCAGGGGAGCATGTGTAAGATAGTTCTTGGAAAATGCCCCATCACTGCTCCCACCTATGTTGTAAAAGCACAGTCAGCAGGTGGCTTCCATGTCAGTGAGTGCCAGGAGGCTTCCTCTAACAAGTTAAGACAAGATGAAAGCCCATGTGGACCCTAAAGAAGAAGCAGAGATACTGCACCTATCTGAACTTCAGAGTGACAAAGGGCAGGACCTATTGTGGTATTCTTTAAAAAGGACAAGTGTGTTGTGCTGATTTTCAGTGGGCTATAGATTAACACAGCCAAGCAAGGCAACAGATCCACCATTGTTGCTCAGCATTGTGTTATATTCCCTGCTGCCTTGTCTCTTGGCCTTCTGTTTTTTTTTGTTTGTTTTTTGCTTGGACTCTTTCCTCCAGTAACTCCTGGATCCTTCTTGACTTGGACCCTTCTTGGACTGCTTTCCATGCTCAGACCCTGGACTGCATCTGCTATGCTTTTACTTATGGGTCCTTCGTGTTTAATCCTGGTGGGGATTTGATTCTCTTTTGCTTTCTCTCCCAGATCACTAATATAGCCTCCAGGGCACTCAGCACCCTGAAACAGGGACAGGGCATGAATCTGTCCTGGGTTTTACTGTGAACTTTGAAGGAGCTATACAAATTACTGACTCCTATCCCTCTCCTCTCCAAATAAGATTGGCACCTCAGAAAGCTCCTTTAAAGTTCAGAATGAAATCTGGATTCACTATCCATCAACATGTAAGCCACCAACTGCCATGGAGGAAACAGAAAATACATGCAGAGAGTAGCCCAACATGAAGGTGCCATGAAGCCAATCTAGCATGGAACTCTATGTAGCTTTGCATGCTATTGTAGCTCAGAAGGAAAAAAGGGAATATGCAGACCAAGCAATCTTGGATTCAAATACAATCAACCAAGAACTTACTCAGCCACCACAAACCTGCTCATGAAATGTGGGAATTAAGACTACAGTCCTCCCTCCACATTCATCAGATTGACCTTCACAAGTTTGATTATTTGTGAGACATGTATGTGCCTTCCCCCAATTTTCTTCCTCCCATTCTCTTGCTTTTTGCCCAGGAGCTGGTATTTTCCTTCTCTGTGCCTGGACAAAAGGCAAAGGAATGAGGGGGGAGCACTGCACCTGAAGAAGGAAGACACTTGTGTGCCTTCCGCCGCCCCCCCATTCCCCTGCCTTTTGCCAGGGCATGGAGAACGTGCTTCAGGGCAAAAGGCAAGGGAATGTGAGAGGGGAGCACCATGTGTGAAGAAAGGCATGGGCATGCCTTCCTCCCATTCTCTTGCCTTTTGCTCGGGTGTGGAGAAAGAAGGCACGCATGTCAGGAGAAAGGCACAGGAAAAGGAGGAGGGAGTCCCAGAAGGGAATAGGAGGGGAACACAGGAAGGAGTAATGTGTGGTTTTCCCACTTTCACAGGGGTTCTGCACTCCAAACCCTTGTGATAATGGCGGAACCACTGTCACTACAACACAGGCATATCTTTTAGTTTACAGCAACTGGGCTGTCTTCTGTGAGATCTCATTTCTTAAAAACAGAGCTCAGAAAAGCTACTTTTGGTGGACTACAATGCCCAGAACCCCACATGCTGGCTGAGATTTCTAGGAATTATAAATCAAAAAATAATAAAGGTCAGATCTGGATCAGAATGGCGTTTTGAAGGTACCTTTTGCAATTGAACAAGTATCCCACTTCCCAAAATAAACTGCTCCAGAGGTTTGGGGGATCTTTCTGAGCAGTGCTGGGAGGAATCTGCAAAATCTCTCCTACACTATGCCATTCATGGAATCCTCTTTTCCTTCAAACCCCTTCTGTGATCAGAGGTACCCATTTATTAAAGAGCACCTGTTTATCTCGACCATCAGGTATGCAATATGTGGAGCTGTCAAAAACGTTCTAGAAATACCAACTAGAATCACTGCATTATATATTTTAGAAGACTAGCCAGGTACCTCTGCTGTGGCCTATGGAAAACTTATCAAATTAAAGGTGGCCTCAGCTTTCATTGGAAACAGCCTACATCATGAAGTCCTTCCCAAATCTTCTGCTGCAGTGTATTCATTATTTTCAAAGATCTAGTGCCATAAAATTCTATGGCCAGAATCCTACTGGGGACTTATCATCTTCGTAAGTGGACATACGTATGTAAGGATTAGAATTGTGTAGTTGCGTAATGTCCATATCTAGTAGAGGGCTGCTTTACATTGCCACGTAGCACAGCCAGCAAACTGTCCAATGCACATTTGGCCGCCAATGCACATTTGGCCGCCGATGCACAACAGGGCCAATACGCATAACATCAGTCCTGATGCACATTGGGCACTAATGTACATGGGCACTCTTGCTCATTGTGCAGCTCAACAATTCAGTAAAAGGATTTGTTAGTCCCTCTGCTACACAGCTAGGTATACATAAAATTACATAATGTGACAGGTCATGTACAATTCCAGCATATATTATTATTTTATATTTATAATATAACATTTCCTGTCTTTGATGGGCCAACAATTTAACATTCCCTGGATCTTGCAGCAACAAACGCCTCCAGTCCCTGGACCTAGTTCACTTTTGTACCTCTTCCTAAAACTAAGGCAATTTCCTTTAGAAGTAAATTTCACACGCCATCGGCTGTGAGAACCAGGCCCTGGATATTGAGTCACTATATTAATATTCTCATCAGACCAAATCCCAGAGTCATTATTCACTCCATACCCTGGCACAGCTCCTGCTGAAGTCAAAGTGCTTTGATTAAGGACCACAAGGCTAGCCTATTGCTTTTATCTTAACATTAGTCATTTTCACTTTAACAGGCTGGATTCAGTGTGCAGAGTTGTGCACAGGCACCTTCCCTGTGTTGAGACAAGAGCCCACCGGCCTGCAGAATTGGATTCTTTAACAATGCAGATGGGCGCTCAGACTGCATGGAGCAGCCAAATGAAATGGGAGAGTCATTAAGTTTCTTGAGTTTGTGCTGCACAGATTTGCAATTGAGGCTCAGGGTCTTATTTGCAGACTGGGGTTGGGATCAAGAATACCTGCAGTTTGAAGGAGCTGGCATTTCTTTTCAGAACACACACAAACAAGCACGCACCTCTGCACACTGCAGTTGGGGCACCTGGCTTGGTTAAATGGCAGTTGCATACCACTCCTCCCAGTCTCTCAGACAGTCTTGTATATAGTGCATCATCAGAAACATCATCTACTCTCTCTCTCTCTGTATATACACACACACACGCACACACACACACACTATACATCATCGTCGTCGTCGTCGTCGTCGAGTTGGATTTTGTCTTTTTTCCCAGTGTGGGACTCAACAGATAAAACAAGCATAGCTAAAAATTTCCTATGCTTAGAAAAGTTAAAAATGTAACTAAAGTAAATGGTCACAGTTGTCCGGCAGTGGAATATGCTGTCTCGGAGTGTGATGGAGTCTCCTTCTTTGGAGGTTTTTAAGTAGAGGCTGGATGGCCATCTGTTGGGAATGCTTTGATGGGTGTTCCCGCATAGCAGGGGGTTGGACTCGATGGCCCCTGGGGTCTCTTCCAACTCTATGATTCTATGATTCTAAGTATCAACATAATTAAAACCAGTTCAAAACATAGGATTGCACCCTGTTCAGTATTTACAATGTCATCAGCTGGAATTATGACATCATAAATATTATATTAAAATGTACATTTACAGTTAGGGCACCATTGCAATGACTGCCTTGCTGGCAGGAGGAGGCTGGACACATCATTTAGCATCTCACTCTCCGGGTATTTTGTGCTATCCTATACACTCTCCTAGGCCATTTCTACACCTTACCTGATCCGGTTGTCCTTCCGTCGTGATCCCGGCAGCACCTTTGCCAGGAAGGAAGCATGACGGGAACACTACCCCCTGAGGAAGGGAGCGCAAGTGAAATGCCTTCCACAGTGCAGCCAGACTCTTTCCTATGCTGTGCTGGGAAAGGAAGTGCCTCCATTGCGCTTCTGGCTTTTCCTCATGGCCAGGAAGGATGGGAGCATCGAGCAATCATAGACACTTAATGGATTTATTCCATTAAGCAAATATCCCATGACTGTGACGGACAGGGATGTGATGACAGTGGGACTGCGATGACGTTATGCGAAAGCACAACTTGTGGACCTCTGCCATCCCGTCCCCAGTACAGGACTGCAACACCACATGGAAACGACCCTAGTTTTCAGTCATAGTATCCCTGGCAGCTTGTACTAGCAGGACCGAGGAGCTGGCTCATCCAATAACATTAACTGGCAGGAGATTAACAACAAAAGAAAATAACAAAGCTAACTATAACCAATAAGGCTCTTTTAAAGCTCAGATCCACACTATCTGAAGGACTGTACCTTCCTATATGAGACTGTTCAAGCTCTAAAATCTTCAGGACAGGCTTTTCTCTTTCCATTCCACTACCTTCCCAATCACATTTGGTAAGAACAAGGAAAAGGGCCTTCTTGGTATTGGCTCTGGACTTTGGGATTCTCTTCCTAGGGAGGCTAGAATAGGTCCTTCCTTGGTCTTGTTGCACCATCAATATCTATTACCAATGTTTTGGCATGTGTTTAATTTTTACTGGTTTGGATAATCTATAAGCTGACTTGAGTCCCAGTATTGGAGAAAAGACAGATGAGGAGGAGGAGGAGGAGGAGGAGGAGGAGGAGGAGGAGAAATGTTTGCACACAGTGCATAATTGTTATATGCAGTTTGCATTTATAACATTAAAGAGCAACCACTATCCTAGATTGTATGAAACAGACTTAAAAACAGCAAGAAGATGATGATATTCAGTATGAAGAAACAGGGAAAAGACTAATACTTGGGCAAAGCCAATTGGGGGGATGCTGAATAAGGTGATCCAAAAAAGTAAATGGTTGCATCTGGTTGTAATGAATAGGATAAGATCTCACCCACGGTGTCTTTGGCCAACCCTGACTGCCAACATCATTGTTGAGGGGTGTTTCAGCTGTAGGAAATCAGCCCTCATGGTGGTGGCCGGCCAAAATTGGTCTGTGAAAGTCCTGTGTGTCCTTTAACATATACATCAGGGATTCTGCAGATCTATTCCCTGGAAATCTCCTGCACACAGGAAAGCATTACAGGGATTAATATTGACTTATTGTTCAAAGGAGAACCTCAAATCCAATGCTGCACAAAATAGAAGGCGAGGCTGCTGCCACTGCAAGCCATGTTCGTACAGAAGTTTTAAAAATAGCAGGCAAATATTCCCTGCTTCTTCTTTTTCTTCTCTCCTCTGGAAGCCACACAGTAAACAGCTCGCACTAACAAAGTCAAATATTAATAACCAAGAACTACACATCCCCAAATCCCCTTCCCCACACCAGCAAAACCCCCAGAAATTTACACTGACCAGAGCAAATAGAAAATAAAAGTCAAGCCACTTAAATGGATGACATTTAGGAAGAGAACCAAATACCCTTTTCCTTTCTTGAATGACCAAAGTTATAACATTTAGCAGCAAATAAATACCCATTTAGGAGCACTAACCATCCATCATATGAGCGGTAAAGAAACAACTGACAGAAACTCCTAACAGAACTCATCAAAGACAGATCTTTAAAAAAAGTGTGGACAGATCTGATCAAATTAATTTGCAGTCCCTGGATCTAGTAAGCTCAGCTTGCCAACAGCAACTTCTGTAGAAGGACCCTCAGGCCTAGCAGAGCCAGCAGTGCTCACAACATCTTCTCCAGCAGTTGGCTTTGAACAGCCTGTTTTAAAATTCCCACAAAGCCTCAGAGAACTCCCACAACAGACCCTCTGAGGCCCCATGGAAAATTTAAAATGGCATCCTCCACATAGCACTAGTATCACTACTATAATTGGGTTAGCTTCCACAGGTCCTTCTGGTCACACTGAAAGTTACTTCACTCAGCTCCTCCTCATATATGAAGGTTGTCCTGCCCTTAATCCAAGAGGTATAATTGGAGCCTTAGAATGGTCACAGCAAGTGGGCTCAAAGACTAGTCAAAGGGAGTAGCAGGAATTAGGGAGGAAAAAGTATAGATGACTCTTTTCCAAGTACCTCGAAATGTTCCCTATTAATGGGCTGCTGTAGAAAGTGGAGCTATATGGTTCTGCCTTGGAGCAGTCTGATCTTCACCCCAGAGGGACCTTGCAATCTTGATGGGAGGAACCAATATATTCATGTGGCCCTTGATAAGACACAAGTGTGTTAGGCCCATGCATATAGTGTTTATGTTCTATTTTCACACTACAGTTGCATGGTAAAGAAGCCAGTCCCTCTTATTGATTTGCCACCTTTTCAGCACTCATCCATGCCCCATACCCAGTGTCTCGTAGATAAAAACTGAGCTACATATAGTCAAGCACAATCAGTCTGCTCAAGATGGCAAAAATTGTTAATGAGGAAGAATGCACAAGCTAAGAGAGGCTGCAACAGTTTGCTTTTGTCTGAGTCTACTAGGAAGGGCAATATTCCATCTCTCCTCTCTTCTCCCCCCTGGTGAGTTAGTTGAGTGCAGGGAAGATGAAGTACTGATTTAGGCTAACATTTGCCCTGGTCTAAATGGTTGTGCAGGGGATGAAGGCAGACATTGCACTGCCTCTGAAGCCAGGGCTATATTAACAGAGCTTGGAAATCTTAGGTCAAAATCCTGCATCAAACATGTATCCATGATGTTGTAGCCATGCTTTGATTCCCCATCTGATCCTGGAAACCCTCCTTAAAAGCTGGCTGGCTATCTGGGGAGGTGGAGTTTTGTGCTGTTGCTGAGAAAGGCCCTGAACAATGGTATGACCAGCCCCCTTCAGCCAGTGAGCAATGCTGCAATGAAGAATTGAGACAGATTTCCAGGGGGGGCCCTGCTTCTGCTCCCCGCAAACTGGTAGAAGGAGGCTGGTCATGTTATTCTGCAGCACTCTGCTTGGCAGCAGCACAGATCACTGTTGCTCTGGATGGCTTACTGGCTTTTTAGGTGGATTTCAGGATCATTTGTAGTCATAGCAATTAGTGCCATGATTGTAAATGAGAATAACGAAACACTTACAGTGTCCTGTTGGAAGTGACTAACAGGATGCCAGCCTTAGGGTTTTATCACACAAGGCAAGTAACGTCGTAGCCCAGGACTTAATCACATGACTTCATTCCTATTCTGTTATTCTCCCATGGGAGATCATTTGGAAAGTGTTTCTTTTTATTAACACCAAAAATCTGTTAATGACCTCCTTTCCCACTTCTGTTGTGCTATTATTTCCTGTGCAAAAAAATTCAAGTGCACTTTTATGCTGATTTTAGGTGGTCAGGGGGTATTCAGTGGGTGTGCTGTGGGTGAGGAAACATCAGTTCTTTTCCAGTGATCAGAGTAGAAAGAGAAGGGATGGAAATTTCCATTTGATTTCCTTTCAATTGGCAAAGTAACTGCCCCTCACCTTGCCTCTTTTTGCAGCCCCTTTTCCAAAGTCTCTCTCTCACACACATACACACATGCACCTGCCTGGAAATGTAAGTGGAAAAGAGTGTCACAGGTTGTTTTTTTTAAAAAAGCATTTATTTCATTAATCCATAAATTCTTGCTTTTTTCTAGCTTCAGACTTAACAAATCACTGGCAGATGAAAGCCAGCATTGATGAGACGGATCAGTAGCTACTGGGTTTCATGTGCTAGTGACTAGTTAGTCTGAAGCTAGAAGCCTGGTTTATCTTGACCTGGAAGCTCCACCCTGCTGCCCACAGAATAAACTTTTAAAATGTGAAACTGTTTTCATTTATATTTTTTGGGGATGGAGGGAGGGATCTCTCTCTCTCTCTCTCTCTCTCTCTCTGTGAGCATGCGTGTGTACCAAATAAGGAAAAGGGCTGCAGGTAATGTCTTGGAGAAAATGGGCACTCCCAAATGCTGTGTGTGATAAGCTTTTAACACAAATGAACAGAATGGTTCTGAAGGTGCAAAACCAGGGAGAGTAATCTGATTCAACAGCATTTTCAGGACAACATTATTTTAATGGGAGTAGAGCTTGGTGTGATAAAGCCCTTAGTATTCTGTGCTACACTCCTCCAAATTCCCCAATCAGCACCTAGCAGTATTTTTAAAAAAGGAACTTTTCCAAAGTCTGAAATTAGTTATTTTTAACATATCCTCTGCAGCCTATACTATTACAGATTTCTTGTTCTAATTTAGTAAACTGGTGGTCCAACAACATGCCTTACTTCTTTATCTCCAAGCAGGGGCACAAATTATAAACATCCCGGGGCGTGTTTTTAAAATGAAACTGTGACTCAACACACAATGGGAATAAAAGGCAATGTCAATGGCAGAGGTTTTCTGTCTTCTTTTTAATGGCTGCCACACTGAAACAAGACTGGAACAGCTTACTAAAGTTTTTTTTTTAAAAAAAAATATTATGGTTACCTGCACTTAAACTCACGCTTTATCTCTCTCTCTCCTGCCTAACGCTTTCCCCTCCTGTTCCAAACTTCTAAGGAGCACATTTTTGTTTTGACCTTCAACATCCCAAACTACAAAAGGAAAGTCTTTCTCAGACTGTCTTTGAATGCACTGCGCTGTTCTTTTCTAAGGAGCCTTCTGCTGATTTTTATCCTCAGGGATCAATGGTTTCTTCAATTCCATAATCTAACAAACTTCACTAAAAGCAGAGGACCCACATTTTTTATAGCAATATTTTCTAACCTAAATAAGATGACAGCATAGATATTTTGCCCCCCAAACCATGGGCCATGGGGAAGGCTTTAAAGTTCTTTTAACTTAAGTCACTCCATTTAGGAGAAATGAGATGGAGAAGCACGGTGGAGAGAAATTGTGTTCGATGTAAAGTTGAAGACTTTCACGGCCGGAATCCATAGATTCTTGTAGGTTTTCCGGGCTTTGAGGCCATGTTCTGTTAGTATTTTGTCCTGACGTTTCGCCTGCATGCCAGCCACAGATGCAGGCAAAACATCAGGAGAAATACTAATAGAACATGGCCTCAAAGCCCGGAAAACCCACAACAACCTATAGAAATTGTGTTATTATATTTTAGGTTATGGTAATACCCAAAGGATTCCAAACTAGAGATTGAAATAATAGGCATGTCATAATGAGCAAATATCATGTAAGCTCTAGATAGAACTTCAGAGGCTATTCCGTTCTAGCAGTGTATTTTCAAAACAGAATTCCATGGATATTTCTGTAGCAAGGAGATTAAACAGTAGGTATTTCCAGTGGTTGTTCATGGTCTCAAGGTAAGGAGTGATGTCAGTGAATGTTGGTTTTTCTGAGATCAGAAATGCAGGATTTGGCAGCCTCTAGTATATGCCTCATAGATACGATAAACATTGGGCCTTTCTGCACTACACAGTTACAGATCTATTATTCTGCTTTCAACATTTTATGGAATCCTGGGGTCTGCAGTTTAGAGAGTGGCATTTAGAATTCTCAGCCAAAGGAGTTCTTCGGCCTCAGTAAACTACAAAACCCAGAATTCCACAGCATGTTGAAAGTGGAATAATATCACTGTAATTGTGTAGTACGGAAAGGCCCATTATTTCTACTTTATTTTTAAAACCAGTGCATATCCTTACAGGTAAGAGCTGTAGGAGAACAGAGATGAGCAGAGAATGTTGTCCAGCTTAGAGTTATCTGATTTCAGACCCTCCAACATTTCACAGATGAAAACTGGGACACATGTGGTCAATCAATTAATGAGAAACAACACACAAAGTAGGAGAGGCTGTAGCAATTTGATTTTGCCTGAGCCTAGAGGGAATGGCAAGATGCTACCCCACTCCTTTCTCCACTGCTGAGTTAACTAAGTGCAAACAGCTTTTGCACTTTGAACTTAATTTGCAGCAACTGAAGTAAGCTGAGAGCATGGGAGGGGGAACGTGGGAGGAGAAACTGGGACTGTTCAATACCCTCCAACATTTCATAGATGAAACCAAGCAACATCAGAGTGTGGTCAACGTGGGAAAAATTATTATTATTAAGGAAGAATAGTCAAGCTAGGAGAGACTGCAGCAGTTTGCTTTTGTCTGGACCTACTGGGAAGGTTATAGTTCTGTCCACAGCTTAGTGCAAACCAGTTTTTGTACTATGAACTCAGTTTGCAGCCACTGAAGTAAGCCCCAACAAAGGGGGAAAGTATGAGGAGGAGAAAGAAACTGGGATATTGTAAAAGCAGCTGAGAAAATGGGATGACAAAGGATTAATTAAGACTGTCCCAGCAAAATCGGGACAGTTATAAGGTATATGATTTTATGGCACAAGCCAGAAAAGCTGGCACCAGAAATGCAGAAAATACCACATTTGACATGAGGCCTAACAACTCCAGAGCTATATATGGGGATGATCATCTCAATCCCCCAACAGTGCCACTGGCATTTCCCACAATGGCCTGGTATTTTACCCCAGTTCTGACCCTCAGCTGTATTTTGCATTATTCCTGGAATTCTTCTAGAAAGTGTTGAAAAGGAAGAGTAAAGTCCTGACACAGGCTTTGTCTCTGTTACTGTTGTTTTCCTTCAAGTCCTTCCTGATTTATGGTGACCTTAAGGCAAACCTGTCATAGCGTTTTCTTGACAAAATGTGTGAGGTGATTTGCCATTGACTTCCTCTGAGACTGAGAGAGTGTGTCTTGCCCAGGGTTGCCCAGTGGGCTTCCATGGCCAAGCAAGTTTTGAACTCTGGTTTTCTAGAGTCCTAGTCCAACACTCAGACCACTGTGCTACACTGACTCTCTTGGGACTATTATGTATGTATAACCAAACTGTTGTCATTGTGTGCCTCCAAGTCAACGCTGCCTAATGCCAATTGTATTGTAGGGCTTTCTTGGCAAGATTTATTCTGAGAAGGTTCTTGGCCTGAGAGAGTGTGACTTGCCCAGCATCCCCCACTGAGTTTCCATGGCTGAGCAGGGATTCAAACCCTGGTCTTCCAGGGTCCCTGACGACATCACATTTACTTTCTATGTATAATCAAAAGGAATAGCTTTGTCTTCTTGTTCCCTTTTCTTCTTCTAAAGTGGGATGGGGACCTATTTACTGCTCCTGGGGTGCAGAGGTGATCAAAAATGAACAGAAAACACACACAAATCTTAAACTGATCAGAAGTCCAGTTATGGATTTGGGAGGAAAAAAGAGTATTATTAACATGTTGAACAATGCAGAGGGCCCTGAATCATATTTAAAAGATGAATTGTTGCTCCTATGGGCTTTTCTCAATTCATTGTTTGCCCTTTTTGGTCAGAAAAAAAGTGTGGTCTGAGAGTTGTTATCAACTACCATCAGTCTGACTTCAGCTTATAGTGACCCTGGAAATGAAAAATCTCTAAGTCACCTCATCGTCAACCTCTTTGTTCAGATCTTGCAGACTCCATCTGTATCCATCTGTAGTATGGTCTCCATCTTTTTCTACTGCCTTCTACCTCACTAAGCATTATTTTCTTTTCTAATGAGTCATGTCTTTTCATAACATGGCCAAAGTAAAACAGCCTCAGTTTAGTCATGTTGACTAAGAGATGGTTCAGGCTGATTTACTCTTTTTAGCAGTCCATGGCATCCACAGAGCTCTTCTCCAGTATCACATTCCAAAAGAGTTCATTTTCTTCCTGTCAGCTTTTCGTCACTGGCCAGCTTTCATAAACACACACAGAAATTGGAAATATGATGGTATGAACAATCCTAATTTCAGTTTTCAATTATGTATCTTTACACTTTAGGTTCTTGTCTAGTTCATTTATAACTGCCCTTCTAAGTCCTGGTCTTCTTCTGATTTCTTAACTATAGTCTCCATTCTAATTAATGATTGACTGAAGCATGGAAAATCTTGAAATATTTCAATGTCTTCATCATCTGCTTTAAAGTTATGTAAATCATCTGTGGTCATTTTTTTAAAAAAACATTCAGCTATGAACCTACATTTGCACTTTTTTCCTTCACTTTCTTCACTTATGCTATTTTCTGGTAGCAGTATAGTGACATCTGCATATCTGAAACTGTTGATGTTCCTTTCTCCAGTTTTCACTCCTCCTTCCTCTATGGCCCTTTCTGCACATGGGAAAGGAACTGTGCAAAAATGGGACTCACCAGATTTCTTCAGCGTCCGGGCGAGTCTGTCGGGATGAGGAACAGTGCGAGCTCGTCGCTCCACACTGCTCCAGCATCCAAAATGGTGGCTTCTGGTTGGTGGAGTCTCTCCACCGACTGGAGAAGCTCGCCAGCCTAAAGCCCACCCCCGGCAGATCTGCCAGCACGCACTAGTGCACGCCTGCAAATCTGCACCGGAGCGCAGCAACAGAGCGACACGGAGTCGCGCACTCCGTGCTTTTTAAAAACCTCTTAAAAGAGGTTTTTAAAAGCACGCTGCGCGATCAGTTCTGGTCACTCCGAACTGGACTGAGGTGCGGAACTACAAAAAGTAGTCCGCCCCAGTCCACTCCATGGTGCAGAAGACCTCCATCAGAGGTCACTCTGCACGGTTTTAATAGCCCGGTGAGGAAAGGGACTATATCTAATACTACTTTATATATGACATGTTCAGTGTACAAGTTAAATAGATAGGGTGATAAAATGCAGCCTTGCTTCACCGCTTGCTAACTGAAAACCATTTCGTGTCCCCATATTCTGTTCTGATGGTAGCCCCTTGTCCTGAGTACAATTACTGATCAGGATAATCAAATGTTGTGGTACACCTATTTCTTTAAGAGCAATCCATAGTTTTTCGTGATCTGTAGAATCAAACACTTTACTATAATGTATAAAGCATAAGCTGATTTTCTTCTGAAATTCTTTGGTGCACTCACAAAAACATATATAGAGGGCCCCATGGGGTCTTGGGGCCCAATCTGGCCCAATTCTGTTCTAAGTGTCATTGCCCAAGATTTTGCTAAATGCCTCAGCTGTATTTGCACTGGATCAAAAAGAAAAAGAAATCTGTATGCATTTTCCCAGCTACCAAACATGAATAAACACAAACACAACATCCATTAGACATTTTGTTGACTGTGCCGATAGTTCAGAAAAGTCAGATGAAAATGAAATGTTCCTATGGGAAATTACACTTTTATTGGGAAAATGCTTCCTTTGCTTACATTTCTTGAACATTCTTGACCAGCTTTAAGTGGTTATTTCTTACTCTTGCAAGGAAAGCTAATGAAACTGCAGGACTCTGGGATGTCATCCATTTGTAGCAGCTGAGGACTGATCCTGACATAATATTCTTTAAGCCTTTAAGGGCAGATTCAACAACTGGAAGTAGAAGTGAGCTGAAAGCTTCCCTCTCAGTCCTTTTTGTGCTCAAAATGAAGGTGAATTCTAACCTGCACACACATCCAAAATGGGAGAGATTCAGAGATGGGAAAGTCCAGGGAGCTCTTACCACTAGTGGCAGTGCAGTAAAGTTGCTCCACCACCACTTTAATGCTGTTGTATGTATGTAAGGCTTTTTAAAATTATTTTTATTAATATATATTTAGTACATAAAACAACATATGGGGAATTACAAAGGCAAACAGTAAATAAACAGAGAAACTAACATCCAACATAATATTAAATTAAACTAAACTACAACTAAACTAAAAGGGGGCCAAAAATACATATAAATGACTTTTAATGCACCAGATTTTGGTTCGAAAATAATCTACAACACACTTCTAGTGTGTCTACCATTATCACACTACTGCCTAGTATTTAATAATAAGCTTAACCTTCAAAAACGATAATTGACTTTTCCCCCAACAATCTCTTAGATAGTCATACACATATGTAAGCTATCACATATTTCCAGTCTAAAATTCTATTAGCTGTTAATCTAACTTTATAATCCTAGACAAAGAACAATCTCATTAAATAGAACAGCTGGAATTCAGTATCATCCTTAAAGATGCATAACCTGAAGTTACACATCCATATCTGGTCTGTATTTATGGTACCTACATAGTTGTGATCATGGAACTATTGCCACAATAGTAACTGCACCCCAACCTATTTTACTCAGCATCAAGTGAAGCAAGAGAAGGAGATCCGTTCTGCTGGTGATCAGGGTATGGGTGGATGACACAGTAGCACAGTCAGGAGGGGCTGGGGGGCTGCTACTAGGATGACATTTCCACCCCCTTCCCACCAGCAAGTGGGGCTGTAATAATCAGAAGCAGGACTTTGGCATGCTTCCATGTTGCAGCCTCACTCACTTGCTGGTGGGGTGGGGTGGAGTGGGGTAGATACATCATACCACCATACTCTGATTGCAACCAAAATGAACCTCCTTGTTCTGTGTGGGCTGAGGCCTGTAAAGGGAGGTCAAGCTGAGAGATGTTTCTTACAATAATGTAACTAAGTAGCCCGTATAGAATTCTAGCCCATCTGTTTAAATACATTGCATTTTTTAAAAGGTGCATTTTTACTGTTTACTTACCTATAACTGATTCAACAGTCAATATTCACTTGTGAAAAAAAAATGTTCACAGCATAGTGGAATAGTAGCAATATAACAGTGTAGTGCAGAAATGCCCTACAAGAAGCACCAAGCCCCTCTGCGCTCTTTCCCATGACACTGCTTCCAATCTTGTCAAATGCCTGGATGGGAAAATGGCAGCAGTGGCTCTTTGCTGTTTCTCTTTAAAGCAGTGGTTCTCAACCCGTGGGTCCCCAGATGTTTGTGGACTTCAGCTCCCAGAAGCCCTGAGCATTGACCATAGTGGCTGGGGCTTCTGGGAGCTGAAGTCCACAAACATCTGGGGACCCACAGGTTGAGAACCACTGCTTTAAAGGGACTCCAAGAGAGTACAGGAGGTTGGTGCTTCTTTTAGGTTCTCCCAGGATGAACTAAGCTCTCGCCTTTCACCACTCTACTCAGAGAAGGAGATGGCTCCTTTTGATAAGAGTTAATACTGTACTTTAACTTTTATCCAAAAAAAAAAAGAGAGAAGAAAGAGAAGAGAAGAGAAGAGAAGAGAAGAGAAGAGAAGAGAAGAGAAGAGAAGAGAAGAGAAGAGAAGAGAAGAGAAGAAACAAAACATCCCTCTGAGTAGAGTGGTGAAAGGCCCTTTTGAATACTTGAGTGGGGAAATGGTGGCAGCAGAGCCCAAGAACAGCTGACCCCCTGATGTAGCACTAGTACTTTCCTCTCTTGGACCCATAATTTTGACCCCAAAACCTGTCCTCTACTAATACATGAAGTCAACTTACACATGAGTGTATATGGTATGCCTGGATCTCATCCATTTTCTTAAAACCCCCAAAATGTCCATTGGAACTGTTAAGGTTTCCTCCTCATAATCTATTCTTGAATCCCACATTCTCTCAGCCGCCACATAGCATTAATAGGTGCCTTAACGACTTGTTGGGCTTACCTAGCCCTTTCTCCACTTCTGCCTTCATAGAGACTTTCCTTTTCCCTCCCATGGGAGACGGAAGTCCTATACCAACATATGTACACACACTGAACAATGCCACATGAAGAAAGAGTGAAAAGGAGATCTTACAAGTGAATCTTACAAGCAACTGTAGTTACAATGTAACAAAACAGTCTTAAATTACCTTCAGCAGAGGTTAGAAAGAAACATGCACCTGAACATGACTAGTCATACGTTCTTGTTCTCTTGATTCAGTCTTTGATGCTGATGTGGAAACTTGGATTTCTGGACCTCTTTAGGACAGCAAGGTAGGCAGCACTTCTCCTACCTCCTCCATCAGTCCCAAAAGTTCTTTTCACATCTTGTGTTGTATGATCTTTCACTTCAAAGTCTCTAGAAACACTCTTACAAGTAGGTCATCCCCACTGGATGATTGTCTCTCTCTGTTGACCCTATGTGATGTGGACAGGTCCAGTAGATACAACCTTGGCTCCTATTGTTCCCATTTTATTGGATGCATTTCAGTTTGTGCAGCCTGAGAATGTAGACAAGATCCTTGTTGAGGTGAGAGCCGCAATATGCATACTGGACCCATGCCCTTCCTAGTTTATAAGAGCAGCCTGGGGTTAAGGGGAGAGATGAATGACTCACTACATCAAGGCAGAGATACATCCCAGAATCATTAGAATCATAGAACCATAGAGTTGGAAGAGACCATAAGGGCCATCGAGTCCAACCCCCTGCTGTGCAGGAACACCCATCCAAGCATTCCCAACAGATGGCCATCCAGCCGCTGCTTAAAAACCTCCAAAGAAGGTGATTCCATCACACTCCGAGCCAGCATATTCCACTTCCAGACAGCTCTGACCATCAGGAAGTTCTTCCTGAGGTTCAGGTGGAATCCCCTTTCCTGCAGCTTGAATCCATTGCTCCTTGTCCTAGTCTCTGGAACAGCAGAAAACAAGCCCACTCCCTCCTCAACATGACATCCCTTCAAATATTTAAACATGGCTATCATGTCCCCTCTTAATCTTCTCTTCTGCAGACTAAACATACCCAGTTCCCTAAGCCGTTCCTCATAGGACATGGCTTCCAGACCCTTCACCATTTTGGTCGCCCTCCTCTGGACACCTTCCAGCTTTTTGATATCCTTCTTGAATTGAGGTGCCCAGAACTGGACACAGTATTCCATATGAGGTCTACCCAAAGCAGAATAGAGTGGTACCATTACCTCCCTTGATCTAGTCACCATACTCCTATTGATGCAAGCAAGGATCGCATTGGCTTTCTATCTGAAAGAAGATATTAATAATAGTAATGGCTTACTATCTGAAAGAAGCCTTTACTGAGGGAAAAAAACTCTCCCTAAACCTAACTACTGGTCAGTTTCCCACATCTCTTTATTGGGTGAGGTTTTGAAACATATGGGGGCCTGTCAGTTCCAGAATAAAATGGATTATCTAGATCCATTTCTATTTGGCTTCAGCTATGCCTATGAGACTGAGACAGCTTTGATCACCTTGTTGAATGACCTGCACCAGGAGCTGTTGGTTTTGATGGATACTTCCACAACCATGGAATTCTTCTGGGCCATCTATCTGAGATGGAATGGTGGGGAGCACGGTTCTTTAATGGTTCCCGTCATTCTTAGAGGGGAAGGTGGTGCTGGGGTAATCTTGTTCTACTTCCTGGCGTTTGGCCCTCAGGGTTCACATGAAACTACTGGGAGATGTTATTTAGAATCTGAGGGTTCAGTGTCACCAGTACACTGACGACACCCAACTCTATCTCTCCTCTCCATCTAACTCCAAGGAAGCTATTCCTGTTCTAAACCAGTGTCTGTTGTCAGTAATGATCTATATTAGATCAAAGAAATAGACACTTAATCCAGACTAGGCAGAGTTGCTCCTGGACAGACAAAAGACAGACCTGAGAATAGGGTTGGAACCTGAATTCTTATGAACACAAGCCTGCAGCTTGAGTGTATTTCTAGATTGGAAGTTGAACGTGTATGCCTGAGTTTTACATGTGGACAGCACTGTGCTGGCACTGTTAAACTTGTGCACCAGCTGTTCCTGTTCCTTGGGATCTCAGAGCTGGCCATGGTAACACACATTTTGATCATTTCCCAGTTGATTGCTGTAATCCACACAGGACTGCCACATGGGACAATGCCAGGATACCCTTATTAAAGGAACAATGTGATTTCATGACATAGTGCCATTCCAGAAGCACTGTGGAGTGGCGTGTGTCATGTCATAGACTTTTGATGGAAAATGTTATTTAATTTACTATATATATGTATATAATTTGGTTAGGTGTGCACTGTATGTGAGCATTAAGGAGCTGTCAGGAAAAGGTGAGAGAATGAAATGTTGGCAGTGATTGGTGGAATGTCTGAGGGGATTTGAATAAAGTTGGGGAATGACAACTGGGATGAAAGTTTATATAATCAGTTAGGGTAGTTAGAGGAAACAGCGAGGATTAGGGTTAAGAGAGTGATATTTAAAAGTCTGAATCAGCTAGGAGTGGAGCGTGTGAGAGAGTGTGAGCTGTGCTCTAATTGTATTTAATTAATCTGTTTTGTTATGTTCAACTACTGTTAAAAATATTATTTTTTGTATTTAGATGGTTTTAGTCTCCAGGAATGCTAAATATTAGAAAGCTTGGATTCAAACAACATTCTGTTGTGGCAGCAGTGACTAAAAAAGAGTGATGTCCGATGGGAATATATACTGCTTAATATCTCACACATATACCTTGAGGATATCTAGAAGGTCCCCATCATTGGTGGTCACAACAGTAGAACTGGAGGAGGGCTTTACAATGGTGGCAGAGGGAAAGCCCTCACTGTTGGTAGTAGCGGTGAGATTTTTGGAAGTCTTCACGTTTGGTGGCAGCGGAGATTTAGGGAGAGCCACACACCTAGCGGAAAGGCAGTGGGTTAGGTGAGTAGCCCCCACAGGAGGAAAAAGAAATGATCTTTAAATACATGATGTTTACATACCCCCATATAAGAAATCTCTTTGGTTGAGGGGACTGACTACAGCAATAAATCAGTTATTTCCAACTCAGTTCTCACTTTCCAAGCAAGTGAGGTCAACATTACAGTTCACTACCATTCAACAGAAGCAAGGCGGTGAATGCAAACTCTAACTCCTAAATGCTTGATGCAAGTGGTCTTGTACCTGCCCTCTTACTCCTGTCTTCCATGTGTCATACACAGAGGTTACTAGCCTTGAGATGGGGAGTTGGATTGGTTTATAGGACTATACATAGAATCATTTCAAGGAAACTTCTCACCCAAACATTTTTCACACACACACACACACACACACATATACATATCTTTCCCAATTGTATCAGTTCACAGTAACAATTCATTACTATTATTAACATCATCATCAATCATCGTCATCATCATTGCTTTTTCTTTGTAGAGCCAGTGGTGTATGATAGGTGCATCAAAAGCGATCGATCCTGCTCCCTGACTGTAAATTTTTAAAGAGGAGTATAATGAATTATAAATAACAATTCTTTCTTCGTACACAAATACCTTCATTTATTTGTGAAGCGGGTAATTCCATCTGAATTGAGGAACACTCTTGTCAGCAAGGAAAAGTTGACCCAACTAGTCGAAAAATCCCTTCCTTTCAAGATGAAAAACACAAAACTTTTTTAAATGATCAATATATGCAATTTACATATTGCCTTCATTTGTGTTGTGTTATGCTCAAGGCAGGGAATGTAAGTTTACAGAACATCTCTTTCACAGCTCCTAGCTTCCAGTAGCTAGTTAGGAATCTGATAATTATTTTCCTGATAATTAAAGTATAGCTACAGTCAGCTTTCCACATTCACTAGGGTTAGGGAGTGCAAAACCCCTGCAAAAATGGAGAAATCACAAGTATCACATTTGTATGTGTGTCTGTGGGAAGAGGGGCTGAGACATGGTGGGGAGAATGGGCACCCACGGGAGTCCAAACTAGGGCCATTTCTGCACCAGCCTGTTATAGCACTCTGATTCCACTTTCAACATCCTACGGAATCCTGGGGTTTGCAGTTTAGGGAGGGGCCAGCCGGGGGTGGCATCAGGAATGGGTTTGTGGTGGTAAGAAATTGGGCTGTGAGCGATCCTTAGCTGGCTAGGCAGCAGTTGTTGGAGGTGGAGGAGAAGGAGAGTTTTTTTTTTTAAGGGCTGTGTCAAAAACACCAAAATGGAAGGTTCTCCTGGAACAGAAGCACCTGAGGTTGATGGGAGGAGGTGCAGAGAAACAAATAATCAAATCTGGGAAAGTTATATCCACAGATTTGGAAGGCTGACTGTATATTATATTAGCCAGTAAAGGTATTGACGTTTTCTGTGTTTTTAATTTTGTTGTCTTACATTATGATTTAACTCAGTGAGAGATTTTGGTGTCTTTCATGATGTAACTGTAGCTTTAGTTACATTTTATTTACAAGTTGTGGCCTCACCAAATGAGGAAGAATATCCCATGGGGTGGGTGCTAACTCGTGTTGCGCCACATCCTGCCAACTCATGTTATGAATGTTGACATGACAAAAAGGATGGGAAGAGAATTGTTTGCAGCCAGCAGTTTGCAGCAGTCAGACATTCTTTTAAAAAATAACTAAAAGTAACTGAGAAATTTGAGAAAGGATGAAGTAAAGGGTTACTTTTAAAGAACTTTAGCTAGCAGGGCAACGGATTGCTGGGGAGTGGGGCTTGAAAGTATCACTGTCACTAATTACTTTTAAAGTAACTTTTCCAAGTTCCACTCTTCCATGGACCACAATGGATCCTACTTCGCATAGGAATAAAAACCAAAATTCACAAGGATGCAAGATGGTTCTACACGAAGTAAAGGGAAATTGCTGTGCAAGGGGAAGGTAGATTGTTTCTTTAGATGGCACATGCTTGGTGGTAGAAAGTGATGGCACGGTGCTGGGGGATAATAGTGAAGGTGTACACAGTGTGCTTCTACTCTTAAGCTAGCATGCTGCCTTAAAGTCTTATGTAGGTGCTCTCTCATCCAGTGGTAGCTGGTGGCATTCATGTCAGAGGAGTGGCTCATCCACTCCAAGTTTTACTCTGAATATTAAAAGAACTATCCACGATTCAGGACTCTACCCCTAAAGTAGATTTATCTTCTTGCCCAGTCCTTTAAAGTTTAAACTAAAACCCGGAGGGAGGGGAGTACCTGCCTTGCTGACCTTTCAGCTAAAGCCATTTCCACACTACACTGTTATAGTGCTGTTATTCCACTTTCAACATCTTGTGGAATTCTGGGGTTTGTAGTTTACTGAAGCCAAATAGCTTTCCGGCTGAGAATTCTAGATGCTGTTCCCTAAACTGCAAACTCCAGGATTCCATTAGGATGTTGAAAGTAGAATAACAGCACTATAACAGTGTAGTGCAGAAATTGTGTAAGAATCTACTGCCAGTCTGTCTGGCTTCTGCACACATAGAACTGGGAGAGGTACCATCTTCTTTTTCCCTTAGAAAGAAAAAGGTCTTGGGCCAGCCCTGCAGCATCACCAATGCATCAACAGCTTCCTAGCTTAAACAACTTTATCGTGAACCACATACTTCTCAGACAAAGCAAATGCAAATATATAGTTAAAACACTATATTAGGTCCTTTAAATCCATTCTCTACTTCCTAACCATGTCTACATCTTTTCCTTCTGCCCCCACTCCCTGCAATTTCCCCTCCAGACCTGTCACCCATTTCATTTAAGCACTTAGCTGTCTTCTAATGAATGAATTGGCATTTCATATTACCTTATTATCCTATAAAGCCAAATGCATACTCAATAACATTAACGGTAATTTCTCATAAAGAGACATTATCGATTGGGGTGCTACCTGTAAGCATTGAAAATTGCTGCCTGCACACAGAGTCTTCCACATCTGGGGCCTGAAGAATTAAAGAAAAATTAAATTTGACAGCAGTAAATTCTCAGGCACAATCGAGGCGCCAATTTATATGCAAAATGAAATGCTTTATGAAAATTTCCTCTATTTTCTCACGGAGATTTTGGGTAGGGGGGAAGAGATTTCACTAGATGCTTCTTCCTCTAATATCCCTCTACTTAAATATTATACCACAGCCACTGCCGACTCCCTTTGATGTATAAATAATCAAGTTAAATTATATGCAGCAAGGAGACTGGTTGCTCTGCCATTCTTATTTTACAAAGTAATTTCTACCCTAGAGGGTCAAATTTCCCTGACAAATTCTTAATTACTATGTTGCAACAGAGGCAGAATCTATTTGTGCATAAATCCCGAACATTCCCAAGTGGTAAGTAACTAATATTACCAACCATTTCACTTGGCCTGCTCACTGAACTCCATAATTAGATAATACTTTTGATGATGGTACATTTGAAGTCTTAATCCATTTAATTTTTTATGAGATTTTTTTTTATTTTAATAGGGATATGTTAGTGACCGCTGCCTATTTAAAAAATCATTAAAATTCTGTCCACAGCAGTAATAAAGATTAAAGATTACTAATATGGCATTCATAACCTTGCTGGTTTTCTCGAAATCCGGGGCTTAAGGTAAATGGTAAAGGTCATTTAATATGTTAGTCCCTAATTATAAGCGTAGGTAATAGGTTCCTTTTCTAATTATCCTGGAATGTGTGTGTGAGTGTGTGTGTGTATTGTGTGGCATATGCTTTTTCTTTTCCCCCTTCTTATTTAGGTTCTTTCTTAATAGGGTGTAGAGAGAGGTGGGAGCATTAGAGTAGGGAAAATAAATAATCCCAGAATTAAGGCACTGAACATTGATGAAAGTAGGTAATGCACAATGATTAACTGGATAAAAGTGTATGTTTGAATGTGCGGGTGTCTTGCCTCCAAGCGCCTTACAAAAGATGCACCATTCATTTGCCAGTAGAAAATGAAGGGGAAAAGGTCATTGGAAAGATTAATACCTTTTTAGTTTAATACCAAACATTGACAAATAAGATGAAGGTCTTTTGCAACCGTGCTGAAAACAGGCAAAGAACAGCTCGTGACGACAAGAAAGGAGTGGGTTATTTGGGAGGGAGTCTTTAACATTTTGCAGTTGGATTTGTTAGTCAGAAAAAGAACACCATTCTGATCTAGGACGGCCACCCACAACACAAAGACTGGTTTTTGTTGTGGTGGTAGTTGTTTGGTCATCAACAGTGTGCCTGCTGCTTTAGAGAGTATAAGAGGACAAGACCCTGATTCCAGGAGCATGTCATCTAAAATTCAACACAAGGAGCAAAGCAGAAGGTAGAAGGTGTGGGGCAACTTCAGACTTGTGTAGTTGAATTTGCTTTTTACAAAAGAGCCATAACCTCATGCAAAGACTGAATCCTAAAACCACCAAATTGTTCTGTATACCAGACTGAGGCCCTTTCCGCAAGAAGCTAGTGAATTGCTTTGTGCCGTTTCTTACTGGTTCTTCTGGGCTCGAAACAGGGCGGACTTTCCCCTATGTCCTTCCGCAGGGCTACTCTGTATGTTCCACGCTGATTCGGAGCAGTGCGAGGTCATAGATCCGCACTATGATGATGAGAAAATGGCGGCTTCCTGTCATTTGTTGGGCTGGACCAACCGCTGAAGATGACCATGCCCACAGCCCGCCCTCTGCTGATCACCAGTTCGCATCGGTGCGAATGTGCACATCTGCACCACTGCAAAAGTACGAATTGGCGTGATCCGGAAAATTGAAAAACCAGTTTCTTCTGTTTTTTGAATAGCACGCTTGAGGACCACTTGGGGCACATTTAATCAGACTTAGGTGCGGAACGAAGGTAAATAATCTGAACTTAGTCCGCTCCAAGGTGCAGACTACCTCCATTACTAGACGCATTGGCCTGTCTTAATTTCCTCGTGCGGAAAGGGCCTGAATGGACCTTAAAGTCCTCACAGCACACACACACACACACACACACACACACACACACACACACAGAGTATATTCTTGATTGCTTTGAGGTTTCCATGTCACAAGTGTGGTACCTCCACTGGTGTGTGTGTGTGAGTCATTTTCTTCCTGGTTTTGTTAAACCACTGTGAGACAGTACACCTTACTTTTCTACTGCAAATCAGCCAGAGATCCACCACCAATATCTAATCAACATTCAGTCCACTCCTGAAAGCAAAGGATAGAAGGAAGAATATGTAAAGGCTTTCTTAAACTTAGTTACAAATGTGTAGAGAAAGAAGTGCATTATCTTGGCATGTCAAGCCTCCCCACCTCTCCTCAGCTCAAACCAGCACCATGTTTGGGGAGAAGACATCTTGTAGGAGAAACATACCTCCCTACTCCATGTTCTTTTTTTAGATGCTGTAGTATTATTCTGCTTGAACAGCTGTATTTCTGGTAGTCATTAGGAGGCATAAATGTTCTGAAAATACACTAGTTAGGGAAATGCTTGGCTATACCCTTTAAACTTTGCTGACAAGCTTGCCTTTCCTAAATATCTTTGTCTTTTGCAAACCTCCATCCCACAAAGAAACCACTGGAACTTAGAGTATCAGCTGAGCTCCTATATGCTCATTAAGACTCAAAGATTAGCTAAAAACTATAACCAGGAAGATAACATAGTTCAGTGGAATATAGGGATGGGAAAATAGTCAAAGATTCAAGAAAAAAAATAGACAATTCAAGTGCCCGCCCAGAAACACCAAAGAGGAGAAACCTTCTCGAGCCCCTTTCCCATTTTTATAGTTCTTGAATAGAATCATACAATCCTAGAGCTGGAAGGAACTACTGCCATGCAAGAGGCACAAGTAAAGCACTCCTGAAATATGCCTATCCAGCTTCTGTCTAACAGCCTCCAAAGAAGGAGAGTCCCAGCTTGTTCTTATCCTTCTTGAACTGTAGTGTCCAGAAATGGAGGCACTATTCCATCTGAGGTCTGGTCAAAGGAGAATAGAGTAGAACTATTACATACCTCCGTCTGTTTATGCACCCTAGATTTTCATTGCCCTTTTTGGTAATATTGTTTCATGTTTAGTATGTGGTCTACTGAGACCCCTAGATACTTTTCACATATCAAGTCAGGTGCCACTCCTCCTGTTTCTGTGTGATTAACTTTTCCTGCCTAAAATGCAGTAGTTTACACTGATCCCTGTTGAAGTTCATATTGTTAGTTTTGGACCAGCCCTTCCAGCCTATAAATGTTATTTTCACTTCTGATCCTGACCTGTGGGGCATTAGTTATCCCATCTGCAAATTTGGTATTATCTAGAAATTTGATCAGCATGCTGTCTATGCTATCATCAAAATCCAATAGACTTGAGGACTACATTCTTGCCCACTCTGGTCCAACCTCATCCCTGTCCTCCCACACCCAATGGCCATGTAGTGGCTGGAGGCAGGACAGGGCAGATAAGTCGGGAGCCCTTACACCAAGATGATAGGACCAGGAGGTTCTGAAGGGCGCCTGCATTCATGTGTACAGGTTAAGAGAGGCAATCTGTCTTGCTCTTGTCCTGCTCCCATCCACACAACCACTACAGTACATGGTCATATAAGTGGGAAGTAGGGTGGAGGAGACTAAGCAATTGAGTTCACTTCACGATAGCTGCTGACAGATGACCTTCCTCGGCCTCCTGCCCTCTCCCCTCTCCCACCAACCACTGCAAGCCCATGCCAGAGGGAATGGGAAGGGGGATAGCTGAGTGAGACTCACACATCACTGGGTATGACAGCCACCAATGGACAATCCTCTGCTCTTGCCAGCCCCTGCCTCCTCCCATTAACCCCTATATGACAGCAGAATGGGACATAGGGATAGCTGAGTAAGGCTTATCCAACAATGCCTGAGTGGGGACAGGACATTTTCTCTTCCCTGCGAGAATGTCAAAAACTTGTTATTAGATGCCTTCAAGTTGTTTCTGACTTACAGCAACCCTAAGGCAAACCTATCACAGGGCTATCTGGGGCAGAGAGTGTGTGACATGCCCAAAGTCACCCAGTGAGTTTTCATGGCTGAGTAAGGAACTGAACCCTAGTCTCCAAAGTCATAATCCAATGCTCAAACCCCTACACCACACTATAAAGTTTTCAAATATATTGCCTCAACAATTAGAAAATTTAAATTACTCTTTTTCCCACAGGAAACAAATTTAAGCAAGCACATCTGTAGTGGGAGAGCACATACAGAATGTTCAAGACAAGATCCAATGTTCGCAGGTGACTCTTGAGTCCAAGATATCTGAAATTATGTTCTTTCATAATTTTTGTGTTTTTGTTTGCTCATCATTTTGAATTTTACTGTGAGTTCCCTTGAATTTCAGTTTTTAGAGATAAGCAGGATATCAATGAATCAGTCAATTGATCAATCACATAAATCTACAAGATCTCCAGTTAAAATTATTAAGTAGCAAGGGATAAGAAATATCCCTGCCTTGGAACAGGGAACACTGTTTGTGACTCAGAATAGACAGTTCTTGCTAGATGGGCAAATACTCAGACCTGGTACAAGGCAGCTTCCTGTGCTACTGCAATAACCATAATGGTCTTTACTGCCTGTTGACAAAAGGTGAACATCAAAAAAAAAATTCCCCTACAAAAAGCAGCTGGGTTTTTGATCATTCCTTGGAAAGGCTCAGAAATGAATGAAGAAGTTAGCCAAGGAATGCTTACCCCAAAACTCAGATGGCACAACACAACCGGGAGCTTTGCCCTCTTTCTGAATTGGCTTAACAATTCTGTCACGTAACCTACTCTGGGTTGGCTGTGTTAAGACATCACCACTACAGATTTTAAGATCTGTTGCATTCTTTGTCATTGCATTTCTCAATTTTCCGCAGAATAGACATTGTTTTTCCATTATGGTGCTTTATCAACTTGAGAGTCTCCCCTCCTCCTTCTCACACGAATCCTGGCATATTTTGTACACATAGTTTTCCAAAACATAGGTCTTTTTTATTTCTTCTTTTTCTAATCTACTACTTTTCAACACATTTTTCATTGCCTGAAGTAGGTTCATGTACATTGTTCAAAAGTACACATTTTTAGTTTTGTGTTACTTTGAAATGTAAATATGGGCTAGTGTGTGCGTTCACCTTCTAAAAGTATTGTAAGCTTCAAAAATGCATAGAGTTCTATGACAAGATGCACTCTGTTCTGTTTTCATACTTGTAAAGAACATGATGGACATTTCCTTATGGAAATGCAAATCCAACACATTTCTCTTCCATTCCATATCATTTTACTGGCTACCAAGAAGACAAGAATATTTCTGTTAAAAAAAGAAAATAGACAGCAGTGTGCATGGCTTGTGTTGGCTCATGTTAGGTTGAAATTAAGCTAGTTACTTTTCTCATGTTGGGAACTTTCTCTTCCTTCAGCTTGTCATAGGTAACTAAGGTGTAAGACAAAGAGAACTAAGCGAGTTGAAAGAGAACTGAATGCAGGAGAGGAGGATTATAGGAGAGATCCAAACCAGAGAAGAACTTGGAGATCATAATACTCACCTGTTACCTTGACCTTTGGGGGTCCCATGGGGAACACCTTGATTCGCTCCAAGTTATTAAGATTGGGGAAATTAGTGGTGCACTAGCAATACCGAAATGAGGGGCAGGGTAATCCAGCGGGATCTTTTAGCCAACTTTATGGGATCAAGCCAAGCCGAAAAGCCAGAGAAACATATCAAATAAATGAATTTTATTAAATGAATATAGTATCATGTACCAACACACTCACTCACTCACATACACAAGGCCTACTGAGAAGGAAAAGAGGTGAAAAATGGATAGGGGATATAGCAAAGGGAATGTAGAGGCGGTGATACTGCATCTATCCTGAAGTCTTCAATCCAGGAAGCGGCAAGAAGAACGGAGCTCAACGAAGAGACGGCTGAGCAGATCACTTAGCTAACAGAGTGCCGGTCTGCTAGCATGGCTGGGAGTTCTCTGAAGAGACCCTCAAAAACTAGGACTACTTATAGGGCAGAACATACCTTGAGGGCAGGCCATCTCCCAGGAAGAACAATGGCCAAAATAAAGGAAAAATGTTGCTCAATAGCAGCTTGATAAGTTTGCATGATTGGATCATGTAAAAGCACTTTGCCTTGTAGGATTTTGCAAAGTCTGAGTGGCTCAACGTGGGGAAAACCCAATAATCCACTCAGGTTGGCTGGCACCCTTTTGTCTGAGCGAACACGTTTAGCCTGAGGTCTCCTTGGGCTACATGACTGGGGATTTTCCTGGCCTGACCTAGTTTTGGTTGTTCAACCTCTTAGCCTACATACCCCCCCCCCCCCCGGCAACCTCTCTGTCATGGCAGACATATCTGATATCAAATTTATAGTCCCCGGGATAGGGTATGCCAGTGGGGTAACACACCATGATGTTAGCCCATCCATACAAGTTCTCTAGTAGCCCTAAAGCAGCTGCCAAAGGGGACAGAGGAAAGGAACCACAAAAGCTTGAGAAACATTTCAAGGATTCCAGAGTCCTTTTCAAGTTCTTTGAAAGTGCGTCCTTTTCTGTCCAAAAGACATTCACTGCTACCCCAGCCTTGACTTCATGGACAAAATCCAATCCAAATCCAAATTCTTTACCTAACTGTTGATTTTACCACTCAGCAATGGATCCCATTGATCTACTGTAGGTGGGATTAATAAGCAATATACACCCAAGAAAATGTATTAATGAACATTTCAGAGGAACTGTGATACTACTAATGTGCACTCTTATATTTTTTTCCTTCAGTCTCTGTCCATTTTCTTTTATATATTTAGCTTCTGATTGATAGATTCAGCTCTTCTGGAAGAAATGTGAACACCCCGTCACCACCCACACAAAGCTTAGGTTTCAAATCATGAAAATAATTTGCCTGTCAGGAGTAAAGCTTCCAAATGCCACATCAAAATTGTGTATAAATCCCCCGATTGGGGGGAAAAATAATCTGTTATAAAGCACTTTTGCTTCTACTCAAAATGGCAAGTTTATATATTCATCCTCATAAATATATGTTCATCAGCCGAAGTTCCAAACAGTGATTTGTTTATTTGTTAAATTTATATCCCATCCATCCTCCAAGGAGTTCATACATGATTCCTCACCCCTTTTTATCCTCATATCCAACATATGAGGTGAGTAAGGCTGCAATTTGACTGGCCCAAAGTAACCTTGTAAACTTTGTGGATAGTTTGGGATTTGAACTTATATTCCTCTATTCAGCCAGTGTGGTGTAGTGATTTGAACATCGGACTACAACTTTGGAGACAAGGGTTCAGATTCCCACTCAGCCATGGAAACCCACTGGGTGACCTTGGGCAAGTCACACTCTCTCCGCCTTAGAGGAAGACAAAGGCAGACACCCTCTGAACAAATCTTTCCAAGAAAACCCAGTAATAGGTTTACCTTAGGATCACCGTAAGTCAGAAACAACTTGAAGACATGCAACAACAACAAAGCTTGGCATTTCTCAGAACACCATACTAACTCTCAGTATTACAACCTTCTGTCAAGGACAATCCCATGGGATAGCTGCTAGACTTCTATAAAAAAGAATAGATTCCCATTATTTCTTATTTATTCGTTAAAATGCTAGTATTTTCCCCCTGATTGCTCCAAGAGGCTTACGATTAGGAATTAAAAATGCAAAGGAAACAAACAACATCAACAAATTATAATCATCATGTTTCAAAGCTTCAGAGAAAGAATTTGAAAGAATAAAAAAGCCTTAGAGCCTTACTCAAAAGAACCCCCCCCCCCCAAAAAAAAACCCTGTTGTAACCTCTTGTAGAGGTTACTGCCATGATAACCTCTGAGTAATAGCTGCTGACTGGACCTCAAGAGACAAATTGATTCACGTGGAGGAACAGCCCTTGAAGTATGTGGTGGTGACAGCTAATAAGACTAATGTAATTGTAAGCTGCATCAACAATTTATAGTATTTCAATCAAGAAAAATAATGGCTCTGATCCATTTTGCCTTAGTTAGGGCTTACTTGGAGTCCTATGTCCAGTTCTAGGCACCACAGCTCAGTAGAATGTTGACAATCTGGAGTTTATCCAGAGTGAGGTGATATGGGTGATGAGGAACCTAGAAGCCAAGTTCTATGAGATGAGGTCTCTCTCTCTTTCTCTCCCTCTTTCTCTCTCTTTGACAAACAGTGTGGACCATACATACAGAAAATACACTTTTAAAAGTGAAAATCTGCCTATAACACCAATGAAAAAAATTATAAAGAAATATGACATTTCTCTAGCCCACTATACCTCAATAGCAAGCTAGTTCAGCCTAAATTGATGAGTTAGCCACTCATCCATGATTGTGTTAGCCCATCTATAAAGACAATGGCAAAACAACAAATCATGTCTAATGTTTTACATTGTCATTCCCCAGTCACAAGAGCCAGGTTGAAACACAGACAGAATCCTCCCCAACAACCACAACACAGAGACATGAACAGGACAATATTTACTGCAGCCCAGCATAGATGAGAAAGGGAGAGCTCATGAGACTCAGAACATTTACATAGGAGAAGAGGCATTAATTAAGCAAACAGCTGAGGGAGGCTGTTTGCTAATAAATAAAAGGCATGGGGTGCAGAGAAATATGTTGTAGACAAGTGGTATTACTGGTAGAAACAACGCTTTCTTCATTTGGATCCTTGTCTCATGTTCCTGGAAAACTTTGACCCTTGCTTTGTGTGCTGACTACCTGACTGCACACTCCTTCGAACTGACACTCTTAATTTATTACTGACTTGGGTGTCTTTAAAAAAAGGTAACTGATAGGCTTTTGTAAACCTTGTCTGTGGCTGCTACTATAGACTCTATTGGAGGACTGTGAACTTTGGCTGGCCGTCTGGACAGGACATACACATACACACACAAGATTTATAAGCCACTGATCTTATATTAAACAAAGTATTAGAACATGTTCACCAGCCAGATGATTGCGCTGAAGAAGAGAACTAAACTTATTTATAGATGTAGATGTTTTAAAGTCTATCAAAGTTGTAAGAACATGTTCTGCTATTACAGCTGGAGCAAAGCTCATGGTTCTTTCTTTAGCAACAGGACTTATCTTCTGTTATGGTCTACAGTGGGACCTGTGATCACCACCTAGACCTTCTACAATTCTCTCTGGATCAGCATTTCTGTTCATGCTTCTAGATCAACTTCAAGAATTCCTTAAGAAAGATAGGCTTTTTGAGTATGCTCAATGAAACAAACTATGGAGAGAAGCAGAAGAGGCAATTCATGTACCCTGTCTTAGGTGTATACACATATGGTTTAGCATCTACTCTTTCTGCCTCTTGCTGTCAATAACACTGATAACAGCAAAGATCAAAATGTCATACTGGATCACAGGTTGGTCCACTGTGATTGGCAGTAGCTCTACAGGGTCCCAAGTAGAGGTTCTTCCCTTCACTTAAAGCAAGATCTTTTAAACCAAAGATGCAAGGGACTGTGGCAAAAGCTTTCTGCATGGAAGTATGCGGTCTTGGACTGAGAAATGTCTCACAGCTTGGATTTCTAGATAAACAGTCTGGGCCCTGAGTCTTGGGGCTTGGACTCTCTTTTCCAGTCTTCAGTGTAAGGGTATGGATTCTCATGGTGAGAGCAGTGCCTTGAACACTGTGTGTGTGTTTGTGTGTGTTCTCTTTTTTTGGCCTTTCCCCCCCTCTTTTGAATGACATACTCTGAGCAACTTTCATTGATAGTTAATCTATCTTGTTTGGAAGGCTTGTATGCTGTGACATCAGTAGGGGTCATCCCTGGGTCTCAAGTTTGGGCCCAGCAATTTCAGGACCTGGAATGATATTGACTTGACAATCCTACACAGCAAATAACAGAAGTTTGGAAAACCATGATCAGTATTGTGCAGCCTGAGTATTTCCCCATGTTACTAAGAGATGCCTAGCATTGTGTATTGCGTCTTTTAGATGTAAGCCCAGAGGGCCTCAGTGCTCACAGACCTTGTGAAAGAAAAAAAATCCAGAAAATCCTGGGCCTATTTCAGATCAGTTTTTATGCCAGATATTCCCCTGTGTTCTAAGAAGATCTGAAAAATACCGACTGGAGTCCTTTTGGTTAGTCCCAGCGAAAGCAGCCTCTATCTGACTCAATGGCTGTACTCTAGTTAGGCCAAATGATAGGATTTAGGTCCATATTTTCTGAACAGAAGTGTGTGGAGTGCTGTTTCTCATATTTGAAAGCTTCAATATCATTGCCTTCTCAGAAAAGGCTTTGTGTAGAATGTTGTGCAAGCTATAGGGTGAAACAAGCAATGCCACACAATTTTTCTTATTCTCTGCTCTGGAGAAAGATGGCTGTCTGGATACTGGTAAACAAAATACAAGATGTCACAAGAAGTGGCTCAGGCGATTGAAAGAAAAACTCTATCTGATGTGCTGAACCACATGACAAAAATGCCTGGGAGCCCTGGCAAGAGCAGCCCCTCAAACTCTATTTCGTCTCTCACTTTCTTGCTGCATAAACCAGGAAATCAATATGGCTCACTCTTCATTTAATAGAATCATGGGATGATTCAGAGGAATCAGTCTTTTCATCTCTGCAGATGTAAACAATTAAATGCGTTCCCAGATAATAACTTCCAATGGAAGCTTTGGGTTAATGTCAACTTTTTTACATCATATACCTATTTTACACCTATTTTACACCACTACCCCAAGCTGTCACACAGCTATGTTTCCTTAATGGTAAACACTTGTGTCTGTACATAAGAATTTATTTCAGGGAGAAGTCATTACTATGTTTCAGTGACAGAAGGTCCTCAATTACTGGTATCTCCAGAAATGACAAATCTTTTAATTTTGATTTTTACACATTTTCTTCTCACCCTTGTTTCATACTGGATTGCAGTTACAAGACTTTTGGGGGATTTTTCTGATGACAATGGGTAGATATTTAACTATACTCAAACTATCACCCTTTCCAAACCTACCTGAAACCAGTGGTGTCCTCAGGGATCTCAATAGAGGTTCTTCTGGGACAGGAGTATAACAGGAGCACTCCCCTCTGCAGTGGATGTCTATGGGAATGCAGGAGGCATGATGGCCATGCCTCTTGATTCCACAGCATAGCCGAGTATTGTCCCAGGCTACACTGGGCCCAGAAGTGCAGCCATTGCACTTCCTGACCCTCTGCAGCTCAGGTAAGTGTGGGCAGGAGGGTAATGCGATTGCCAGTCATTGATGGGGAGAACTAGTCAATGGTTTGCAGTGCAATCGTGCCACCTGGGGATAGGAGAAGGACGGGACCTGGATGACATTATGCAGAACTGTCACTCAGGTCCTGTCCTTCTCCTGGCCCCAGTGTGGGGCAACAATGTCCTGCAGAAAGAGCCTACATCTCCCCATACAAGCCTGCCTTACAGTCTTTGGAGGAGGGCTTTCTCTCCTTTCCACCACCCTTAGATGGTGGGGACACAGGACAGAGCCTTCTTGGTGGCTGCTCCTAGGCTTTGGAACTCCCTCCCAAGGGAGCCTCATTCTGGTCCCTCTCTATTGTCTTTTCACTGGAAGGCAAAGACCTTCTTGGTTAAACAGGCGATCCACCCAGGGCGGAGTGATGTGTAACTGGGTGTGCTGTTTCAATATGCATTGTGTATTTTAAGTGTTTTAATTGTTTTAAATTGCAATGCTTTAATGACAAGTGTTTTAATTAAATCCACTACTTAATATTTTTACAACTTTTTTTTAACTTCATACTGTTTTAACTGCTTTTTTTAAATTGATGCTGTAAGCCACTTTGAATCCCATTTGGGAGAGAAGCAGGATAAAAATAAAAATAATAAAATAATAAAATAAATAAAATAAAATAATAAAATAATAAAATAAATAAAATAATAACATAATAAAATAAAATAATAAAATAGCACACTTTTTCCTAAGGTTTGCACATTTTTCTTCATGTACATGTCTTATCCATTGACCAAAATACTTCTTTGCACATTTTCCCAAAGATAGATATTTCAAATTGCACACATTTATTTGCACGTCATTCAAAAAGAACAAAGCGATGGAAGGCTCCACTGCTTACCATTTCTTCCTAATGATTGAAAACTGGAGGAGATGCACACATTTCTGTTAATAGTCTCACACTGGAACAATTCCTAAAAATGTTGATGAATAAAAATGTCTATTCCATCCCTTAGGTTCCAGTTATAAGATCTCAGATAGCACGACTTAGATCTGGCCTTGGAAAATGACTGCTGAGTTAAATTAACCTGCACTCGGTTTCCTCTGCAATGGTGCATCTCAGTATGAGGTAGCTTAAGCCACTGTTCTTTTCCTACGCTGTCATAAAAGCGATCATAGGAGTAGAATACATACACCAGACAATCCACACCAGTGGTCAGAGTTGAGTGAAAGTTATTTAAAAGCTACAGAAATCGGTAAACATCTTCCAAGGATAGCACACCCTGAGTCACAAAGGCTTATGGTCTGTCGTGCCCAGGTTTACAGAAGGCAGATATTAAAGGATTAATGATTAAATAAGAAAAAGGAGCCTTTCAGTCGGGAAATACAAATAGATTTCATCGCCGCTTTCTCTTTCAGCTAACCTTTGAGCGAGAGAAACTTCTGCTGATGCCAAATGACCAGGAAGACATTAACGACAGATCCTGGTGCCTGGCAGGTGCCGCTGGGTACGTCTCCCCACTGCCGAGCTGGCTTTCCTCACAGATGCTGGGTGACCTTGCAAACATCTCCCACAAAGGTCGGAATGGATTCATTGATCAGCTAGGCCAAGCATATGACAGTCTGTTCCTTAATTGAATCCCAAAAGGGGGCAGGCTGGGTTTTTATTACAGAGGCCAGACGATAGCACTCATTAAAAGCTCCACAGACTGTGTGGTTTACTAATTAGTTTATTATACAGACACCTTGACGATGGGCAAAGTTGTCATTTTGCCCTTTATCGCACAGGGGATGTTGTTAAAAGTTTAATCAGCTAACACTGACCAACTTAGCTTGGCAGGCGCAGGATGGTCATTACTGAGGTCACCCCTGCTGTAGCGATTCTGACAGGGTCACAGCGTGAACCTCCAGTAAAAAGAGTGTTACATAAGGTAAGAGGGCACCTGAAAAGGAACTGGGAGGGAGGGAAGAGAGAAAGAAAGATGCTCTGTAGGGAGTAGGAAACAGATGGACTGTTAGGACAAGTGAATCTTGCCTTTGTCTCTCTTTGCTTACATTGCTTAACATATGACTTTTCATAATGTGTAAGGGACTCTTTGAGTTATCACTTTGATATGTTCATCACCTCCAAAGGTACACAGATATCTTGAATCAAGGGAGACCAGAGTTTGAACATATCTGGATGTGAATGGAGCTATCTCATTCATCACCCAATCAGTTAGAGATGTTTAAGTGAAATACTGCTGCTATGCGCACAGACTTAGATTTCCCACATATCACAGTGCATTTGTGGTTAACAAAACAGAAATTCCCAAGGCACCATTGGCATTAATTAATTTTAATTTTTCTGTAACATGTTCTGACAGTCTGCAGGGACCCACCAAATGGGCACTCTTAATGGCCTTCAACTGGCATCTTTAGCTCAGCCTTCCCCTCCAGTGTTTTCAGGTAATCCTCTACCATCAGGTTTGACATGATGTTGGGGAATACTTAAAACTGCATCAAAGCCCAAGCCTGACATTTGTGGTTTATGTGTGGCTGACAAGAGAACCTTTGTGAGGTAGTGGTGGAAGGGATACATGTTTACAGGGGATTCTTGATTTCAGTCCCAGTTTGACCATGAATCTCAGTGTTACCTCTCATCCTACTGTACCTAGAGGGTTGTCACCATTAGAGAATGATGATCCCATGAGCAACCAGAGTTTGATACAAATATGATAATACTTCTTCCAGTTAGATACATAATAATTCATCTAAGGTGTACCTGGAAATAGAACAAAGTCTATAATTTTTCCTGTCATATTTAGCTCTCATTTCTGCCTAAGGCCTTTTCCACATGACAACGCTCTCCCGCATCATCCTGTCACAATCCCGACAGTGCATCTGCCAGGATAGGAGCGTGTTTCCAGTGCTCCTGTCTGCATACAACTGGCTGCCTGCAGAAGGGAACATGAGGGATATGCTCTGTCCTTCTGGACTGCAGCTGGCCTTCTTCCCATGCTGCAGTAGGGGAGAAAGCGTGTAGATTGTGCTTCTGCCCCTCCTGCATGCCCAGCTGCAACAGAAGTTGGTGCGATTGGGGATCATTGATGAAGGTCCATGATTGTGCCGGCTGCTGATGTGAGAATCGTAGAATCATTTAATCATAGAGTTAGAAGAGACCACAGGGTCCATCCAGTCCAACCCACTGCCATGCAGGAACCCACATCAAAGCACTCCCAACAGATGGCCATCCAGCCTCTACTTAAAGACCTCGAAAGAAGGAGACTTCACCATACTCCGAGGCAGCATATTCCACTGCTTCTTGTCCTAGTCTCTGGAGCAGTGGAGAACAATACGCTCCCTCCTCGACATGACATCCCTTCAATTATTTAAACATGGCTATCATGTCCCCTCAAGATGATGTCATGCAGAAGCATTGTTGTGGTCCCGCTCCTCTCATGTCCCCATGCCAGGATGCCATTGTTATGTGGAAAGGACCTAAGTATGAAGGCACGTCTGATCATAACTGAAGATGTTGCCCCTATATTTTCTTGCTCTTTGTGATATTAATTGCAGCTTTGGGAGAATGATAACATTGCAGTAATAGCACTGGTGGGGAGATAACTGGTCCTCCAACTCCATTCAAATTTGGTTCCTATGTACAGGCCTGTGTTAAAGTAATGTAAATAAGGATGTAGGAAAATCTTGTCATTGCTGAGATTATACTGAAGACAAGCTTTTCTCCTCATGTTAAGACAGCCCATCAAGGAATTGCCATCTCCCTTGAAAGATCAAGGTTCCAGCACCAGACTGAGATGCCAATTGGTATTGTTTTTGTCTGTGGAAAACTAATGTGTTTTCCTTTTGTGAAGCTAAGCACACCCACATAGACATGCAGCAAGCAGAAAAGGACAGGGTGGGTGATCACAAAGATACAAATGACACACCCAATGCTACTGTTTTTACCAGTTCATGCAACAAGGCAAAAATTATCATCCTTTTTTTTTTTACTTTATACATTTTACGAACATGTGCAAAATAACCTGGAAAGTTGTGCAGAGCCATGCAATATCAGTTGAATGGCTTAAGGTGCCACCACATTGCTCATGTGAACATGCTTGGCCCTTTCAAGTGAGTAATGTGTGAAGGTGAATAGGAATGATCAAATTTTCTGATCATGTTTTTCCCACTGGAAAGAATGGTGGCTTTCCGAAAGGAAAGTGTTACAAGTTTCATGTCATTTCTGACCAGCATTTATCCAATCTTTATCTCCCAGTAATGAACATGGTAGCCCAAGATCTGTACATTTCTGAGCTTGTGATATAAATATGTTTGGGGAAAAATGTATATTTTGTAAAATGGCCTTTTGAAAAATGCACACATTTGAAAAATGCAAGCAGCCAACTAGAGAAACATGCCAATATTTTTAAAATGCACACAATTAATGTGTACATTTGGGAAAATACATATCAAAATGCATGCAATTAATGCATACATTTGGAAAAATGCATATGAAAGTGGATTTTTTTTCAATGCAGCTCCCCACATACACACACACATCCCACAATCTGATATGGACATGAATTGGAATGAATTTTGAGGTAGAAAGGGGGACTTCAACAAGCTTTGGGTTTTTCAGATTCTCATATGCCTGCTCTGACTGTTAAAGTTTTAATGGAATATTTGACCCTGAATCCACATGCCATTTCCCTAACATAATCTCTACAGTCCTTCCTACTGATACTAGATACTGATAGTAGACTCCCATAGAAACAGGCCAAAATCCATTTGTTCCAACTAGAGCAGTCCCATTGAATGTTATGTAATGACAGACTTACTAAATTCTCATTGATTCACTTGGTCTAGTCCCATGTTTTTGTCTATGGAAAGTTGACTTGTACCAGGCTAGACCATTTGTTTATTTGGAGATACCAGAGATTGAAAGTGGGACCTTCTCCATACAAAACATGTGCTCTCTCACTGAGTTATGATCTAATTCCTCTCAGAATAACCAAGACTGTTCATGGTATTATGCTAATCTTGTTTCATGTTCTAAAGGTTGAAGAGTATATTCAGAAAGGTTGCTGAGATTATACCTTCCTTCATCAGTTTCTGGCAGAGTCCCCATCCCATGTTCTAAGGCGGCAGGAGGTTGGACTGGATGGCCCTTGTGGTCTCTTTCAACTCTACATTTCTATGATTCTAAGGGTGCTTTGTATTGAAAATACACAGACAAGTCCAGTCACAGATGTTTGGTCATGTGTTCAGATGTCCCATGTGTGTAGGGCTGAAGGAAGCCCAGGATCTGAGTGTTCATGAATTGGTTAAAGTTTTAGATATATGTTGGAACCACTGAGGAAAAACAACAGTTCTTTTTGGGTAAGGAACATTTCAGAATCATGATGATTTATATGCTGAAGATGTAACAATGACATCCTCCTGTAGCACTGCTAGTTAGCATTTTTTGGTAGTTACCTCAGGAAACTTCTCCTGGTGGCGGACTGCTCTGTTACATCCAAAAGAGGCAAATGCGTCTTCATAACCCATTTTTAGAGTCCTCCTTTAACAGTGAAACTAAAAGGCTCCAACTTTTCCTTCTGCTGTATCTCCCTGAGGCAATGAAGGAATTAGCTCTGTGTGCCTATGTGTGTCAATGAAGCATTTTGAAATTTCACACATTTAAATCATCCCCAACTTTGACAGCATTTTAAACACATTGAAGCACATTTCTAAATTCAGATATTCACCTGTCATCTCCTCAACAAGCTTTCCTCCTACAAAGCTCCTTACATGGTGAAGGAATACAGTTGGTTGGGAAAAGATTTGCTCTCCCAAAATGGAAATCAATTTTAATGGGAAGGAGGGTAATGTCAGAGTGTTAGCCTGTTGTATGTAAAAATATCTCTTGACATGGCCAACAGTTGACTGTCTTTGATTGCACCACTCTGTATATTTCCCAACAACACAACATGGTTTCATGCTGGTGTTAAATAACCAATTAGTTCTCTCCCAAAGAGCATTGATACACTCCCTGAAACAACAGCATTACAGCTCTCAAATACAAAATTCTGAGTATCTCACTAAACTACAAATCCCAGGATTCCCTAGGACAGAACCATGGTGGTTCAAATGGCATTAAAATGCTATGATTGTGTAGTATAGATAGACTGTTCTCAACTTGAAGTGAAAATGAAAAGACATTTGGGCTTTGAAGGTTGGACTGATGATCATCTCACAACATCAAAGATTATCATAGAATCATATAGTTGGAAGAGACCACAGGGACCATCCAGTCCAACCCCCTGCTATGCAGGAAAACACATCAAAGCATTCCCAACAGATGGCCATCCAGCCTCTGCTTAAAAACCTCCAAAGAAGGAGACTCCACCACACTCCGAGGCAGCAGATTCCACTGCTGGACAGCGCTGACCGTCAGGAAGTTCTTCTTGAGGTTCAAGTGGAATCTCCTTTCCTGCAGCTTGAATCCATTAGGGTACTAGAACATCATATGCTAAGGGAGGACTAACAAAAGCCACAAAAGCATAATTATGGAAACAGCTAAAAGAAGCTGTGAACAGAAGTAGGTTTATTTTAATTACATTGGTAATTGGATCACCTTTGTCGGCATGATTCTTTCTTTCAGTATAATTCATCCTGTCCAAAAAGTGTTCATAGCTGAGAGGAAACAGGCCATGCCTTTAGAAAGAAGGGTGCACATAGCTCATTGCTACATAACATGTTTTTCATGGTGAATGCCCCAGATTTTTTCCCCAGCATTTCCCATAAAAATCTCACAGGTAGCAACCTGATTGTGGAAAAAAAAAACCTCCTAATCTTGTATTTCTGAAGAACTGCTACAGAAGAGTGAAAATGATACAAGGTTAAAACAGAGCTGGGAAAGATTACTGTTTCGGACTACATATTCCAGAATTTCTCAGCCATGTTGGCTGGAGGATTGTTGGATCACTAGGCCAAGAAGTAACTTTTCCAAGCTCTGGATTAATCAGATGCTTGATCTAAGTCAGCCTTAAGAACCTTCATATGTTCCTATTCAGCTTTTGTTGGAGTGTTAAGATAAAAGCTTTCAATTTACTGAGTAGCTTTCAAGAGCTGAGGGGATCATTTGTGACTAATGAAGAACAGCGAACTTTTTAATAAGAGCAACAACTGCTTTGATATTGATATTGTTGGATTTCTCTCTCTCCCTCGCTTTCAGAGAAGTCTCTTTTGAAGTCTTTGGGATTAGAAAACCCTTTATATTTTACCCAGCCATGCTAATAACATTGACTAGGCTACACAGTATAATTTTCCAGGCAAATGCAAGTATACCTACTTAGTTTCCTATGCTGTTCTTTTGATATATGTGTATATGATTTCTACCATCCTAACCATTGCCATTACATTCCCATTGTTGTTACTCCTTTTCTGATGCCCTTCCATTGGCAGGTGATTTTTTTAAAAAATAATTTCGGCCTTTGGGATCCATGTGCAAGGATATGCAACTGTTCTTTTCCCTTGCTTTTCAATGGATACATTTTAAAATAGCTTTTATTTCCATTGCATTCCAATTACATTTTAACTTCTTTATGTTTATATTGATGTCAGTTTACATTTGCATCTATTTTCATTTCTGAAATTTCTAAAGTTTGGCCTTTTAAGCTGGTTTAACTTGTTTGGTGCTTTCTTATGTTTTAATCTTATTTAAACTATTCATTGATTTCAATCTAGAATTGTTTAAATTGGTTCAGTTGTTTTATCTGTTTATCTCCATGACCTCTCGTGATAAAAGGGTAGGATAAAAATATTTTTATATTAAACAAACAGGAAAGCTGTCTAGAAATCCAGTATTGGGAATAATAATAGTAGTAGTAGTAGTAGCAGCAATAATAATAATAATAGAGCTTTGTAGAGCAATATTTCAAATACCAGATGAGCAGACACAAAATTAAACACTTTCTGGACTTCCACACACTACCACACACTGGTTCCCTTTGTTAAAAACCTTCAGTTCCAAAAGCCTGTCTGAATTAAAAACATTTTTACCTGCCAATAGAAGGACAGAAGGAAAAGGGTCATCCTTGCCTCCCTAGGGATGGATTTCTAAAGTGAAAAGACAGCCACTGAGAAGGCCCTCTGACTCATGTTCCCATCAGCTGTACTGGTGAAAATGGGAGGATTAGAGCCTTTCTGGTGGTTCTCAAGAGCCAGGGAGGCTCATCCGGGTTGTCTGAATCTATCTTACTTGTTCATTGAATAAAAATGCCACCCCAGGGATGTCTCTACCATTAGACAGACTTCAGAGAGAAATCAAAAAGGCCATCTGCTCACAGCTTTAGTTGAAATCTCATTGGCAATACAACTGTCAGAATAACAGGTAATGTAAAAAGACCTTGTGCATAATGTTGGTGAATATGCACAGCTTTCCAAAGACCGTATTTATTTTTATTTATTTATTTTAAATGCTGAAATCCAAGTTTTCTGAATTTTGGCACCACTGCAATTCTGGAAGAATCTGACTTTTCCTTTCAAGGAGGAGACAGATAAAAGATTCCTTCATCTCAAGGACACGAGATGGGATTTCTCTTGCTGGCACACAAAGTCAAAATCACATCAACAACTCTGACACTGCGTATGTGGGGTAGACAGGGTGGAATTTAAACATGGCCATTTTCCTTCTAAGGTCCCGACAGCCTAACCTTCTTCCTGAGAGGCTTATCTCTTAGGATTACAGCCTAAATCAATGTGGAATATTTGCCCAACAAACTTCTTAAGGGCAATGCCTTACTGTAGGTGGCATTTTCATATGAGTCATAGAAACGGTGATTCCAGCCTCTCACCGTTATTAAAGATCATTTGACCTTCTTTACATTCCAAACAAAAGGATCTCTTCAAAGCAGCTGCCAGGGCTTGAATATATAGGACCTTTCAGCTTTAACCCTAGTAGACTTGTTCTGGAGATTGTCATGGTGGAGTTCCTTTCTGAACTACTTGAATTTTGCAGTAAGAGTCTTTAACATATCCGCCACTATCAGTCCCTGAAAATCCAGACAAGATATGCACACATGGTTAAAAAAGCCAAACAAACCAGAACACTCTGATTTATAATAGCACATACAATCTCCCTTTCCCCTGCCCCCTGCTAAAAACAATGGCTGAAATACACAAAGGGAACTGAGTGTCAAAGACTGATGAAACTCTAGAAGAGGTACAGTATTGTTAAATTTAAAAATGTATGTGGAGGGATAAAATCCCATGGTTATCATAAATCTAATTCCTGGGAGTGGTGGGGAACATTCTCACTTGGAAGAGAATCTCTGATAACATCATCACCATCACCATCACCATCATGACCATCATGATCATTTTTGGCTAATTAGAAATCTTTTACACCTAATTAATTCCTTGGCTTTTCATTAATTAGATGATTAAATGATAACATCAATCTGAGTATTACCAAAATGTCAGTGTAGGTGCCATTTCAGGATACTGAAAGCAGAGCGGGTTGGGAAAAAAGCTGATTTTTTTTTTACAAGGAAGGTGGTTTTTTTCTTTCTTTCATCAGTTTAGAAATATGAAACAGTAATGATAATAATAGTAAAAAAACTTATAGAATATGTAAAAAAAGTCCAAAATCTAGCAATATGTTAGAATATTTTGTTGAGAGTATGTACTGATGCCGATATCCGTCCTAGCAGCTTGAGTTGCTGGAGGTTCTATCTGCTAACTTCAGGTACAAGGTACAACACAAAAAGCTCACCTTTTGTTTTATTTTTTCATTGTTTCTGGACAGGAACTGGGGAAATTTTTCAGTGTGTCATTACTATCACAACACAACAGAGATCTTTGCAATGAAATTCTGTGTTCAATTGGAACTGACTCCCAAGCAAAAAATGAGATTGCAGCCTTAGTTAATTAATCTGCTAATAGCATCAACCCTGGTTAGCATTTGGATAGGATACTATCAAGGAATACCAGGACTTATAGGCTGCATTTCAAAGGCAAGCCACCGCTGAGTATTCTCTGCCTAAGAAAACCGAATGATATTCATGGAGTCATCTCTATACTTAGTAATGGTATACACAGATTAAAAGATCCTGCTGTTACCCTTCTCTCGCAGGCCTCCTTTGAGCTAATAATTCCCCAGATCCCAAGGAGATACTGGCACTGCTGCTGGACCTCAAGGTGCCCCATCTCTTAGAGTAACAGTGGTGTATGTGTGTTGCATTAGGCTATGTCCTTGTAGTCAAACATGATTAGCTCAGTTTCTGAGACCCCTGGAAGACCCTGGTGAACCTCAGTGGGTAATGTAATCACTTTGTGTCTGGCTACAGGGACAGAGACAGATGTTTCTGCCATCCCCTTATTCTCCCTCAGACATGAATGGCTGTGTGGAATGGTATTCAGTGACAATACAGTAGGTCCTGAGGTGTCTAATGGCTCAGCATAGCATAGTTCCACAAAAAAACTAATGTCTGAACAACAATAATGATAGTCATAGCTTTAATGTATTATTAAACAACCATGCATATATTGCATGTATGTAATGTATTATTAGCAACTATTTATTCACGTTTGTTCTCATGATTTTTTTTTTAAGGGACAGCATTGCTAATGAAGTGCTAAAGTTAAATTTGAAAGCAGTGTTATGGCCAGGGTGCTTTAAAAAATTAAATAAAATGAGCCTTAGGTTTTGGGGTTTTTTTCCTTTGAAAAAAAAACTATACAAAATAAAAATGCTGACTCAACTTCCTTCTTTCAATTGTGAAGCTGTTGCTATAATGAAGATAACCAAGAAGGTTAGAAAGGGCCATAGAGGCCCTTATAATCTGCTCACAGTGGAGTGTCCGTGGAGATTCATTCAGTTCTACGGTGCCTCAAAGTGTGAGGAAGAAAGGAACTTGGCAAGATTTTCATTCCGACTGTAGAAGCTCTCTTTTTTATGCGAGCTTCTCAAACACTTTATCTTTAACGAGGACGTGGTAACTAGTGCGGGGATGACTGTGTAATAAGGCTCATGGGTGCTTTGCCAAAGAAACTTTCAGAAAAGGGGAAGAAAGTTCCTTGATGAAAGTAAGGTGGGGAGGGTTTTGTGCAGGCGAGCTGTAGAAGGAAGGCTTCATCTGGATTCCAGCGTCTGTGGAATGAGGGACAACGGGGGAACAGGCCACAAATCTGAACTCCCTCTGCACTCTCTTCCTGAAAGGGAAGAGAAGAGCTTCAAAAGGAATGAGAGTGACAGGGTATCCAGCTGAAAAAGGTATTGTACATTCTTGCTTCGGGTCACAACCATGGTTTGCATTGCTGAGCAAAGTCTTTCTAATTTAACATTTATGAACTTCATTCTAGGGTTCACTCAGGGAAAGTCTTGGAAACTCAGTGGTGATAGAGAAGCACTGAACATCTGTGTTGTGGTGGGGGGGGGAGATTGACTTCAAGAGAAGCAGTAGTAATAACCCAAAGAAGGATGCTTCCTTTGTTGGAAATGCAGGTACTTCTTTGTTTCTCTTAACACCCCCAATGTTAAGGAATACTGGAATTGGTTTGGCCTAATGAAGTCAAGAAGGAGTTTGTCATTTGTATTCTTAACGACTTCAAGCATTAGAAAACAATAAAGGTTTGCATCCCCACTCACTCCCCCGCCCGAGCCAGTTTTGATAGTCTAGCATATTTGCAGCTGCGCAACTTACAGTGTGGCTGTTTTGGCGGATCAGGATGACACTCTGAGCTCATGGCTTTGGTGGCCATGTGGTCTCCTAGGATAGATGTAGCTGTCCCACACAGCTGGGAAGGCCCCCTTTGCACCTGGCAGCCAATGAGTTCAGACCATCTGGTTTGAATTCTTTGGTTGGGCTAAGCTTTGGCCTCTTTCTTGGAAGTTTTTCCTTTGGTCCATCCAGAGGGTATACAGGCTGAGCTCCTTCCAGCCAGAGCTCAGTCTTCATCGAGCATTGACCCTCCCACCTCCCCTTGCAGGCACTTGTCTTTGGAGTTGTGGTTCTTGTGCTTTTGTCTCAACTTGTGACATCAGCATGGGTCCTGGATCCAGGATTATGGTTTCTCAGGCTGGGATACAGAGTTCCAAAAGCATTAGGAGTGCAGGAAGTACCAGGTGTGTGTTGGTCTCCAGGAGCACACATCCTTTGCATTCCTGGGTAGGCAGGTAGCCTTGTGCCTGCCACCATGGTGGTCCTGGCCTGGTGATGTTTCAGGTTCATCAACCAACAGGTGGGTTGGCTGATGCCCATGTGCATGTCAACTATGTCACAGCTGTAGTCAATAAAGTTGTGGACTTACTCTTCCCAAACCTTGACCCTTTTCGCTCCTTACCTTTTCTCAGTGCTGGGGTGCATGGCTTGCACGAGCAGCCTCCAGAGAGAGGCTCTCACGTGCAGGGTCCTTCAGCTTTGCACAAGCTTCCTGCTCGTGCGAGAGCTCCACTTCTTCCTTTCATAGTGCAGCCTGTGACCTTCCCAGGCTGCACTGGACAGGAAGCACATCTGGCCCGGCTCCCAAGGCTCCACATGCAAGACAAGTGCACACAGGGCCCCGGACCAATGTGCAACCGTACACCATTTTCGGCTTCAAGCCGAAAATGAAAAAATGTGTGAGTGGTCCCTGCCAGGCCCTGGAGCATCACACAAATGTGAGTGTGTCATGTGGACTGCTCTTCACATGTGCATGATGCTCGAGGGGCCCTTTCGCATCGAAAATGCTGTGCGAAAAGGGCCTTTGTATTCATGTTGTTTTTGCTTGGTTCACTCTCAACCCTGAGCATGCAAATACTTGTATATAAATTGACCCCATGGATAAGTTGAGGACAGGTTTAGAGGCCAAAATTATGGATCTTGATATGACCTGTGGATACGTCAAGTGTCATTCCACACAGAGGGGAAAGTGCCAGCACTGCCTCAGGGGCCCAGCCACCCCTGCCCACCATCACTGGCATTTTTTTAATGCAGGCATTGCTCTTTTCTATGCACAAAATGCTGTAACTTTTTCTGTGCAAAATTTAATATTTTTGCATTGAAACATTATTTTCATGCAGAAAATGCTATCTCATTCACAGAAAATGCTGTTTTCTCTGCAAAACAACCACATGTGAATTTTAAGCAAAATGAATCCTGAACTTCAAATAGTCTTTGAAAACTGCATGGTTTTCTCACAGCAGAAAGAAAATTGCTGAAATTACTCATTTCTTCAAGAAGAAATTTAGTGAAGAATTACATCCCTACTACTGGGTAGCCTTCTGAACTGGTGCACAATCCTAGTTGGATTTCTGTTTCCTGGTCTCTTTTTCTGGGAGTCCAGAAAATCTCACTCCAGCCCAAATGTTGTTGTTGTTGTTGCTGTTGTTATGTGCCTTCAAGTTGTATCCAACTTATGGTGACCCTAAGGCAAACCTATCACAATGCTTTCTGGGGCTGAAAGTATGACTCTTTCCACACTACACTGTTATAGTGCCATTATTCCACTTTCAGCCTCCTATGGAATCCTGGGGTTTGCAGTTGAGGGAAGGCCCTTTAGAATTCTCAGCTAGAGAGCTTTTTGGCCTCCGTCAACTACAAACTCCAGAATTCCACAGGATGTTGAAAGTGGAATAATAGCGCTATTACAGTGTAGTGTGGAAATGGCTTATGTGATGTGCCCAGGCTCATCCAGTGGTATCCATGGCCTAGCAGGGAATCAAACTATGGTCTCTAGGATTGTTGTCCAACACAAACCACTACAGCACACTGGATCCCAGCCCAAACTTTCCATGAGTCTAAAATGTTCCAGAAGGAAGGTGGCTAGTGTTATGTTCAGGACAATTTGGCTGGCACAGCTTATTAGTGTCAGTGCCCCACTGCATCTTGAAAGAAATTCTCTATTTCCATAATAAGCCCAGCAAGAGTTATAAAAATAAACAGCCATATGGCATATACATTTTTTTTAAAAGAAAACACCTTTTCAAAAAGTTGTTACAGAATAAAAGAAGGCCACAATTTCAGGATGTTAACAGAGTTCCATCTGGAAAAGTGACACTTCTTTTTCTACTCTGTACCAAATAAGGGTTGGGATCACATCAGGGCTTAGTCCTACTTAATGAAGCCATCCAGCATCACAAGGCATTTGTTTCTATCTCCCAGCTGCACAGTATAACAGGCATTTCCCTAACAGCCAAACATGCTGTAGGTTGTTAAAGTATGCCTTTAATGCAGGGGTGTCTGGAATTTAAGCACATGCTTATAGGAAACAATCCAGAAAATGCTAAATTTGTTTAACTCCTGGTCAGAATGACTAACCACACCTGTGTAGCCTGGAGCTATGTCTTTGCTGTTCCTTTAACTCATTAAAAAGGACAATTGGAGGGCAGGGGAATCTTACTGACATCATACTTCGAATGGACGGGGGAGAAATATTCTACCTTTTCCCTCCCCAGTGATTACATTGTCTCTTAAATCAGTCTTTCCTCCAATGTGGCATGAAACTAATTAGTGAGTTTTCTTAGCCTGTGAAGTCAGACTCCTGATACATCTTGACAGAACTAGGCATAGAACTAGAACTCTGCTCTGGTACTGTCTACTGGTACAGTCTCCACTGTTTGCTTCTAATAGGTCTGCTTTAATTTTGACAACCAGTTGGAACCAGCATGGTGTAGTGCTTTAAGTATTAGACCAGGATTTGGCAAAGCTCATCCTGAAGCCCTCATCTGCCCCATAGAACCATTAAGTGTGGCCCCTGAAGCCCCCCAAAAGCCCTCAGACCCCCACCCATTTTTAGAGGTGGGGCAATTTTGAGGTGAAACCAGTCAAAATGTGCCTATGTCATAGTGATTTTGCTTCTTCTAATCTCCTAAACTGCCCAAAAACGTACATGAAAGATGAAAGACAAAATAGCCAACAATCAGCAAAATAGTAGCCAAAAGTGATATGGCATTACTTTAGGTGTGCTGAAACATGCCTGAGTGGTGCGGGGTGGAAAAATGTCTCCTACTCCTCATGTTAGTCGAGGGCCATTTCCGCACTGCAAAGTTATAGTGCTATTATTCTACTTTGAACATCCCATGGAATCCTGGGGCTTGTAGTTTACTGATGGCCTAAGACTCTAGGAGACCAGGATTAGTCTGACTCAGCCATGGAAATCCACCAGATGATCTTGGGCAGATCTTACTCTCTCAGCCTTAAGTGAAAAGGTCATGGCAAACCTCCTCTGAAGTAAATCTTGCTAAACACACACAAACTTATGATAGGGTCAAGATAAGCCGGAGTCAACTTGATGGCACATAGCAACAACAGAACAATTGAATTTGGGTCTTCAGTTGGTGGTCAGGTTTTGGGAGTTCAGGAATACTCACACGTTTTCTGGTCTTTCACAAGCAAAGGTGTCTCAACACATCAGGAAAACTCATCAAAAAACCCAGTCAGACCAAGAATGTTAGATATAGAACAAAATAATCTCTAATGCCGAAGTCAGAAGTATGTTGGGAAAATAATCAAATGAATAACGAGAGAAAGCATTGTATGTAATGTAAGTAATTCGAATGTGATTGTTTGTCTTTCTATAAGCTAAGTTGTTTATTTTTTGTTAAGTGTTTGTCTGTTTTCTCTTTTCCTTTTCTTATTTTCTTTTTTTATTCCTTTATATTTTTCTTTCTTTTTATGTAATTTTAAAGAAAGAAAGTATTTAAAAAAACCCCAGCCAAATAGTAAAAGACTATATATCAAGATGTTTTCTAAATAACATTCATTTGCTTGAAAAACTGTGTTTTGCACAAACAACCAAACAAAACAATGTTTTTGTGTAGAAAGCATATTTAGTGCAAAAGGCTCCATTTTCTGGAAAAATGCTGGCATTTGCACAAAATTTGCACAAAAAGAAGATTTTTCTGCAAGTATTATTTTTTTAATTTAAAAGTCCCCCATGTGCCCCTCCAAAATTTAAAATCCACAAGAATTCTCATGAGGTATAATTTGTAATTATTCACTGTTGCTTGTGAAAACGAGATAAGCAAAGATTTATGTGCCTATCAGACTCTATATTATGGATGGGAAAATCTGTGTGGCTTACACTCAAACAAGGTATCTTATCTTCTGTATGAGACTGATACAGTGAGACTTTTTCTTTTTGGTGAAGCTTTCCACATTTCCCTTTGTAGAGCTAAGTGCCCATACATGCCTAGCCTCTCTCTCTCTCTCATACACACACACACACACACACAGAGCAAGCAGAAAGGAAATGGCTCATTCACCAAAATGATACAAACAACCCGTTGAATGCTTCTGTGCAACAAAGCAGCAGCTATTACAACTTTGTGCCCCCTCAAAAAAAAAAAAAATACTTTGCAGTTATTAAATTTTGCAAATATGCTTTCCTCTTCCCTTCTCATCCCCTTTTTCCTTCTGTGTCATGACATAATTATCTGTCTGTTTTTCTTAGTGAAGCTGCTTTGGAAGCCTTTGCAACTGAGGGTTGGTGGGAAGCTTCAAAACGCATTGAATAAATAATCTGTGGCTCTTTAATCCAGCCAGGACCCCTCGAGTTGAGATAACAGTAACAGATGGGCTGGCTGTGTATAGTTGTTGCAAGTTGTATTTCTCAGTCTGAGCAGTTCACTTAACAGTCATGGCCTGGCTTGGCCTAGTGATATTTGACTTCCCGCTCAACATTCCTGCTTCTAATTCCCACCTTCCCAGCCCAGAAACTCCTCATCAGCCTGTCTTCTTCTGACAATATCACTGACTTTGGCTTCTGGTCTTTGTTTGCCTGATCTATTTCCTGCCCTTGAACCTTTCTATGATCACACCATCTACCTAGAACCGAGAGAGCTGCTTTTAAAAACTAACTACAGTTACAGACTCAAACTCCCAGAAGTAGTTAGGTACTGTTCCACATATCCTTAGAAGTAACCATTGTAGTATAGTTGCTTAAACACACACACACACACACACACACGCACCAGAATACCATAAGCTTCTGGCCTGTGGGTATTAACACACTGACAGTGTTGACAGGCATTTAATTAAAATAATGAAGGATGGAAGTAGCTGTAAGTTTATCTTTTTTCTTCATTTTTTTTCTAATTTTTTCTTTTTCTGATCAGATTTATGAGCAAAACCCAAATACAGCAAAGAGGATATTTTCTTCCTTTTGGACCACAATTCCCTGGATGCCACAGGCAGCAAGGTCAGTGGAACTGTGGTCCAGAAAGTTAGATTTTCAAGTTTTGCTTTTTAAAACACTAACAAATGCTTTGGAGAAACAAGACCACAGCAAGACATTGCCCTGCCTGAGATGAAACAGGAAATAAACATATCTTCCAAGGGACAAATTAAAGTTTATAGTATCCTCCTGTCTTTTGGGCCTCTTTCTCCCTACTCATTGTCTGCTACCTTTTCTTTCTCCATATCTCCGTCTTTTCATAGCAGATTTCTAAAAGGAGCAAAGATCACTATTTCCAGAGTTCTGGGCTGTTTGCTTGTAGTGAGATTTTGAAAGTCCAACAGTTACAGGTTTCTTGTTCTGGATTTCAAGGAAGAGAGAGGGTACCATCTAGGTTGGAGGTGAGCAGTTGACCTGGATTTAGGAGCCAATTTTCTTCTCTATGGAGCATCTGGCTAGTGGAGATGTAGCCAGATGTTTCTCCGATTCTGCCTGCCTGCTACAAAGCATGGAATGTCTGGATGTGACAACTTCAAGGACTCTTTGGTAAGTGGCTTTGGGTGTTGCAGAGGGAGGAAGGGAATACGAACCTCTATAGGGCCTGAAACCAGGACATCCATATGTGTAAGGGACGTATAAACATGCATATGTAGAATTCCAGCCTGTGTTGAAACAGTACAGGGGCAGGGTGATTGCAATCTATCTTAAAAATTAATTGCTCCTCCCGGAGGCTTCATCCTCTTTTCATTTTGGGCAGAAAATGAGAGGTCTTGAAGGATTTGAGAACTGCAAAAACAGCTTTTGGGGGCAATGTGAAGCCCCAGAGCCACACTTTGCCCAGATCTGGGTGTTCGAGATTCGGGGCAGTTCTGTGAAACGAGGACAGTTGTTTCAAAAATGTACACAAACATGCACTAGGCAAAATGCATTCAGACTTACATTCACAAATATTTGTATATTTAAAAAAAATACCCACAATTTGAAAAATAGGATCAAAAATTGCAGAATTTCCCATGAGAAGGAAGACTCTCACATGGGGAGGGGGTCTGAGGTTGTCAGCAGCATTCTGGGACATGGAACAAAAGATTCTCACATGCCTAGAGAGCTCTTCCTTCAAGAACGTGAAAAAACTTTTTCAATTGAGTTTTGCTTGACAATCATCTCCCCATCTGTTTCTGCAAGTGTCAGGCTCATTTCACACCCCCACCTTCACACACACCTACTCCAAGAAAGGTAGAGTTCCTCCCTCCTTCCCCACAACAAATAAGGGGGAAAGTTTATCAGTCACACAGAAAGTTTGGTGCTGACATTTCACAGTATGTTTTTCTCTCTGTGTGTGTAAAATGTAGTTTGTAATTGAAACCTGGCAGGGGGTGCTATTACACTTCAATATTTGCGAGCTTAACTTGCTTAGTGCTTGAGCTGAGTATATCTCTCCCTCTAGTTTAAAAAGAGTGAAGAAGAATTTAAAAAAAGAAAAAGAAAAAAAGAAACAAAAAGAAAATCCACGCAAATGACACCAGCACAATCTCTTTTTATGCCATGTGTGGCATCACTAACAATTTCACAAAGCTCTCCTATCAGGAAGACGACTCTCTAAGTAGGGATTCTAATTTGATTCCCCCCTCCTTCTGTCTTGCAGTTCAACAAAATGAAAAACGTGCCAGTCTCGTATCGGCTGCACTCTTGTCTTGCCTGGAAGCAGCAGGTAAAAATCTATTCAGCATGCTGCCCATTTTATTCATTTGAGCTCTCAGTAGCTGCCTGATATTGTAGTGTGGGTTATTTATTTATTTATTTTAGACTTTTATATGACCACTTCTGAACAATGTACAAACGGTCCAAAGCCTGGCCAAACCCACACCCTCCAACGTTTCACAGAAGAAAACTGGGACACGTGTGGCCAAGCAGCATCAGAGATTGGCAAAAGTAATTAATGGGGAAGAACGCAATAGATATGAGAGGCTGCAGCAGTTTGGTTTTGCCTCCTGGGAAGGGCAAGGTTCAGCCCTCTTTTTTCCATCCCTCCTGCTGAGTTAATGAAGTGCAAACTACTTTGGCCATTTGAATTCAGCTTGCAGCAATTGAAGGAAGGGGAAAATGGGAGGAAGTGAAAGAAACTGGACTATTTTAATAACAGCTGAAAAAATGGGATGACAGAGTGTTAATTAAGATTGTGTCTGCCAAATCGGGATGATTGGAAGGTATGCAAACCCAACTCATCCATCTCATTCTTTAGTCTTTCTGCACAGACCTAAGCCTGGACTTCAGTAGCAGCTTTTCTGAAAAAAGCCCTTTTTTTCTTGACTATGGCCATTTCCGCACTAGCCTGTTATAGCGCGATGATTCCGCTTTCAACATCCTTTGGAATCCTGAGGTTTGCAGTTTTGGGAGGGGCCCCTCCCTAAACTGCAAACCCCAGGATTCCAGAGGATGTTGAAAGTGGAATCATCGTGCTATAACAGGCTAGTGCAGAAATGGCCTATATCATTCTTTGGGGCACAAGGGCTGAGGAGTAGGAAAGCAAAATTCTTCCTGACCCTTGGTCACAGGGGAAGAATAGCATCTTTTGCTTTAAAATCCTCTGAGTAACCACCATGAAGGTTCTTTTCTCTGAACCCTACCCAAAGATGCTTGGTATTTTCTTGTAAGTCTTGCCAAACATGCAGAGTAGGATTATTATTTTTGTTGTTGTTGTTGTTGTTGTTGTTGTTGTTATTTCTGAAAGGAATCTCAATATTTGGAGGTGAGGTTTCTCATCTTATACACTGCCCTGGCCTTTATGGAACTCATGAAACAAGAGTCAATATCCATTGAGAATACCAGTCAGCTTGTTAGCTGGAGACAATCTGAGTGCAACATTGATTAGAAATCAGACAGAGTGGACCTTTCTCTACAGTGCATTTGTAGTGGAAGAAAAATACATGATAATAGAAATGACAAGGTTTCCTGTTTATTTTCCTTGCAATGCTGTACGTCCCCCCCATACACACACTGAGAAATCAAAAATCTCTATTTCTCTGGCTATATTTGCACATTGCTGAGTAGAGATGTAAATCTTTGACTAGGTCATCCTCACATTTCTATAACGCCACTGTGAGATTCAAAAACTCCAGATATTTCTGTTCAGCTTTTGCCTGATATTTGCATATCCTGAAGTGTTTTGAGAAAATTATTTTGCACACAAAAACATGTGGATTTTTTTCTGCCAAAACTGTGAGCCTTTTTGGATGATAAACAGCGGTTTCATGCAACCCTCTTCTTCCTACAATTCTAGAAATGCAGCATTTTATGCACAGCCACATTGTTGTTCAGAAAGTGCACTGTTTTAAGAAATAAATGTGCATTTTGTGCAAAACTCCTGGGTTTTCTTGTTAAGAATGCACAATTTTGACACGAAAGAACCCCACTTTTTTTTTTTTTTTTTTTTTGGACCAGGATTTTCTTGCAGGAACCACATGGGTATTATGTAAAATTCATCATTTTGCACAAAAATGTATATTTCTGTGAAGAATAGTATTCTAAATCACCTTAGAAAAACACTTGGAATATTTAGTATCTCCTCAGAGTATCTTGATCACTCAAAAGAAGCTGCAAAAAGAAAATTAGTACAGCCAGACCCTGTTTGTTTCAGTCTCATAGGCCATTTCCACTACACTGTTATAGTGCTATTATTCCACTTTCAACATCCTATGGAATCGTGGAGTTTGCAGTTTAGGGAGGGGCCTTTAGAAATCTCATCCAGAGAGCTCTTTGGCCTCAGTAAACTACCAACTCCAGAATTCCACACGATGTTGAAAGTGGAATAATAGCACTATAACAGTGTAGTGCGGAAATGGCCTTAGTATCAGTTCTCATATTCCATGGCAGCTGGTGGCTTCCAAATTGTAACTGACTGCCACTACCTTTCTCACTCAAATTATAGCACTGTGATTCCACATTAACTGCCATGGTTCCATCCTATGGAATGCTGGGATTTTTGATAAAAGTAGAGATATTAGAATTGCAATCTGAGAGCTCCAGTGCCTCATCAAACTACAAACCCCAGCGTTCCGTAGGAAGCAGCCATGGCAGTTAGAATGGAATCATAGTGCCATAATTGTGTGATCTGAAAAGGCCCCCAATTAATCATACAGACTCTAACCCTGGGCTCTTTTGACACCCATCTTGCTCCTGTACCCTAAATCACACTGCGTGTTTGTTACCTAGGGGCCCTAAGGTAGCTCAGCCTATGGTTCAGCATGTACTTTTTTTGTGGGTTTCTACGCAACTGATATTCTCACAATCTTCCTAAATGAAAAACATTTAGGCAGAGGATAAAGTCAACAACAAAAAAAAGGTCTATAATATAAAAGGCTGCTTTACAACTTCAAACATAAGTGTCAGACCACTATTTCTTTCAGTGTTTCAACTTCTATCAAATTTCAGTCTTTGAAATCTCACTTCTTTCTGCCTGAGGTCCTTTTCTGAGATGTTCACCTACAGCTGTCTTTTCAGCCTCCCACCAAAAGCAAACCAATGTGCAGACTGACAAACTGATAAGCATCACCTTGTTATTCCTCCTTCAGTTCTTCTTCTCAGCATTCCAAGGGATGAGATCAGTCAGTTGCACATGTTAGACAGGGCTTGTACTTGGCTCTCCATCACAAATGACAATGGGATGGTCCTATCACAATACACAATTATAGTGCTACATTCTACTTTAACTGCCATGACAATTTCTTATGAGATTATGGGATTTGTAGTTTAGGGAGGCATACTTAGAATTCTGAGCCAGAGAGCTCTAGCGCTTGCCAAACTTCAGGATTCCATAGCATATACCCATGTCAGTTCAAGTGGAATAGTAGCAATATCATAGAATCATAGAATTAGAAGACATCACAGGGGCCATCCAGTCCAGCCCCCTGCCATGCAGGAACACACATCAAAGCATTCCCAACAGATGGCCATCCAGCCTCTGCTTAAAAACTTCCAAAGAAGGAGACTCCACCACACTCCATTGAGGCAGCATATTCCACTGCCAGACTGCTCTGACTGTCAGGAAGTTCTTCCTGAAGTTCACGTGGAATCTCCTTTCCTGCAGCTTGAATCCATTGCTCCTTGTCCTAGTCTCTGGAGCAGCAGAAAACAAGCCTGCTCCCTTCTCAACATGACATCACTTCAAATATTTAAACATGGCTATCACGTCCCCTCTTAACCTTCTCTTCTGCAGACTAAACATACCCAGCTCCCTAAGCCGTTTCTCACAGGACATGGCTTCCAGACCTTTCACCATCTTGGTAATCCTCCTCTGGACACGTTCCAGCTTGTCGATATTCTTCTTGAATTGAGGTGCCCAGAACTGGACACAGTATTCCAAATGAGGTCTAACCAAAGCAGAATAGAGTGGTACCATTACCTCCCTTGATCTGGACACTATAGTCCTATTGATTCAACCAAGAATTGCATTGGCTTTCTTGGCTGCTGCATCACACCGCTGACTGATATTCAGCTTGTGATCTACCAAGACTCCTAGATCCCTTTCAGACATACTGTTATCCAGCCATGCATCCCCCATCCTCTATTTGTGCATTTCATTTTTTCTGCCTAAGTGTAGGACCTTACATTTCTCTCTGTTGAAATTCATTTTGTTCACTTTGACAAGCTCTCCAATCTGTCAAGGTCATTCTGAATTTTGATCCTGTCCTCTGGTGTATTAGCAACCCCTCCCAATTTTGTGTCCTCTGCAAATTTGATCAGCATGTCCCTCTACTCCTTCATCAAAGTCATTGATGAAGGTGTTGAATAGCACTGAGCCGAGGACAGAACCCTGTGGCATCCCACTAGTCACTTCTCTCCAAATAATAGTGGAGTGTGAATAGGCCCCAGGTTCTAGTCCCAGCTCTAAAGAGCAATCCTCATTCTTCTTCTAACATTCTTCTCTGAAAGACACATAATCGGGAAGGGTGGTGGAAGTGCACTGCCTTTTATGCGAATGGGGATGATGATTCTTTATGTCAGGTAGCATTTCCAGGTTTTTCAAACAACAATAAGGGACAGTCAAAATTACGACATGCAGAGCTAACAATCAGGAAGTAGCTGTGAACAAATATGTGTTCTGTCCAAATACCAAAAAAGTATTGATTTCAATTAGCCATGTATTTCTCTGTAAAATCAACATATTTGTCCACATTCGTAAATTACAGACCTCACACATTTCTTTATGTCTTTATGAAGGGCCCCCATCCCAAAATACAAGATTTTTTGACATCTTGTTCAGTCTATATAAAAGTAAAAACTTTCCAATCCTCCAATAGCAGAAACTCCTTATAAGAGACATCTGCCTGCCCTTAAAGAGACAAGATTTCATTCCTTATTAGTCCTGATGTGTCCTGCTTTCAAACAAGGTCCTCAAAGTTTAGCAAACAGATCCAAAAGTCCTTCACAGTTTCTTTCTGAGCCCTGCTTTTCCAAAGTGCTTGAAATAGTCTATTGATATAACCAGCATATTGCTCTGTTTCTTGTCTCAAATAAAACTTCAGTCTAGAGAGATAAGAAGCAAGGACTGGAGGACCACATTCCTGATTGCCTTTCTACATTCCTGTGTCTCTGTTTCTCCTTTCTTCTCATACCTCGGACCGTTTGAGGAAATACAGAGGACAGAAGAAGAAGAGGAAGCATTGACAAAAGATGGGAAAAGCCTGTCAATCTTGCTTTCCCCAGCTTTCAGACTACTGTATTTAAACTTTGTGTTCTTTCCACCTCTGATATTAAGAAATTTTCTAGTTTTGGTAATTTTTTTTTAAAAAATGGAACAAAATTCTCCCCCATTTCCCACTGCTTTCAGGATATTGAAGTTCTGTAATGATGGTGTTCAAAGTGCGGAACCTCTCAGAAAAAAAAGAGGTGGCAACATCTTGTTAAGCAGTTGTGATATCATAAACTAGACTTGGAACTGCTTTGTTTTCACATAAGTGATTGTGGCACCACTGCTGTGACCTCAGTGTCAGGAATCTCTCCCTGCCAGGCTGCAGCCAGCAAGGGAGGAGAGGGGTCAGGAACACCTGGGGAGTCCAAATATACCAAATACCAGGAAAACACAAGCCAAGCCAGGTCAAGGTCCAGTCCAAAGATTCAGGAGGCGGAGATCCATCTAGAGGGTTTCAGGGAGCAGGAGACACAAAGGTTGTGAGGGCTTGCTAATAATTTGCTGCAAGCAAGGAGCAGCCATGCTGGCAGACTTAAATAGCCCCTGTGAGTAGGTGCTGCTCATTATTGTTTCCTCAGCCTAGTCCAAGCAGTCTCCCTCTCCGTAGCCCATTTCAGCCTTCTGCGTGATTGAGGGCTGATGGGCACAGCTGGCTGCAACTCCTCTGCGTCACTACTGGTTCCCTCTCCATCATGAGCTGGCTGGGGCAACTCAGTCTCTGTTTGACTTTCCAGTGCAGGATGTTTGCAGGTTGACTTGCTCAGTCACTGGCTCGGCCCCCTGCACAATCAGTTGCTCCTCAATCACAGCATCATCATCTATCACACTCAAATGCCCCTGAAACCCACCCTAAAAGCCAATCAGCTGTCCTGAGTTCCATGATGTTCCCTAGAGGGGCTCTGAAAGATGATGTGACCAGCTCCCTCCCACCAGTGAGCAACAATGTGAGCAGCAGAAACACAACTCTTCTTTGCACCATTGCTTACTGATGCAAAGGAGCTGGTCACACCACCCTGCATTGTCCCAGCCTAACCAGTACCGCAGAGCTTCATCACTCAGGATGCCTGACTGGTCTTATGGTAGTTTTCAGGGGTCAGATCAGGAGGTGGGTTTCAATAGTTGATACTGACTTTTGGCCAAGATTCAAAACATCAGGATTCAAAACCAGACTCTTATACACTTGAAGGCTGACCCTGGATGTAGAAACCTATCAGTTTTGGTTTCTCCAATATTTCATCTCAAGAAAAAGGAACACAACAACACCTTAACAACACCTTATTTGGCATAAACTTTCTTTTCAACATGAAGATGTTTACCAATTTTGGTAAATTCTAATAAAAAAAACCACAGAAATGGAATTCTCACCCATTGTTCACATCAGCCAACAAAAACTCAGACTGCCATTTCCTCAGAAGACTGGATTTGGCCTAGGGAAGTATCCCATATTGACTGATCTCTGGATAGGTAAGCATATGTACATTCGTTGCTCTCATTCATACCTCACTGAAATAAATGAATCCAAATCAAAGAACCTGAGCTCTCAAGCAAAGATCAGCCCTTTTATTCCAGCAACATCGTTCATTTATTTTTGTTTGTTGCTGACATTATCTTCTCAGAACGATTTTTTTTAAAGAAAATCAGTTTCCCTTGTGAAAATGAGGAAAACTTTTTTTCAGAGAAAAAGAGATTTGGACTTTTGTTCTAAATTAAACATCAAACTGGTGAGAGAGATGGTTGTGGTTTTTTATTTTTTAAATTTTTTTTACAAAAAAATAACCAGGCAGATGAAAGCTCCAGCTATGAATAATTGACATGCAAGCCTTTCGTGTTGAACACTGGAGTATGTAAACCTCAATAAAACCCTAAAAAGTGCTTTTGTAGAACAAGAGAAGACTCGAGAATCTGAATAAAGCCACCTTTTCAAAGAACATGATGAGAAAGGGGAGAACTCTTAGATGTGCCAAGCCACACATTTTAGATTCATGCCCTAGTTATTAGGGGGCTTTGAAGTCTTAGCTGTTATTGAATGCACTGTACACTGTAATTCATTTACTCGCCTTCACGGGGAGCTCAGAAAAGTTTCAGCTAATGCTCTGTTGCTGTTCACATGGGACACATAAAGAAGACGAGTCACACATCTTCCTTTCTGAGCATGCTTTAAACTAATACCCCAATAAAAAATGAAACCCTTGCCTTCTTGTTGTTACTGCTGTTGTTAAGAAACATCATCAACATTTCACCTTTTTTCCTTTGCTTGAAGTTCTGTCAAAGTTCTAGCCTGAGAATTTTCCATAAGTAGTTGTAACAGTGTCCTAGTCAGAGACACTGGCACTCACACTCAGATTTGGGCCAGTTTTGGTGCAAGGACAAAACTGATGAATGATATTCTGTTAGTCTGCTACAGTGTTGAAAGTTAGACTTATGACCTTGTAACTATTTCTTATTCACATTTATGATTGTGGTACAACAGCAAAAATTGTAAATGCCCACTCAAAACCCACCTTAAAATCCAGCCAGCTGCACCAAGGGAAAAAATCTGCAGCACTGCTGAGTGGGATGATGAATGTTGAGCCCTTCTCACTAGGAAGTTGCAGTACACTGAAGAACTGGAATAGGACACCCCCCAGGTCTCTGCTTCCTACATTGGACTACAGCTCACTGGTGTGAGGAGGTTGGATGTGTCATCCTACAGTGGCCCACTTGCCAGTGCCTCAGAACTCCATTCTTAATGTGGCTGGCCAGATTTTAAGGTGGGTTTGGGGGGTCAGATGAAGACACAGATTATAACCATGGTGGCTATGTGCCTGATGGAGGATCTCAGTCAATGTCTTTTACTGGTTTGCAGCCTACCCTATGTTCAATGGTAGGTAAGGATGGTCAATAGTTACATTCCATGGGTGTGATGAATCCACAGTGACTTTTACAAGAGCTGCTCATGGATTTATGGGAACTCTTCACAGTGCTGAGCTCAGTTCCCAAAATAGGTTTAACACCATTGGTAGCTCCTATGAACCTAGCTTACTTACTGCCCTAAAATAATGGAGCCAACTGCCTCTGTAATAGACAACTTGCTTTACATGCAAAATTTCCCAGGTTCAGTTCCTGGAATTGCCATACCTTCAAGGGCTGGGAAAACTCTTGTCAGAAACTCTGTAGAACTTCTACCATTAAGTGTATAGACAACAGTAAGCTAGATGGACCAATTTTCAGACTTGGATTAAGATAGCTGTTTATGTCCTGTAACTTTATTTGATTTGTTTTATATACCATCTTTCTGTCTATGCAGGATCCAGGGTGACTTTGAGGAGGCAAGATCATTCGTGTGAAAGAATTGAGTTTCATGAACCTTATATGGTCAAATATTCACAATGGATATAACAAGGACACCAAAGAACAAAAGATGACAAAGAAAAAAGAAAATAGATGCTTGATGATGCAGATTAAATTGCCAATGTGTTCCACCTGGAAATGCCTTTGAAAAAATATTCAGAAAATTCAATTGATTAGGTATAACATCTAACAGCAGATTTAGGTAATGAGTGCCAACAAGGGGTGGTAAGCTCAGTGTGACTACTGAGAAAGAAAAGGAAGGTATCAACATATTTGTGAGAACCCCTGAAATTGCTGAACTACAGAAAGAGAGGTTATTTACACATACACACACACCCTAAGATGGATAAAATGGAATATCCTATAGGACTACATGTCTCCCTGTGGGTCTAGATCCTTGAACAGGAAATGAAGTTACACTGCAACATTATGTTGAAGGTGACATTTGTGTGTAAGAGCACATAAAGTTTATGTGAAATAATTGAGTGTTTTCCTTATGAAATGTTTAAAAAAACCACTCTTCCCACCTTCTTGAAATCATAATTTTTAAGAACCTGGACCCAAGGCCCCAAATCACAAACATCAAAACTCTACATAACACCCTGCCAGGATAACCACCCAATGTGGTTTATCAAACTGCTGGGAAATTAGTACATGGAAACTGGCATATTGCATGTAGTTCCAGTTCTCAAGTTCTGGAGGTCTAATGGCAAGGTTGTGCTTTTGTGGCTAACTGTCAACATCATGGTGGTAGCTGTGATGTTGGCGAGGAGAAGGAAAAGGTGAGGATGCCTCATTTTCACAGTCTACCAGGTGATACTAGCTGGAGTTTTGGTAAATTCAGCTTCTATCCAAGAATCTAGGAATCAGAAAGGATTATTGGATAATGTGGTGTGCTTAGGATTCTCAGGTGAAAAGCAGGGCAGGACTCCTATAGCTTAAATGGTTGTGTGGAGCAGGGTCTTTCATCAGGGGAGCTTCTGTGACAATCAGAATTCCTATGCCTCCATGTGTTTTGCTATGCAATCAGGGCAAGATACTGTGAAAGTCCATGAGGAAGACCAGCCACAGCAGAAGAAATGGACAGCAGTAGAAAGACAGTGGCGATGGTGTGGTAGTGGTGGGGGTTATATTTATATCCCACCTGATATCATGAGATCTCAGAATGATATACAAAGAAAATCAAGTTAACATTTTAAAACACTTCAAAGTCAACAGCAGCATGGTCTCCAGATTGAGAGAAGTAGTGCCACTATATTCTGTTTTAGTCAGACCTCACCTGGAATATGGCATCCAGTTCTGGGCACTACACTTCAAGAAGGATATAGAGAAGCTGGACAGAGAATGGTGACCAAGGTAATCAAAGAACTGGAAACCAAACCTTATGAGAAGTGACTTGATGATCTGGAGATCTATAACTTGGAGAAGAGAAGATTGAGAAGTGACATGATAGCCATTTTTAATATCTGAAAGAATGTCACAAAGAAGATGGAACAAGCTTATTTTCTGTGCCCTGGAGACTAGAACACAAACCAATATATGCAGAAGATAGGAGATCCCACCTATACATTAGGAAGAACTTTTTTTAACTGTAAGAGTGGTTCAACAGTGGGATAGATTGCTTTGGAGGGTGGTAGACTCCCCTTATTTGGAGGTGTTTAAACAGTAGTTGGATGGGGATCTTTCGAAAGGGCTTTAGTTGTGTTTTCCTGCATGGCAAGAGGTTGGACTCAATGGCCTTTGTGGTCTCTTCTGACACTAAGATTCAATGATTCAACAGGAAAAAAAGCAAAATAATTTAAACAAATTAAAAGCATATTAAGACAACTGAAAAATTAAAACAATTTGAAAACTTAAAACAGTTAAAACCACATATATATTCATGTTGGGCAAAATCTATTAGGCCCCAAAGACTTTAATTTAAAAGAATAAAACATGATATAACTTGACATTGGAATTAAACAACATTAGCATCTCCACAAAGAGTGCGACAGCACAGAAGGCTGTTAGTTTCCAGGCAGAGTACAAAGTGTTGGTTATTACCTTTAAAGCCCTACATGATTTGGGTCCAAGTTCCCTACAGGATCACTTCCTCTCATACAAACCGCCCCATACGCTCAGGTTCTCTCATTTACTTAAACTGCCTAAAACAAGACTGGCAATGATCACCCAGAGGACCTTCTTGTCAGCCGCCCCAGACTGTGGAATAGCCTGCCGGAAGAGATCCAACAGCAAAATAATCTGTCTGAATTTTAAAGACTGCTAAAGACTTATCTCTTCTGGCAGGCCTACTCAGTCTATTTCTAATTATGATGTATTTTAATTATGATTTTAATTATGACTTGTATGGAATGATTTTATGTTTTAGTGTATTTTAATTATAATGTGTTTTTAGTTGGTATGCTGGCTTTAATTGTATTTTAACCTTTGTTGTACCCTGCCTCAAGCTTTGAGGAGAGGCGGGCAACCAAATAATAATAATAATAATAATAATAATAATAATAATAATAATAATAATAATGATGATGTCATATCATATCTTATTATAATATCTAGACACAGAAAATGAATTACAGTCATTAGATAGCATTATTTCTTAGCCTGCGATGGCACAGAGGCCTTTTAGAAAGAAGCAACAGGCTGTTATCCTTCGTAAGTAGCCATTTTACCATGTATTTCCTCAGATTCTATTACTTTCTCCCTTCCAGTTGGCAAATATTTTTAGTTCCTATTAATTCCACTTTTCCTTTGTGGCAGTGGGGAAATGAGGAACTCACAAGAGGCCTGTTCTGTTTTCAGAATCTTGCCCCCCTCCCCCCCAAAAATCCACTTTGCCTTTATTCTGTCAAGCCTATACTGCAACTCCCTAATGAACACCAATAAGTACATAGTTATTGAGCTTGCTGCAATGTTGAAAACACTTTGCTAGCCCTGCTGGCTTCTGCTGGAAGGTTTCTAAGGATCTTTGTTTACATCAGTGCTTGTGCAATATTCAGTTCCAATGGGAAATCACTAATTTATAAAAGGGCATTGGGAAGCCTTAGATTCTGACTGATCTATTTATCCTACAGCATTTCTGCAGCTGCCACCATCAACTTGTTTTCAAGAATAAAACTGTAGGGAGGGAATAATAGATTATATTATTTCCCCCCATCCCAAGCACACACACAAACTCAATGTCCCATGCCAAAGGGATATTCCTTACATTAGAAATGACAGCCAGCATCTCTACACCTTTACTCAAGCCAGCATCTTTCCATTCAGGTGATGCTCATCTATGCATTGCTGAAGAAATTAAAAGTGGTCTTTTGGAAAATCGTTGTAGGTCAAAGGATTTGTTGTAATGATAACCTTAGCATAGGCAGGTGAAGTCTGGAATTATGAAAATATGGTGTTAACCACTGAGGCCATGCCTTCCATAGACATCCATGCCCCCTGGTGGCTGCCAGAGATAAATGTAATGTGGTTGCTAGAGAGGCAGTCTTGTGAAAAACAGTTCTCATACTGGCAAAAATACACAAAGATATCAATGAGGAATCCTATGAAGGGTCATTTCAAAACTGTGGGTTTTCAGATAGATGAATTCTTTGTCAAAAGAAAATGTGTGCATTTATCCTAATACTGCCCTAGACTCCCAAGCACATGTGTATGCTTGTACCTGTCACACACACTTTAGGGTTACTAAGGTCAGTGGGAGAAGATGAATGTTCAGGAGAAAGATGCCACTTTTTTGACCAGCCAAGGACAAGCTCCATATACTTAGAATCATAGAATCATAGAGCTGGAAGAAACCACAAGGGCCATCCAGTCTAACCCCCTTGCTATGAAGGAACACTCATCAAAGCATTCCCAACAGATGGCTATCCAGCCTCTGCTTAAAAATCTCCAAAGAAGGAGACTCCACCACACTCCCAGGCAGCATATTCCACTGCTGGACAGCTCTGACCATCAGGAAGTTCTTCCTGACGTTCAGGTGGAATCTCCTTTCCTGCAGCTTGAATCCATTGCTCTAGTCTCTTACATAAGGTCTAGCCAACCCTGAGGCTTCATGCTGATTTCCAGTCAGAGAGCTCAGTGTTGCACACTCATATTTCCTTCTAAACTTCAGGTAGGTTTTATAGTCTCGGAACACACAGTTCATGGGAACTCACTACATAAAGACCTAGTCTCAGCCCATAAAGGATTTCGTGAATCATGAAGAATCACTGACAAATGCTAAATTAGAACACGCTCAGATCCTATGGGATTTCCTAGAATCATAGTGTTGGAAGGGGTCGCAAGGACCATCTGGTTCAATCCCCTGCCATGCAGAAATACACAATTAAAGCAGTCAGGAAAGATGGCCATCCAGTATCAGTTTCTTTCTCCATGGAAGAGTGTACCACCTTTGAGGCTCCACTGGTTTGCTCCACTAGATAATTAAGCTGCTACCTTATTGATTATAGGAAGTTTTATAAGCTTTTAAGGAAGCATCAGGACCTGTTCAGTACAGGGGACAGCGGGATGCATACTGGATAGGGGGATAGGTTCAAATACCCATTCAGCTTTGAAGCACAATATCTTGATAATGTCACCCCTTCCTAGCTAAGCCTACCTTTGGCGATGACCAAGATATACAGAAAAACATGAGAAGCTCTTATAAGGAGACCTAGGACTAGCCAGAGAGCAATCTGGCATGATCTAAGCCACAGGAGCAGATAGCAGGTTCAAAACCCTGGACCAGATGAGGAAACGTCTATCAGGAACTGGTTTGGATTTGTCCTCTGAGTGTTGTTGAACCAACAAGTACCAGGAAAAAAGATTGAGAGATATTACAAGGAATCCCACCAACCCACCTCTACAGGTAAAATAGAAGTGTGTTACAGTTCATTGCTGACCATAATTTATTCCATTAGTCAGTTATTCAATGTGTACATCCTGGAACCCAGTGTAGACACAAACACAGTTTACCACAGTGTCTGTTTACAAATGCATAAAGAAAACGCCCATTTTAAAGCTATGTGCACAAATACTAGTCAATGAGAGAAGAACTTGCACGTTACAAAAAATGTACACAAAATACAGATGCATTTAGGAATGAACGTTGCATGAAACATGCATAGATTTAGAAAAAGTACACACCAAAATGCATACAGATTTCTAAGCACAGGAGGGGAAAAAAACCCTCACAACTGGAAGTACCCTGGAGTCAAAATGTGCTTTGTGGTAGAAGTTGGAGAAGCTTAACATGCTTGAGTTGGGGCAATTCTTACATTGCTATCTAAACATAGCAAACCCGATCTGGAACATGCCCTGGCACTTCAGTTCTCTTATCAAGTAAGGCTGAGCTGCCAACCAGCAACTATGTCTCCAGAGCAGGACTTGTTGCATATGCTCCCACTGTGTTGCTGGTGCTGATAGATATCTTCAATCTGAGAGAAAACTGAGTCTCTAAATATCTCCATCTTCTTCAGGAGGGATTTACTAAGGAAATATGGCTTAGGCTGCCCTCTGGAGTCACTGGCTGTGACTCCATTCATTGTTGAGAGAGCAAAGAAAGGCCTTGTTCCACATTTTTGAAGGGAAGTCTCTTGGTTTTCAATGTCCTGTCTCGTACTTAAAAAAGTGACTCTGAGCCATCAGACAAGGCAGTTCCAAATTATTTGAGAAGGAGAGGAATAGAGAGAGGGAGAGACTGGGAAATCTTGATACTGGCTGGGAGATACTGAGAACTAGAGATCCACAAAGGTAATTTGAGGTCCACAAAACTAATTTTTCCAAGCTGTGATATGTATTCTAAAAATACCTCCACATCACAATGCACTTAGTTGCTGGTTCCAAACCTCAGTAAGGTTGGTATTTTCCAAGCATAGCCTTTGTTTGGCTCAAGACCTTCAAACTGCATCTTATACATGAAAAGGCAAATGTGAAAACCTCATTTTTGGAACAATACTATAAGGGATTTTTGTAACTTGTATTATCACATGATTAATGATTTTTGCTCCTGTAGAAACACTTGCTACAATGTATTTTGAAGGCATGAATTGAACTGATTAGCCACTAAAACCAGAAGTGTTATGAACAACAGGTTAGATTAAAAAATAAAATAAAAATCTTAATTCGGGGTTCCAGGCAATGGAAATGACATCAGTACAACAGAAACAATACCAGTGACTATTTACAATGGTGGAATGGGGGGAGGGTTGAATTAAAACTTATATGTTCCAATTTGTATACCAGTTTGCTCTCTTCCCCTCCCAAAATAGTGTTAGTCACCACAGCAACCTTTAAAGATCCCCTGTCACTCATCACAGTAACCCTATAAAGACACTAACGTAGAGAAGTGAGCCCTATTCCCACATTCTTCCTCATGTGCCTCCAATCATGCAAGGTGGTACATTCCCAGAAAATGGTGGGATCTCCTTTGTCTGAGATTTTTAAGCAGAGGTTAAAGGACCATCTGTCAAGAAGCTTTAGCTGTACATTCCTGTACGTGTACAGGATTACACTACATGACCCTTGAGATCCCTTCCAGATCTGTGGCTGAGTTCCGTTGTTAGTCCCAAGTAGTTCCAAAATAAATCAATGGAATTTACCTACATATTGACTCAGCATTCAACCGATTCAGTGGGTCTGCTCTAACTGGATCTAACCAACTGGATTCAGGCCTATGGTTTTATTATTCTAAGGAGGAATTGAGACTACACTCACTAGCCTCGCCCGGTATTGAACTCCCTTCAGCCCTCTTGGGATGGAGGTCTTTGAAGGTCTTTTCTGCTGACTTCCTCCTTTTTTCACTCCAAGTCCATCCCAGTCCAGTTTCCGTTAGACTTTTTTTTAATGGAAAAAAAAATCCATGCAGATTTTTCTGTTTTTCCTCCCAAAATTAATGGGTGTCTTAACAAATGCTTACACCAATCAATTAAAGCATATTTTAGAAAAGGACTGAGGAAGCTTTCTGTGAATTTTTCAAAGGCTGCAAGCGTTGGGAAATGTAGCCCAGAAATGGGTGAGGAAGAAATTGCTGATGGCAAGAGTTGTTTGACAGTGAAATACACTGCTTTGGAGTGTGATGGAGTCTCCTTCTTTGGAGATTTTTAAACAGAGGCTAAATGGCCATCTGCCAGGAATTCTTTGATTGTGTATTCCTGCACAGCAGGGGGTTGGAATGGATGGCCCTTGTGGTGTCTTCCAGCAATATGATTTTATGAGATTTCCAACCAAGAATTACATTTTTTTTCTGTATTTAACCTGGGAGGTACAGCTTGGGTAAATTTGTTGGGCCAAAAAACTGGACAGCTTTCAGGAGGGGATGTATTTGCTGATTCTATAAAGGGAGTGAGATGAGCAGTCAGGAGAATATCATGGTGCAGATATCTACAGTGCAGGGTCATGAGAGTAAAACTGAGTCTTTAAAGGCTGTGACCTTTATGGTGTCCTTTTTCTCCATTTAGCCTGCCTTCCCACCCTCTTGCAGAATACCGGCTTTGGCTGGTCGCTTTGGGCCTGGGTAAGAATTTTTCCTCTTTTCTGGAGGGAAGAGTTGTCTACCCTGTGTTATATCTTGGGCAATTCTGACATTGGCTTAGGCCTCACTTTAAGTCACAGGACTTAAAGGAAAGGTTTTTTACTGATGGGGTTTCCTTCAATTGTGAGTTGGCTGAGTAGGAATCTAGTGATTTGGAGTGTGTCTGGAGCTCAGGTGTTCAGTCTGGGGCTGACCCCTGCCTCAGCAAAACCTATACTAGGCACTACCTCCTTTGTAGTCTGAGGTTGATGTTACAGACTAAAGCAGGTTAAATAGGTTAAAGTGATCCTTTTCATTCTACAGTTTTGTTTCTGGTCTCTTTCTTTCCAGAGTGGATCAGCAAATTAGAAAGAGCATATTTCTCTCTTATCACTAGTCCCTTCCACCTCCTATATCTTGGACAAGGAAGGCTTGGAGGCAGACCTGTGTATGGGGATTTTGAAGAGCTTTAAAAGTTACTTATAAAAAGTTATTGGCTTAAGTTTTACTTCTGGGGCCCTAAAAGTAATTATGTTACAGATGTAGTTCCTTTTTTAAAAAGAAATTCTATTCAATTTCTCAAAAGCAACTAAATAGAACTATGTAATTTTTTTTTATTCTTAAAGGAAGTTGGAATGCTAAAAATCCACCCGACTGTGGTACAAAACACATTGTCTTTCTAACCATTTTGTCACTTTAGGCCTGCAGTACAGCATGCTGAGTTGAGCACCTTACTTGAATATTCACAAAATGCACTGGGACAAACAGAAATGCAGTTGCAGTTTTCTGTAATAAGGACTGTGTTCACCTTGATCCTGTGCATTGCCACCAGCTCCTCTAACACCTGATGCTTTCCTTGCCAGTGATTCCAGTTTTATCTTTAAGAAGCTCTTATAGGTGCTGATCATCATCTTCAAGACAGGTTAGGAACCTTGGACAGCTCCTGAAAACCTTCAACTTAAACCCATTGCAGATTTACCACTCCATTGACCTAGTGAACTTTGTTGACAAAGCAGGAACACAAGGTCAGGTTTCTCCTAATTCTAGGTCAAAACTCTCTGGCTTCAATTCCTAATATATTTGGGACCTCCCTTCTTTTGCTAGAAATCAATGACTATATATAAGATTGTTACACCATGGTAATTGCATAATATGAAAATGTCTTACTGGTCAGTAGGAAGGAGCACTTGCCATGTGTGCTGATTGTGCATACCTTGTCTTGCATGTTCTCAGGTACCTGGAATATTCTTTTTACCATGTGAGAACACATCATGTTTAAAATAGGACTGGAAGCTATTGCAATGGAGCACTGCTCACATTTCTGAAAACAAACAATTGAAAGCCCCATTAAAAAAAAAGTATTCATCATTCTTGGCATTAGATTGCAGGCCTACTATATGCTCTTTTATACCTGATTTACAGCAGAGGTTCAGAGAAAGATACCAGTTGATTAGGAAAGTTGTAAAACACCAATTGTATCTCAGATCATTATTTAATTTAGGTTTCAGCAGATAATAGGCAGAATAAACGTTTCCCCAGTAGAAGTCTAACTCACAAAGAAGACAAGCCTTGGTGAGGCTTGCACCTAGAACCCAGACAAATGTGCTACAAAACAAAACCTGGAAATAGGCAACAGCTCAAGCATGTGATCTCACCTGTGGACTGCACATCAGGGCACAGTGATGTAGTAGAGCCAGGGCTGTTACCAGGCTGTACACCCCCACACTCTGATATGATTTGATTCGAGAAATATTATTTAACTGGCAAAATATATTGATTGGCACAAATATAAAATATACCCTGCTATGACTGAAGGGCCATTCCGATAAGAGGAGAAGGCTGGTCAAATACGTGCATTACAAATTAGGTCAGAAGAGACCTCCAGGTGGAGCAAGGTCATAGTCAGGAAATCACCAAGAAACTCCACAGGTAGTAGGCTTGCATTTAGCCTTAACAACTCAACTATTTAGACAATAGCATCTGGAAGATTTCCACAAGATGAGTGTTTGTATTAACTCCATTTCCTCTGACCAAGCAACTTCCTTTTTGTCCTTAGACCTGTCCAACAAGTACCAAGCTATCAAGATAGTCCCCCCTTGTCACCTACCACTAAGATTATTAACCCATTCTGGAGTTCATTGTCCACTCTATGAACTCCAATGTTTACCCTGCCAGAGAGCTGTTAATACCCCCGCCCTCCAGGCAGAAACAGAGTATTTACACCTCAGTTTTTGGCCAGTCAACTTGAAGTACGTTGATTACTAGTCACCACTCTGCCACTCCAATTCCCAATTGTGTACTGTTCTTAGATTTGCATCTAAGCCACATCACTTCTGTGCTGCTCTTCTGACTTGGTAAATATCACCCGCTTCACCCTAAGATCTTGCTATCTGAAACTTTCCTCCTTTTTCCTCTAGTTAGCCTTGTGTGATATGTGACTGCTTGGATTTTGTGTGTGTGATTAATTCCCCCAATAAAAAAACAATTCAGCTTATTTTTGGATCTCTGGCTGGTTCTTCTTTGCAGAAGTACCGGTAAACATAGGTGTAAAAGATCCTATGAGGTTACTCCTCCCTCTCACAGGCCTCCTTTTTTGAGCTAATAATTTGCCACTGTTTCATCGAGGTACTGGCATCGCGGGTAGACTCCTGAGTCACCTATGTTTTGGGGTAACAGGGCTCTCATGGTCAAAGCCCCAGACTTTTTACTTAGCAGATATTATGATATCTACTGTCACACCTCTCCCATCTCTCCTTTGAGTTTCGCTGCAAATTCCACAGAAGCTGGAAGAGAAATGGATTTCCTGTCAGCAAGATGTTGCTAGAAGCTATCCCTGTTTTAATTGAAAGTTTTTAGTGGGCAAGATCCATTAGCTTTACAGAAGGCCAAGATGAAATTTGTTGTTTTGTATGTATGTGATTAACAATCAGAACTTAATAGCTCCATTGTGACTTAACCCAGAATCATATGAAAGGTCTTGCCTCCATTCCAACTGCCACTGCTGTGACCTAAGAGAGAGAGAGAGAGAGAGAGAGAGAAGAAGAGGCAGTATCTGATGAACTTGATCCCCTTCTGCACTGCCATCTCCTTTTTCTTTTGTATCATGTATTATTTAGATTATAAACCTGAGGGCAAGGAACTGTTTTGTTGTTCTTTCATTTGATGTACTTCATCATCATCCAATTAATAAGCAAAATGCTTCAGTTTCTGCCTTCTCCAGAGTACAAAAAACTAAAAATGAGCTTGTGTCCACATGGTAGTTTAGAATTTTCCATCATTAACATTCTTCAGTGGTTCATGTATTATTCTCTAGATTGAGACTATATTCAGCCATTAATTTAGTTGAAGTCCTATAGCATCCATTTAGTGATGTTAACAATGGAGTGTTCTAAGTGCTCACCTTGGCCACTTGGCTAAGGCTGGGGCCATTTCTGCACTACACTGTTATAATGCTGTTAATCCACTTTCAACATCCTATGGAATCCTGGGATTTGCAGTTAGAGAGGGGCATTTAGAATTCTCAACCAGAGAGCTCTTTGCCCTCAATAAAATACAAACCCCAGAATTCCACAGGATGTTGAAAGTGGAATAATAGCACTATAGCAGTGCACTATAGCAATGGCCTTCGATGCAAGATGGCTTTCAACATTTAAAACAAGCATAGTAAAAAGTACTTGTTGCTGTTGTGTGCTTAAATGGTTTCTGGTTTAAGACAACCCTAAAATGAACCTATCACAGGGTTTTCTTGGCAAGATTTCTTCCGAGGGGTTTGCCTTTGCGTTCCTCTGAAGCTGAGAGAATGCAACTTGCCCAAGTGGACTTCCATGGCTGAGCTTGGAGTCAAATCCTTGTCTCCAGAATTGTAGTCCAAAACTCAAACCACTACATCACATTGGCTCTCTTTAAAAGCATTTACAAAAACCTTAGTAAAACATATAAAAAGAGATTAACAGGTATTCTATATTGTAGTTACAGACATGTAGACTAGACTTATGGATCCATCACTGCTCCATATTCAATAATGCTGCCTATCCACGACTGTGGCCCTATTTCCATGGTCATAAATGCCTCTCCCTGAAGGAACCCACCTTAAACTCCAGGGAGCTGCTCTAAGTGATGGAGGTCTGCTCTCTTGGTGATAAGGGTGCAGCAGGATGATGTCTCTAGCCCGCTCCTACCAGCTCTCTGCAGAGCAGCAATGAGAAGCAGATTCCCACCATTGCAATTCCTTTTTGTACTGCACATCTGTGGCAAAAGGGGGCTGGAAAAGTCATCATGCTGATCTCTAGCTATTTTTAATATTTGATTTATTATTCTCCAGTGTTTAGTGGTATTAAATTAGTGGAGGGGGACTGGTTTTTCTTTTAGGTAAGCAGGTTTTGGAGGGGGAGGCAGGATATCAAAAATTAAAATGAATCAATAAATAATGGCAATAATCACCTGCAATCTAGAATCACACACAGCCTAGGCAAGACTCTACCAACAAGATGTATTGATTCAGGAGAGATTATGGTCATATTTAACTAGAGCCATGCTTCGATGCCTTACCGGATGAGGTCCATCAAGCTGAATGACATATTTCTGGTTCCCCCTAAGCAAAGAACAAATATCATTTTGTTCAAATGACATTAGGCTATTGCACATAAATTCTTCCTCCTTCTCTTGTCAGGTTTGCTCAGGTCACCAATCTTTCCCTCCCTCCCCTATATCCCAGGTCTTTGTGCTCGGCACGGCGGAGTTCAATTTAACTTATGAAAATCAACCTGTCTCTTCTGTTTCATTCATCATCATCAACAGAATTCATTCTGGAATCCAAACTTGTTTTCCCATTACTTCATTTTATATATATATATATAGAGAGAGAGAGAGAGAGAGAGATGGAGGAGGAGGGAGGGATGATATATTGGGGAGAAAGCAGACAGTGGCAGGAACATGGGATTCAGCTGTCCTTTACAAGTAAACATCTGCCAGTACAGAAGAACCCTGGGGATGGTGGCCATCACACTGATCGCTCTCATAAAAAGATGTACGTGGACAGGTGCAATGAAGAAGGGGTTGATCTTTGCATTCAAAATAGACAATTATTTTCTTAAGCCAAGTTGAAGCACGAAGCAGCTGCATTAAACTATTGTCAAATCTTGGTGGGGAGGATACCTTTTTTGGACCATAAAAATTCTGGGATCTGTAGTTCACAGGCTACATTTTCCAAGCTTTAGGTGGCTAGAGGTACCTTGAAAAGTATTCATGGTTGCATTTACATGTTCTTGAGCCTTGCTTCTTGTGCACTTCTGGAAGCTGCAGGCAAGGCCAATCCAAAATACATTTTGCTTCCTGAGACAAATGACAACATGGTGTTCATCCTCTTTCATTCCATGCACAGAAAGAAACTGGACTGGCTGTTGAACTTTAGCATGAGCAATGGTATGGGAATTTCTACCACACCCAAGGGTAACAGGCCAGTTTGAGAAGCTTGGCACACACTGATCTGTCTTTTTAAGAGGGAATGGTTGTGGGATGAGAGGCTCAGGAGAAACAGCTTTGGGGGAGATGGCTTCCTCCCCAACATGTGCCCCCTTAGGTGATTGCCTCAGTTTGTATGATGGTAGTGTCATTCCCAGAGAAAGGGAACAATGAAGCTTCTTAGCTTAGATTTTTAAGAGCCATGCATCTAGCCTCCATGTTTCTGTTTCTTGTGTCTTTGCAATGAAGTAGGTATGATGAATGCACATATTAAATGCCATGTGTACTGCAAAAGAAGTCAAGAAGAAAATCCTGCTCCTCTTGGATAGGGGCAGGCAGGATAATTTTTGGATGTGGGCAAAAGTGTTGCTTCTCTGACTCAGGCCATTTCCACACAAGGCTGTTATAGCGCTATGATTCCACTGTCAACATCCGGCTGCCCCGGCTGCCCAGCTGGCCCCTCTCGAAACTGCAAACCCCAGGATTCCATAGGATGTTGACAGTGGAATCATGGTGCTGTAACAGCCTCATGTGGAAATGGCCTTAAAGAAGGTGGGAAGGTCTAATCCTTTTCTCATCTTTTATACTTTAAAATACCTGTGAAAACTACATGAGGCAAGGGCAAGCTTCATATGCAAATAATCTTTTAACTTTATAAATAGTTGAATTGCTTTTGAAATCTTGTAGTTATATTTTTATTAATGCCTTTGTATAGTTTTTAATTTATATTGTTTCAGCTATATTGCTAGCTGCCTTGAATCCCATTATTGGGTGGAAGGTGAATTATAAATGAATAAAATACCAACAATAATAACAACAGAAATCAAGGATCTTGCTTGAACAGGATGGGTTTTGAGTTCTCTCTTTGAATCTCTGTAGGTTTATCTACATTTGTGATGCTGAATTAGATTTCTGCCTCTTTTTATTCATTTATCTGAGCGGTTCCTCATCTTCTGTAGGTATACAGCAGCCATCTTCAACATGATCCTCTTCATGCTGGAAATAGCTATATCTATTGAATTAGACCAACAAAAGTCTGATAAAAACTTGCTAAAATGTGGCAATGTCTCCCTAAGTCCCAAAGGAAGATCTTCGGATTTAACAAAAATGAAGCTTGAAAGAAAATGCAGCTGACAGATTTGTTCATCCTTAAAAGAAGCCAATTGTGATGAACGTGTGTGTGTGAACTCATCTTTCATGTCAGGAGTGGGAATTGTGTGGCTCTTCAGATGTTGCTGGACTGTAACTCTCAGAAGCCCTAGCCACCATATCTAAAGGTGAGGAATACTGGGACTTGCATTTTAATAACATTTTGAATGTCACATAGTTCCCACTCTGCTTTATACCAATGGGGTGAATTTACAGCAGGAAAAGAACTACAAGACAGTTCTTTCCACCTGGGCACATTCAGGTCCCACACCAGTTTGTTTCAGCCGAAAGTGATCTTTTGGACTGGGGTGTATGTATGTACTTGGAGAAGGGCAGAAGGGGGAACAATAATATCCATTGAAGAGTCAACATTGTACAAGGCAAAAGAGAAGAAAAATGCTGCTTCTCTTTGATATGCAAGTCTTACACGCATAGCAATAAGTCCTCATGGGTGTCATGTGCCACTTTTGACAAGCTGAGGTTGTCCCTCCAGAGAAACTTGGGAATGTGTGAGCATATGTTCTCTCTGGGTACTCTGCAAATGAGATTATTCAGCACTCCTGAAACTCTTTTATTAAATAAAAATAAAAGGAATATAATGTAACTTTTGCAAATGCTTCGTTAACATTTGTCTGTCTTGGGTGCTGCTTCAGATAATTGCTCAGTTTCACTTAGGTGCTAGCAGATAATCAGTTATAATTTAATGTGCAATTACTTTTGCTGTAACTTTGCTTCCGTACAAATGAAGCTGGCCCTATTGCTTGCCTGTACTGGCTCCAGAATCACTCTCGTTCCTTTGTTTGCAGATGGGTTTGAAATAATGCATTTTCTCCTTTGCCTCAGAATTTCATTTAAACATCCATGGCGGTGGCCATGCAGTTGAAGACACTTTCAACAATTCTGGTTTCATTGTATGCAGTTATACGTAACCTGTGGTCTCAGAGGTTCAAGTAGATGGAGCTCTCTAATAAAGTTTCCTTCCCAGAGCTGAAAGAGATTGCTGCAGGTGGGGAAGGATGTCAGGGAGCAAGGTGATGGAGGCTGGTTGAATTAGGATTGATGATGAAAGTTGTTGGTGATCTTTTGGAGAGTACTGTGTCCTGTTTGAGGCACTACAATTTAAACAGGATATCAACAAGCTGGACCTGTTCAAAAGAGGGTGGAAACCTAAGAACTAGAAATAAAAGAACAGTTGAAGAAATTGGGTATATTCAGCCTGGAGAAAATAAAGTTAAGAGTTGATACTGGAGCTATCTTTAAATATTTGAAGGGTTTCAAGTGGCAGATGCGGTGAGCCTGTTTTCTGCCATTCCAAAAGACAGGACCCAAACCAATGGATTCAAATTACAAGAAAGGATGTTCCATCTAAACATTAGGCAAGAATGAATAATGGTACCTTTTTTTACCCTTTATGCTCTAAGTTGCTGAAAACTGTGCAGTTTTTGAAGATCATTCACACTATGGGACTTAATTTGTGCCAAACAAAAGCATATAGAGTTTTCACACATAAAATGACATTTTTCTGCTTAGAGAACAGCATGTTCTATACAGAAACATTTCAACACAGAATGCAGCATTTTCTGTGCAGAAAAAAAAATTCTGTAGAGGAAATACCATTTTCTTTTAGGAAAAAAACCCACTCATGCATATATTCATGTAGAATAAGCCTCTCTATCCCTAGGAATAGGATATTTTAACACATTCAGTATGCAGAAAAAATACAATTTGGAACGAAAAAAAACTGTGCAGTGAGACCTCCATATATGTGAGAGTTTCATTCCAGGAATACTTGTGAAACCGGAAATGTTTGGTGGCAATGTACACATGGACACTTCAGCATCTCCACATGCACCACCATTTCAGAAAGAGGATGCAATGTTCTTCAGATGCTCAAAGTCATGGATCTGAAGATCGCAGGTAGGGAGGGCCCTATATGTGTTCTGCACACAATTAGTCCCATAGTACTTTCTGAAGCATGAATAGCATTTGAAGAAGGCACAAAAATCTTCACAGTTTTGCACAGTAGGGAGAATAATCAAGGAATGATTCATTTCTGCAAAAGTAAGAAATACCAATACTTATCTCCTTACCTTGCATGTTACCACCACCAACTACACTGATGTAGTCACACAGGCTAACAGAATCATGACCAATATATTTTGCTTTGTTTCATCTAAGAGATCTTTGGAATCAAGGTATTTCAAGCCTTCTCATGATCTGCAGTACTCCTTGTTGCTTTGGAACTATTAACACAATAAATACATTGGATATATTTGCCAGATAGGAAATAATTGTATCCCCCAGCTACCTGTCTGACATATCTCACCGTGACTGATAAAAATCATTCTTACAATCCATTTATCTCTGAGCATATGTTTGATTAAAGAATAACGGTGGTTTTCCAATTTTCTGCCTTCAGGGAAATCTCTCTGCATAGTCTTATCTGCAGAGGAACCCTTGCATTTCAGTTAGAGAACTCCCGTCCTGCCCATTGCAAAAAATTTTGTGACATATTTTACAGCACATGTTCAGTTCACACAAAGCCCTGGCTGTACCCATTCGGGATTACTATTAGGAACGAGGGAGAAATTCATTTGGTCTGCAATTTAAATAAAATAAAACTAAGTAACACTTCCCAGACTAATAAGCAGAATAAAAAGGGAAAGTGAGGAGAAATTTTGTTGAGTCTGGAGTTTTGTATAGCCTTTTTAAAAATGTACATAATTGGACCAAAATGAACTTATGGTCATTGAATAAGAACCCAAACTGACAAATCCATCTATTCTAAATTGGAACAGTTATCTTTGGAACACACATTTCTCCAAATTTTGTATGCAATTCTTGACTCAAAGTTTGCATGCAAAATTGTGTATATTGAGGACAGTTGCATTCAAACTGTGTATATGTTGGGGAAAGTTACTGACGAAAATAACTGAATTTTCATGCAGAGGGGAAAGCTTAGCATTCTACAGTCTTTTTGTGGAATCTGTTAGCACCAACTTATTCCCTTTCAAAATGTTTTCATCATTCATTTCCCAGTCTGTACAATATGCAGATCACCTTACAACAGGAAGAGTGATATCTTTCCCCTACTGCTCCAGTTACTGTTAAATGTATTTCTCTGCCCTGACTTTCCAGACTTTTTTTTTCTTTTTTTGGCAGAATCAACTTAGCTAAACTGCAGGAGTGTGATGATAGTTTCCATTTCTTCCTTTGCCTTCTTTTATTTTTTTTGCCTACTGTTTTATTCGTAATCAACAACGTGTGTGTGTGTGTGCGTGCGTGAGTGCGTGTGTTCACATTTAATAAATAAAGTAAGAGAATTACATTTTTGGAATTCCAGCCAAAAGCAATTCCCTGCCATGTGGTACAGATAACTGCTGTGGAGAACATTCCTTTAGCCTAGGGTGAAATGCAACATTTTGAGATCCATGGTCTCACCTTGCAGGATGCTTGATATAGAAATGTGTAGCCCAGCAAGGAAGGAGATGTTAGAATTGGGCTAGGTTGGTTTTCTGCTCACTTGCATATCGATAAGTCAAGAAGGTTGTTGATCTCTCGGCCTCAGGACTCAGAGCCCTTTTACTTTATTTTAAAGAGTTATCCATAGAGACTACCTTTCAATCAAATGATACTGATGGTGACTCATGAGCCATAGCTTGTAATAAATATAACCTCACTCCCAAAATCTAGCAGTGGCACTGCATACATGCAAAGACAAACCAATACAAAGTTTAATGGGCCATGACCTTGGAACAGAGATGTGGGACCGCAGTAGGAATAGAAAGGACTTTTTGTTTTTTAAATGACAAACATTTGAAAAATGTGTTTTTTGAATGTTGGTAAATACTACGAGGAGACTCTTGGATTAATGAGAATCTTAGTAGTTTTGGACTTATTCTGCACAAAATATTTTTGCAGAAAGAACAACATTTTATGTGCAGGAAGTGCTCTTTTCTGTGTGGAAAAAGAAAACACATGCAAATTTTGCCCAGAATGATTCCCACACTGTGAGATTTTTCTGCAGCAGGAAGAAAACTGCTAGAATTGCTTATTAACTCTGTTGAGAACAAAATTAACAAGCAATTATATCCTTAGTCCAGAGCCAGAGTCAAGATCCTATTGAGAAATGAATGAACAAGATGGGCTGCTGATGTAAGTATTTCAAATATGATGGAGGCTGCCAGGCTAGTAATGCACAGATCATCCCCATATGTGGCTGAGAGCTTCCTGGCACACCCCATGACCAATCAGTGGCCATCGTGGTCATGGTGGAGGGGCTCCATGGCTGCAAACTTCTTAGATTGTTCATTGCTGGATTTCCAGAGAATCACTTGCAAATGGAAGTATTAGCTTGTGTAAATAAGAAGGCCTTTTCCTGACAGAGAAGTGGCTAGCCTAGCTTTCTGGGAGCAGTTACTGATAAGGCCTTATCTCATGTCCTCACCAAATGAACTTGTGGCAATTGTGAGAACAAGTAAAGCTCTCCCCCCACCCCACATCAACTTCAAACTCAGGTATACTCATAGAGAAAGGTAGTGTCCTTCTGCCACCTTGGGCCCAAGCTGTATAGGGCTTTATTGGTCATTACCAGCATTTTGAATTGTGCGCAGAAATGAAACACTGAAGCTATTTCAATGAGGGAAGTTATATGGTCCCTGTAATCTGCCCAGTTCTCACTACACAGTAGTTTTCAAACAGTTTTCAAAGGCAGTGCCATGTAGAATCCACTGCAGTATTCCAAACAGAATATAACCAAGGCCTATGTCATCATAGAAAAATCTGACATTTCCAGGTATAAGCAATGCAGGCACCCTAGTTCTAACTGTGTAAACGTACTCCTGACTATTGCTGAGACCTAGCCATCCAGGCTTAGAACTGAGTCCGGCAATATGCCTGAGCTGCAAACCTGAGATTTTAGGAGTAGTATAACTCCATCCTCCAAAAGCTATATCCTTTTTCAGAGATGTGCCTTTTGACTGAGCTGGAGCATCTCTGTATTATCTGGATTTAGCTTTAATTTGTTCACCCTGATTCAGTTCATCACTGACTGCAGACACTGTTTTAGCACTGAAACAGCTTCCTTGGAATTAGATGGAAAGGAAGGACAGCATTGGGTGTCATCAGAACACTGATGTAACTGAACCCCCGAAACCAAGCCATTTCATGTGCATGTTGAATAGCCTGGAGAACAGAACTGACCACTGATGGACCCCAAAGGCCAATGGTCAGGTTGTTGAACAGGAATCTACCACTATCTTCTGAGTTCATCCCCCCAAGAAGGACTGCAAACATCGTAAAAACCCCAAGGCCCGCCCTACAGAAGCAGCCCACAAAGAAACCATGGTCAATGGTATCAAAAACTGCTCAGATGTCTAGCAGAAACAATAAGGGCACAATCCCCCTGTCTAGTTCCTGGTGTAGGTCATCCTATAATCAACTCTGAAGCCTGACTGAAATAGATCTAGATTATCTATCTCACTCAAAAACCCCTGGAGATGGGAAACCACCATACACTCTAGAACTATCATCAAGAAAGGGATTTTGAAGATTGGCCAGTAATTCATCAGTATAGTGGGGTTCAGGGAAGTTATCTCCCCACCAATAATGACTTCACCACAATGTCTTTTAAGGAAGATGGGAGAAAGGAATCTGTCATGCTGTATTGAAATATTTGCTACTGTCCTTATTCACTTATCCAGTGCTCCTCTGGCTGGTTTTATGATCCAGGAAGGACATGGGTCCAATACACTTGTGATGGCTCTCACTTCTTCAAGCTTTCTCAGGTTGCACAAACTGAAACATATCTGACAATACAGAATGAGCAGGAGCCAGACTTACTTCCACTGGGCCTGCATCAACTGCAGCATTCGATTGTAGTGTGCAGAAGCAATGGTGGCATATAAGGATGATTTCTTCACTGCCAACACCACCATGACCAACCAATTCTAACCAATGTTCTTTCAGACTTACCCCAGATTTTCCAGCATCACTACTCTAGTCATCATCCCATTCTTTCATCACCATCAGCTCTTTAGTAAACCAGGGGTCTTGCTTGGCTTTACTCCATGGAAGGGAATGCCTAAAAGGATTGGGTTCACTGTCTTGACCATTTCCACATTCCTGAGACCAGCCAGAGCTTTAACAGACTCACCTGCCAAGGAAACAAGAAACGCCTCAAGAATCATCAAGAAATCATTTGGATCCATTAGTTTAATCCAAGTGCCACAAACTAAGTTCCAAGTGCAAAAGTAGCTTGTACTCAGCAGGGAGGAAAATCATGAACTTCCCAGGAGTTCCAGGCAAACTCAAAGTGCTGCAGCTTCTCCTAGTTCAGGTGTTCTTCCTCATTAATACTTTTGCCATGTTGATGACACTTTGATGTTTATGGGTTACACATGCCCCAGTTTTCATCTGTGAAATGTTAGTGGTTATGGAACAGGGCCTCTTTCTACACTCAGTAGTGGTGCTTCTCTCTCAGTGTGCTGAGTTCATCAGACTGCTAATGATGATTGCTTGAACACCTTGAAATAAACCACTACAGCTCCAAATAAGATTATGGGTGGCCAACTGAGGCCCTGAGGAAACCAAGTGAGGGTGGCAGGAAAGATTCCTCATACCTCGATAACCAGGTAACTTTTTCTTCCCAGCCACATTTTCAAGACCTTGTGAGGAAGATATGTACATACAAAAGGAGGGATAAGAGATAGAAAAAGAGAGAAAGAAATGGGTAAACTGAAGATGATAAATGAGAAATTGTATGAAGTTCCACACCAGTTATATAGAATATTATATTGAGAAAAGCGTAGCATATAAAGCCTGAACTGAGAATGCTTCATATTGTTTTGATTCTTATCTTTTCCAGCTTCAAACATGCTCACCTATCCACTTCTGTCTGCTCCAGGTATAGCTGTGTAGTTAATTAAAAAGAAGGGGAAATGCCTGGTTTCATTGCTTTAGGGGAAGGAAATAAACCATTCTTACTTCTAGTGGAAAATTATACCAGATGTCTATGGCAATAAAGAGACAATTATACTCAGGATAACGTGAGAGTTTTCAGTGGGAAATCCTGACAAACCTGAGTGTTTACTTAACAGAGGTAAATATACTAAATAAATAACAAGCTGGATTTAGATTATGCATCACCACATGTGGAATTACACAGCTCCCCAACTCATAATTCATAGCTATCCAGCATGAAACAATTGGAAACTGGTGTTTCTTGTTTAGCCCTGACAAAACAAAGGGGGAAAGGATGCCTTAAGGGCACCATTTTTGAAAAAAAGATATAAGATACCATTTTACTAGCTTCATACAGCCTCTGAAATATGCCTTTAAGATGTCTAGAAAAGTAAGCAAGAAGAGAGATGTGAATGGAACTTAGCTGTCTAGCAGATTTTTCACATCTCCAAATGTTGAAGCCCCGCTACACACACACATACACACGCACCATATAGAAAATGGCTGGTGCTCTGTATTATGGATCCACAGCCCAGAGTTATGGTTCCATAACTCCTCCTATTCACTAATGCAATGTAATTACAATGGTGGTAGTTGTCATACCCCCATCTCAGGACCCAGACAGGACCCTTCCCAACAGCCACGATACACAGACACGAGAGGGACAATAGTGTAGGTGGAAAAGGGACTGCCTTGGAGTCCCAGAGCATTCATATAGTAAGGCAAACAGTTGTGGAAGGTTCTAAATCTATATAAAAAAGGACCGGAATGGGAGGAAGCTGTCACAGTCAACTGTTCCTACCAGCAGAAGCAAACTGGCTTACATTCAGATTCCTTGTTCATGCTCCTAGAAACCTTGACCATCACCTTCTGTACAGACTTCACCATTGGAATGTCACTCTGGATTTACTGTGAACTTCAATTGCAAAACAATGATTGGTAACTTGCTAGCATACTAATACAAACTTTGCTCATGGCTGCTGATAACAGCCTCTAATGAGACAGCTGTAAGTCTTGGCCGGTTGCTGATATAGGACAGTACTATTGCCACAGTTGTAAATGCCCTGCCATACCAACTTTACTAAATATCAGATGCATTAAGTGGTGGAGGTCTGTTCAGCTGGTGATCAGGGTGCAGGAGAATGATGCTTTCAATCTCTCCCACCAGTGACTGAGGCTGTGACCAGCTAGAGATCCAAAAAAGTAAGCTTAATTGTTTTATTAGGTAATTGCAATCACACATACAAGATCCAAGCAGTCACACAATCACACAAAGCTAACTGAAGGGAGGAAAGTTTTGGATAGTGAGACTTTTAGGGTACAGGGTGTAATATTTGCCAATCCAATAGAAAAGCGAAGAGCAATGAGGCTTAGATGAGGAGTCCAAGGACAGTACATAAACTGGAATCAGAGTGGCAGGGTGATGACCAGCAACCAGTGGACTGCAAGTTGACTGGCCAAAACTGGGATTTAAATACTCTTTCACCCTTTCCACAACTCACCCATTTTTGGCCCTAGGGTGTGGTGCTCATGCAAGCAGCCTCCTGAGAGAGGCTCTCACTTCCCTGCTTCTTCAGCTCCACACGAGAGCCCCACCTCTTCCTTTCGCAGTGCAGCCTGGGACCTTCCCAGGGTGTACTGAGACAGGAAGCATGACCGGCCCAGCTTCCAAGGCTCCGCACACAAAGTAAGTGTGCGTGGGGTCCCAGAGCAATGCGTGACCATGCAGCATTTTCGGCTTCAAGCTGAAAATGAAAAAATGCATGTGCGGTCCGTGTCAGGCCCTGGAGCACTGCGCAAATGTGAGTGCGTCATATGGACTGCCCCTCATATTTGCGCGATGCTCAAGGGGCCCTTTCGCATCAAAAATGCCATGCAAAAAGGGGCCTTTATTTGCCTGGAGAGTGAATGTGCTAATGGCTCTCCAGCAAAGTAAACAATGGAGTCAAGACAGTGGATAAAGGAGTCTGGAATGAGCTAATGACCTTAGCGTAGGTGACAAATGCTAATGATAGCCTTGATTGCTCTTTAATTGTCAGATAGGTGTGGGGACAAAAGAGAAGTTTGCTTGGTCAGAGAGAGAGGAGCTAAGACAATCAGCTATCCTGTGAGAACATCTAGGACGCTATTGCCTCTTAAAGTTTGAGTCATTGGAGGCTAACTGTAAATCTATTATTGCTAGAGTTTCCTGGTGATTTCCTAACTATGACCTTGCTACACCTTGAGATCTTTTCTGACCTGATTTTTCAATGCAGGTATGCAGCCAGCTTTTTCCCCTTAGCCAGCATGGCCATGAAGCCATAAGCAGGGTAAAATTTATATTTTGCCAATTAAACCACATCAAGGTGTGGGTGTGTTTGGCCTACTAAGAGTAGAACAATCACCATTTCCTAAATCCAGTGAGTCTCATGCTGGCCAATGTGAAAGATGCACACACATGTGTATGGGTGGGGGGAGGGCAACACATATTAGGAACGTACAGAATATTGTCCTCACTCTGGGTTAGCATTCATTGTCATTAGACTAGAGTACCATTTACTGCTCCACTTCAGGAAGCCATACTTTTTGGGTGGAGCCTTTGCCTAGGAGTTGTACGGACATCTATAACAGTGATGCAAAATTCAAGCAACCATCCCTTCCTTCCTTCCTTCCTTCCTTCCTTCCTTCCTTCCTTCCTTCCTTCCTTCTAACTTTCTGCTAAGTACCATTTCCCTGTGCACCAGCCCTGTTCCAATCTTTGAAAAACAGACTCAAAACAATACCATTTATGGATGGATTTTTATGTACGTGTGACATGAACTATTTACCTCAGGGTGAATTGACGGACTAAGAAACAATCCATTTAACAAACCATCCTTGAATTATTAAATAATAGCTGAATAATTATTCTAATAGCTGGGTCCAGCTAAATTATTTAAAAAATAGACTCCAGATGAATAGCCATTCTCCAGTTCCTTGGCTAGCATCCTTTGGATCAAGTGGGTATTTTTAATCTAAAGATGCACATTGAAAAGGAGAAAGGCTCTTTCCCTGGAACTTGAAAGCCTCCATGCCTTAATAAAATATTCAGGCTGTTGAGTGTTTTGTTCAGCCGACAACTTATTTCTTCATACAGTACAGCTAGCTCTGGTAATTTTTTTTTTTAAAAAAACCTATTCACGTTGGAACCAGCAACACGGTGAAGCGCAGCTTTCACCACATCACAAAGGACTACGAGCTTATGGGGAGAAAGCTTAAGGACCTTGGTGCACAGGTGGTCATTTCATCAATTCTCCCTGTTCAAGGATATGGTGCACGAAGGGAAAGGACAATAGTAGAGGTCAACAGCTGGCTCCGCACATTTTGCCGCCGCCAACAGTTTGGCTTTTTGGATCATGGCTTGAAATTCCAGGAACATGGGCTTCTAGCAAGGGATGGGCTGCACCTCACGAAACTTGGCAGGAACGTTTTTGCAAACAGTCTCACAAGGAGGATTAGGAAGGCTTTAAACTAAGTACAACTGGGGAGGGAGACAAGATTATTCAGGACAAGGACTCAGCAAGTGCAGGGGGAAAAGGCCCAAATGATATTGGCCAAGTAGGAATAGCATCCAATCGTGGGAGGGGTGGAAACAATGCTATGGGACTTGCAGGAAGGGCACGGGAACTTAAGTGTCTCTACACTAATGCACGGAGTATGGGAAACAAACAAGATGAATTTGAACTCCTAGTACAGCAAAATAAATATGATTTGATAGGCGTCACTGAGACCTGGTGGGATGAGTCTCACGATTGGAATGTAGGAATAGAGGGATATAGCCTATTTTGTAGAAATAGACCAAATAAGAAAGGAGGAGGAGTAGCCTTATATGTCAAGGATGTTTTCACCTGTGAAGAGATCCTTGACTTGAACACCGGAAGCCAGGTCGAGAGCATCTGGGTAAGAATTAAGGGAGCAAGAAACAATAGGGATATTATAGTGGGGGTTTACTACAGACCTCCAAGCCAGACTGAGGACCTCGATGGCGCTTTCATAGACCAAATGACTGCACATTCAAAAAGGAGAGATACAGTAATAATGGGAGATTTCAACTACCCGGATATATGTTGGCAGTCAAACTCTGCAAAGGCGGCAAGGTCCAGCAAGTTTCTTGCTTGTCTTGCAGACAGTTTCATGGTCCAGAAGGTGGAAGGTGGAAGAGGGGACAAGGGGATCAAATATTCTGGATCTGATCCTGACCAACAGGGAAGACCTTGTTAATGACGTTGAACTGGTTGGATCTTTAGGAGAGAGTGACCATGCCCTATTAGAATTTGGCATTCAGTGGGGAAGAGAAGACAAGTGTAGCCAGGCATTCGTCTTAGATTTTAAAAAAGCAGACTTCTGTAAACTGAAGGAGCTGCTGGCTGAAATCCCGTGGTCAAGAATAGTCAATGAGAAAGGAGTTCAGGATGCATGGGAGTTCTTTAAAAGGGAGGTACTGAAGGCACAGGCTAAAACTGTGCCATTAAGGAGGAAAAATGGAAGGCATCTGAACAAACCGGAATGGTTGACTAAAGAACTCTCAGCGGAGCTAAGTGTTAAGAAAAACATGTACAGGAAATGGAAGAAGGGGGAAATCACCAAAGAAGATTATAAGCAAGTAGCCAGGAGATGTAGGGAGAAGGTCAGAAAGGCTAAAGCACAGAACGAACTTAGGCTGGCCAGAGACATTAAAAACAATAAAAAGGGCTTTTTTAAATACGTCCGCAGCAAAAGGAAAAAGAAGGAGACGATAGGGTCACTGCACAAGGAAGATGGTGAATTAATAACAGGAGGAAGAAAAAAGGCAGAACTCCTCAACACCTTCTTCGCCTCAGTTTTTTTCCCAAAAGGATAAAAACACTCAACCTGGCAGTTGGGGAGCATGTGAGGAAGTGGGGGAAATGCAGCACAGAATAGATAGAGAGGTAGTACAGGAATACCTGGCCACACTGGATGAATTCAAGTCTCCAGGGCCAGATGAATTGCATCCTAGGATTTTAAAAGAACTAGCAGAGGTCATTGCGGAACCTCTTGCTATAATCTTTGAAAACTCTTGGCGGACAGGAGAAGTTCCGGCAGACTGGAGGAGGGCAAATGTTGTCCCCATCTTCAAGAAGGGAAAAAAAGAGGACCCAAATAATTATCGCCCAGTCAGCCTGACATCAGTACCTGGAAAGATCCTGGAGCGGATCATCAAACAGTCAGTTTCTAAATACTTAGAAAACAATGCCGTAATTACGAAAAGTCAACATGGATTTCTCAAAAATAGGTCATGCCAGACTAATCTTATCTCTTTTTATGATAGAGTTACTTGCTTGATAGATGAAGGGAATGCTGTGGATATAGTATATCTTGATTTCAGTAAGGCCTTTGACAAAGTTCCCCATGACATTCTTGCAAAGAAGCTAGTAAGATGTGGACTGGACAGGGCTACTGTCAGGTGGATTTGTAACTGGTTGACTGACCGTACCCAAAGGGTGGTCTCCAATGGCAGATTCTCATCCTGGAGAGAAGTGACTAGCGGGGTGCCACAGAGTTCTGTCCTGGGCCCGGTGCTGTTCAATATCTTCATTAATGACTTGGATGAAGGAATAGAGGGCACACTAATCAAATTTGACACCAAATTGGGATGGGTTGCTAATACGCCTGCTGACAGGATCAAAATTCAAAAGGACCTGGACAGATTGGAGAGCTGGGCCAAGGCTAACAAAATGAATTTCAACAGAGAGAAATGTAAGGTCCTACACTTAGGCAGAAAAAATGGTATGCAGAAATATAGGATGGTGGACACATGGCTGGCTAACAGTATGTGTGAAAGGGATCTAGGAGTCTTCATAGACCACAAGCTGAACATGAGTCAGCAGTGTGATGCGGCAGCCAAGAAGGCCAACGCAATTCTTGGTTGCATCAATAGGAGTATGGTGTCTAGATCGAGGGAGGTATTGGTACCACTTTATTCTGCATTGGTTAGACCTCATCTTGAATACTGTGTCCAGTTCTGGGCACCCCAATTCAAGAAGGATATGGATAAGCTGGAGCAGGTCCAGAGGAGGGCAACCAAAATGGTGAGGGGCCTGGAAGCCATGCCCTATGAGGACAGACTTAGAGAGCTGGGTATGTTTAGTCTGCAGAAGAGAAGGTTGAGAGGGGACATGATAGCCATATTTAAATATTTGAAGGGATGTCATGTCGAGGAGGGAGTGGGCTTGTTTTCTCCTGCTCTTGAGACCAGGACAAGGAGCAATGGATGCAAGCTGCAGGAGGGGAGATTCCGCCTGAACCTCAGGAGGAATTTCCTGACGGTCGGGGCTGTCCGGCAGTGGAATGTGCTGCCACAGAGTGTGGTGGAGTCTCCTTCGTTGGAGGTGTTTAAGCGGAGGCTGGATGGCCACTTGTCGGGAGTGCTTTGAGGGTTTTCCTGCATGGCAGGGGGTTGGACTGGATGGCCTTTGTGGTCTCTTCCAACTCTACATTTCTATGATTCTATGATTCTATAGCATTGCTAAAGTTATTGTAACACAGATTGGGGTGGGAAAGGTACAGGCCATGGGCTGTATGTGGCCCTCAGCACAGGTTTGAGGCCCCTAAGGGCCCTTCATCTCTCTATTTTGAGGGGGAATGAACTTTGGAACTCAAAAAGGTGAGATAAGAATTTCACCATAGTTTCTCCTGCCTAAAACTGAGTCTAAGAAATAAGAAATACACTGACTCCCATACATACTTTTCAAGTTAGCACTCTCACCCCGAGATTCTTTCCCCCTTACCTTGAGGACTAGAAAATTTGCCTCATGCTGAAGAGCTCTTGATCTTATCCTTCCTGATTTGTGAAATGTAGTAATAAGATCAACTACTTGGATGAAGGATCAACGACTTGGATGAAGGAATAGAAGGCATGCTCATCAAATTTGCAGATGACACCAAATTGGAAGGGGTTGCTAATATGCCAGAGGACAGGATCAAAATTCAAAATGACCTGGATAGATTGGAGAGCTGGGCCAAGACTAACAAAATGAAATTCAACATAGATAAGTGTCAGGTCCTACACTTAGGTAGAAAAAATGGAATACAGAAATATAGGATGGGGGACAAGTAGCTGGATAGCAGTACATGTGAAAGGGATCTAGGAGTCTTCATAGACCACAAGCTGAACATGATTCAGCAGTGTGATGCGGCAGCCAAGAAAGCCAATGCAATTCTCGGCTGCATCAATAGGAGTATGGTGTCTAGATTGAGGGAGGTACTGGTACCACTCTACTCTGCTTTGGTTAGACCTCATCTTGAATACTGTGTCCAGTTCTGGGCACCCCAATTCAAGAAGGACATGGTCAAGCTGGAGCAAGCCCAGAGGAGGGCGACCAAAATGGTGAGGGGCCTGGAAGCCATGCCCTATGAGGATAGACTTAGAGAGCTGGGTATGTTTAGTCTGCAGAAGAGAAGGTTAAGAGGGAACATGATAGCTATGTTTAAATATTTGAAGGGATACCATGTAGAGGAAGGAGAGGGCTTGTTTTCTGCTGCTCCAGAGACCAGGACAAGGAGCAATGGATTCAAGTTGCAGGAAAGGAGATTCCACCTAAACCTCAGGAAGAACTTCCTGACAGTCAGGGCTGTCCGGCAGTGGAATATGCTGCCTCAGAGTGTAGCAGAGGCTAGATGGCCATCTGTTGGGAATGCTTTGAGGGTGTTCCTGCATAGCAGGGGGTTGGACTGGATGGCCCCTGTGGTCTCTTCCAACTCTACATTTCTATGATTCTATGATTCTAAGAGCTTAGTCTGTATTAATGTGATACTTGAGTCATGGAGAGATCTAAATCTTTCTACTTCCTATCTAACAGTTCCCCATTTTTGAGACATTTCCTCATTTTAAGTCAATAGGACTGTGTTGGGATTTCCTTGTGCCTTTTTCCCCTCTCACATACAAATTACACTTGATAGCACTGTGTTCAATGTTTCCAGTAGGTTCAGATCTCGGCCTAGGTCTTGGGCAGTACCACTTAGGATCAAGTCAAGGATCTTCTCTCTAGTCAGATCCATTCTAGGGCACAACCATTTAGGATTTATAGACATTTTACCCCTGTAAGACAGGAACACCCACTTGTTCAAGTCAATAAAAGCTATTGCTGTTAATATTATCTTCTTTAGATGCATCCCTAATGTCATTGTCTGTCACAAGATTCTCCTGAGCTTTTGATAAGGGGGATGATAGCACAGTACTGCTTTACTTCTGTGGCTTGATATAGTCTTCCACAGTGACTCCATGGAGAAGCTAGCCTAAGGTTTCTAGTTTACTCAGTACTGTATCCTCCTCAATATACAGAACAGGGGTGGGGAAAAACTGAAGCACTGCCTCACAGGGTTGTTTTCTTTTTTTAAAAAAAAGATGCAACCTTTCAGGTAATTTTTCTTCCAAGCCATGCAGAAATCCTCCCAAATGAGTAGAAGCACACAAAATTATCCCACCCCAACCCCATAAATACCCTCAAACCCCATATTATCTCCATTTTACTCTGCAGTTCCTCCCCAAAATGGGAACTGGAAGTAGCATGATGTCACTTCCTGACACCATTTTGAGAGGAAGAAAGTAGAGGAAAATGGAGGTACTTGTACTTGTTGAGGAGGTAATATTTGTCCCTGACCCCCACCCGTTGCCCACAACTGATATAGAGGAATGCCACCTGCAGAACAGTCATCCCTATCATTCCTATCAAGTTTGTATTCAGAAATGGTCTCCTCCTTCTGGCTCTCTTCATTCTACCAGGTTTTTTCCCCTATACCCACTAAACTTAAGTTTTCTTTTAAAACAAGGTGTTCTGCCTCTCTCATTTTGTCTTGGAGGCTTCTGGCATCTGCTTGCTTGGCTTCTGTATAAATCTGAGACTGCTCAGGGTTATCAGGGCAGCCAGTATAAATACAGTGGTTTGAGTGTGAGGTTGAGGCCTGGGAGATCCAGGCTGAAATTCCCACAGGGTCATGAAACTCACTGGGTGACCTGAGGTGTATCACTCCCATTCAGTTTGATGGATCTCACAGGGTTGTTGTCAGAACAAAAGGAGGAAGAGAAAGAGGAGGAGGAGGAGGAGGATCATCATCATTTAGGCTGACTTGAACTCATTGGCAAAATATCTCTAGTAAATAGTAAAATAACTAAAAGTAAACAAGATGTGAACAACTCCACATGCCTCCCGCACACATCCTCTCCATTTCTCACTAACTATGCTTTATGCTCCAGTTTCTCTCCAAGAATAGAAGTGCTTTGGAAAGCAACTAGTGCATCTTCAGATCAGCTGAGGAGTGTGCTAGATGAGGAAAATCATCCATGTTTCTGTTAGCCGCAGGGAGGACTCATACTGCAGAAGTGGTACAAAGGAGCTTTGATACATTAGAGGAATGGGGCCAATAAATAAAGGATCACAAAAGTGCCTCATCAGATGCTCGCCCTAATAATGGTCTTCTTCTCTTCATATTGTTCTTCTGTACGATGCTCGGCAGCTATGAATATGTGTACGTAGCTTTACCCCCAGTGAATTCTCCACTCATCTCAGCAGCAGAGCACAAATTTTTAGTTCACCCAGAACTGTGGGGAAAAGTTGGATAAATGCAAATGCAGCATGTGAATTTTAAAAGTGCTACCCGGAAACCACAGAAAGAAGCGTTTTTCAAAAGCTTGTAGTCCTTTCCCCCCCATGGGTGGTTTGTACATTTAGAGGAAAACAGGGCTGACCCTAACATAGGTCAGTGTGGCACTCATCCCAGGTAGTAAAATGTTAAGAGGTAGCAACAAGATTCTTTCACCTCCTTAAACTAGCTTCAAGTATAATAGAAGATGTTGTCTCATCACTCATGTGGAAGAAAGATTCAACCCCCATTTGACTTTTGCACATCGAATGGAAGTAGAAACTGTCTTGTTCTTCTTCTCGGACAGCTAAATGTCTTGGGCTGGCCCTGGATGCATTGAATGTCAAAATGTTCTTGTGTGGGTCCCCTTCATATATTATGCCAGTCAAAATTCCTAATCCATGGATTCTTCCAATGCAGCTGTTGCAATATTCAAAGTCTTGATGCCACATGGGCAGGCCCAATCATTCAAGTTTCTTCCTTGACCTTGGCTGTGTGATGCTGACGTGGAAAGATTTACCTTTTGGATCTGTACAATTGGCCCTGGGTCAGGAATGAGCCATTGACAGCAATCAGAGAGGAGCCAGGAGTTTTGGTAACAGGGCAGAGCTCAGGGACCAAAATGAGGAACAATTTCAAGAGTCAAAACTACAAATCAGAGGTGAGGGACACACCAAAGTATGTTATCATTAGTACTCATCACATAAGATTCAACTGAGAAGCAGAGGCATATCTGGCATAAACAGCACCTAGGGCAAGAGTGGAAGTTGTGTCCCTACCTCTAGGGCTGCTTCTTCCACCTCCTCCTCTGTCACCTCCAGTACTGCTTACTTGCAGCCTCTGGCATTGGTGCCCAGGGCATGTACCCTACTTGCCCCACCCTAGATACTCCTCTACTGAGAAGGGACCCTTCCACAGCCATAAACACAAAGCCTCACTAGCATATCGTCTTAGCTTCAGGTACCTAACATGCCATCTGAGTTTAATTCTTTAATTGGAGAGCGATCACCCCATTTAATTCCACTTTGAAAAGTACTGTGGCTAAAGACACACCAAAACCAATGTAAGCAATGGAGAACATGAGAAAATATGGAGTCTCTCAGAAATCTGCTTGTTAACTGGCCTAATTATAAGTACTCAACTGTTAGCCTCTTTTATCTGGTTTTTCCTTTCAAATGAAATAATAAACAGACAAGGAGAAGGATCTGCATTTCTTATGGAAGGTTGGGTTTGGTCAGAAAGCCTTTCTGTATTGAAATGTAATGGCTAGGGATTTCAATCAAGGTGTCAGGGGTTGAGAATGAATTCATGCCAGGAAATATGCCATCTTTCTTAATTATTTTTCCCTGCAGATTTAATCGTGTTTCTGATGTGATCTAACATGGAGGTAGTTTAAGCCATACACCATACCACTAAAATTGGTTTCTTATACCCTGACTATATGATAATCTTTTGTCCAGTTAACTAACACACCCTTAAACACAATAACCTATGCAATCTTAAATGGCTCAAACTTCTATGATTCTGCAAAAAATGCAGAGAAATATAACTTCCATACATTTCCAGACAGCAATTTAATGGAGCATTTGACAGGAGTTATGTGCCTAAATCTCACACAAGGCAGAAAAATGGAAGGGTTAGCTCCTGCTGCCTTTTCAGCAAACCAACTAAATATGATCCATATAGGTAATATAATCCACAAAGCATTTCCCCATTTTGGAGGGAACAAAATAACTGTCGAGCCTTTGCTTAAAGGTAATACCTGTTGAGGAACAGATCAAGGTCCTGGCTAAAAATTATGATGGTTGGGATCAAAGAGGAGATGAAGTTGAAAATGAAAAGGGAAAGAGCTTGAGGCTGTAAAGGTTGGTGCAGTTGCAGCAAAATGATGTTATTCTTATGTGATTGAGAGGCATTTTGAAATGCTCACAGGGGGCATTTATGTAACAGCAGCACCAAAGTCAGCAAATAGTTTTCCTAATTTTGAAAGAAGAATGTATATGGAAACCTAAGTTTCTACCAGAAGAGAGAAAATGGTGAGCAGGGAGAGAAAGGAGGGAAAATTTTGAACTCCTGACCTGCTACTTCAGGTGCATTTCATATATTACCTTATCAAAGAATGCTGAATTTGTATTCAGCTCCCAGATATTGTGAACAACTGAACTCTAGGGGAACCATAACAAGGCAGATGATAGTCCTGTAAGTGAAATATCTTTATGTACTGACTCCACCCAGCCAAGTTTCATTACAGCCTCCTGTAACATAACAGTGCAATCTAGTAAGGATTAGATAGAAACCTCTTTTGGTTGCAGAAACACCCTTGCAGAACCCTCTTCTGCTGGGTGATCTCAGAACAACCTGCTGGTGGAACTGCTCTGCTGGATAAGATCTGTCAACAGAGCAGCCAACAACTGGCATGCAGAAGGGGCAGGCCTACAAAGGAACTGAGTTCCACCAGATCAAAACTAGATCTGGCCCAGGGATATATCCATAATGTCAGGAGAAAGTTAGGCCAGGGAGACAATAATTTCCAACATACCTAGTCTGGGAAGGTTTCAGTTTAAGGACAGCTTCAGCTGGCCTAGTGTCATCTCAGTTGCCCTTTGGTCATTAAGCCAAGTAACAGTGAGGCCACTACCGCACTAGACAGTTATAGTGCTATTATTCCACTTTCAATATCCTGTGGAATTCTGGGACAGAACTCTCTAAAAACAGAATCTTCTTAAATGCACAGCAATGAAAATATACAGGCAAAGCAGGCATCAGCTGTGCTTGCAACAGATGGGATCTCCATCTGTGGCCATTTGGTGCATACTTCAGAGTACTTCATGTACAAAATTGGCCACAGACAAGGGTTCACGTGAGCACAAGAGGTGCCCACTTTTCCTGCTCTTGGTTGTACAGACAACTGAAAGAATAGCACATCAGTCAGTCAGACATAAGCCCTGACTTAAGTCTCACAGGAGAAGGGCCCGTTAGGAGGGTTCTCAGCTCTCACAAAGCTGCCAATCTTATGGTATCCTAGAACCTCTTGTGAGACTTGAGATGGGCTTTGTATAGGTTTGCGTCACATGTACCAGCCAGACTTGAGTCCCATATTCGTGACTGGAAAACCTGGCAGTCTGAGATGAACTCTAACTATGCCTAGTGGAGCTTTATGATCCACCAGTGAGATGCAGGATCTTGACCAAGATTCATAACTATCCTTTATACTAGCAGTCACAACACATCAAGACAGCAGGTTAAGAAGTCCCCTTTCCCCAGAATATTTCTTGCCTCCAGTTTGACAGCAGGATAAGGAGGAAGATGTTGCTGAACTTCAGAATTAAACTACTTGGTCCAGAATCTGAATTTATTCAGATCTTAATCCTCAGATATATTATGCACTAATTGTCATTTTCTCCAGAAGTTCTTCTCCAGATCAGAATACAAAATACGATTCTCTACAGGTAGAATCAGCAGTCAGGCTTCATGCTTATGTGGTGTATGAGCAGATTTTTTTTTAAAAAAGCCTTTATATCATTTAAATTAAAGTGTTATTCTCAATTAAATTCTTCTTGACTGCTATAAACTATTAGACCTAGAATATCTGACCAACCTGCCTTTTGACATAAGGATCTTACAGTGTGAGTCAATCATTTCTAGTGTAGATGTTGTCTTGGGAATGTTCTGTGTGACTCTTGCTCCCTGTCTAGATAAAAAAACTCTCTCTTATTCCTATATAACATGAGTTTCTTTCACCTCTACTACTATGGGGTAGATTCAGGGAAAATGAAATCTGTCAGATACTGGGCATATGAAATAACTGAAAGCTAGTGAGATGTAATAATTGGAGTAGTGGACTAGGGAGATCTAGTTTCAACAGAGCTGTCAAACCCAATGGGTGACCTTTGCCCAGTCACTCTCTTTTGACCTGACCTGTTTCAGAGGTTAGCAGTGAGGATAAAACATGGAAGAGGAAAGTCATGCACCCTAGTGTTACCCTGATTTCTGGGGTCCCTTGGGGGACACCTTAATATGCTCCACGTGATGGGGAATGGAAACTAGCCAGAGCATGAGCAATAGCAATTCGAGAAGCAGGGTAACCTAGCGGGGTCTTTTTACTCAGTTTTTACGGGGTCAGGCCAAGCCAAAAAGCAAACAAAGATGTCCAATAAAATGATTTTATTGAATAAAAGTCTCATGCACCAACGTAATCACTCACACACTCACTCAAGACCTATTAAGAAGCAAAAGAGAGGAACTGGATAAGGATAATACTGCACCTTCTCCTGAAGTCCTTGGTCTGGGAAAAACAGGGAAGAAGTAGAGCTCAGCACGGAGAGGGCTGAGGGGATTACTCGACGGATGGAGAAACCGTCTGCTGGTATGACCAGGAGTGGTTTAAAGAACTGCTCAAAAATTGGGACTATTTGTAGGGGAAAAGGTACCTGGAGGGCTAATCCTTTCCTGGGGAGAACAATGGGTGTTGCAACAGACAAGAAGCTCCACGATGGCAACTCCTGTTGCATGATGAGACCACAAGGTGTTGCCAAAGTTTCAGGATCTTCAACTGCATTGGGTTGTGGTGTGAGTTTATGTAGATGGTCCTTACCTGATAGGATTTTATTGCTATCAGTGCTCAACTTGGGGAAAAGATGCTAATCCCCTCAAGTTGGCTCCTCAGTGGCTGAGCACCCTTTGTTTACTGTGGGTTTGCACGACTTGAGGTCTCCTGGGGCTACATGACTTTGGATTTTACTGGCCTGACCTGGTTTTCGATCATTCGACCGTTGCTGCCTGTGTGCCCATCTGGGTGACCTCTCTGGCACATTGAATCACATTTTAATATCAAAATTGTAGACCCTGGGACACGGTTTTCCAGTGGGGTGACACTAGGCTCATCAGATGAAAGGAGAAAGGATGACAACAACAACAGCTGTATTATACAAATTGTTGCTAAATGCTTATCAGAAAGCCATCAAAAATTCTCATTCTTACCCTCTTGAGTCCCTACCAAAACTAGCATATCAATTGTGGGTAGAGCAGAGTGAAGGACAAGACTGACCTTGAATCCTCTTCCAGACCTGCTAGTTTTGCATTTTTAACTAAGGGCATTTTAAGAAGCATCCTAATATTCAGCTGCTGCAGTAATTGATGTGGCATCTGGAGCTTCTGCTCATCTAACACTTCCATTTAAGTGGAAGCATGTAGTCTCCCATATCTGTTACCCCCCACAAAAAGGAAAAGGGCTTCAGTCATGTAAATAATATCTGGAATAACAGCTATGTTCATTCTTGTATGCTTTCAGGAAAGGGTCTCTAGTTTTGACACTCATTAAATTGACTTCAAATTGGCACTGACCAGCAGGAAATTCACAGTGTAGAAACCCCTAAGAAGACCTCATATGGTTTTCTTTGGGTGACTTTTACCCTTTAAAGTTTGTTTTCCTCAGCCTCTTCTCTTCAAGAGTGGACTAAGCAAGCAACAGCTATGGGCAGAAAAAGACTTTACACTTTATCTTCTGTATCTAGCGGGGGTGGAATAAAGTTGATTTTGATCAAACAGTTATTTAAGATGTTTCCAGAGGCTCCTTTTGTGTGTATTGCCTTTTGGTGGAGACAAATCCCTATCAATAAGTGCTATTTCTTTTCTCATTCTTTTCTTTTTCTTAAAAAGCATCTTTGTTCTGGTTTTTGCCTTGAGCAGAAAGATTCTATCTGCATATGAAAAAATAAAGACAGCCGAACAGAGGTGACATACCATGGAGCGGCAACATCAGACACAATTGTGTTCAAAGGCTTTATTATATTCAACCTTCTAGAGGTCCTTGGACAACAAGTTCCCCACAACTCACATTTTTTTCTCCTTGTAATGAAAGTTAACCCTATTACCAACATCTATAAATAAAAGCAACAGCTGACCTTACTCTGGTTCTTGCCATTTGACCACCCCTTATCTCAAGAACTGTGCCATTCATTTCAATGAAAATAGCAACACCTCCTGTCCAACACTTTAGAAGTTCCATATGTATGATGGAACACATATGGTATTCTGTATCAGGGCATCTGTACTGCTTACTCATTCTGCCTTCTGAAAGTACCATCCTCCATTTACCTTCTGTCATCTTGTTCTCTTTTGTTGTTGCAATTACCCTGGCTAGATCTCTGTAAGGTGTGTATGGAGCATAACTGTTCCATGTGCATCGCTTGCCATCTTCTCTCTTCTGGCAGTTGCTAAACCCCAAGAAGGCACTGCATTAAGGTCCATAGAAAGGAGGGATAAGTGGAGAGAGATGTGACCCAGCAGTGGGGACTGACTTTCATCCCCACTACTATTTGCTAGAGAGAAAGGAAGAGGAATGAATGGGAATGGCTGGCAGTCTTTCCTGTTGGGTTGTTGTTCTCCACACTTCCATTCCACAGTAGCCTGGCAGCTGCCTGGGAAAGGATGGAAGGGCATATAATAATAAGGTATAATAAGGCATGCATAATAAGACATGTAAAATAAAGTATGTGTGTGTGTGTTATGTGTAACAAACAGGATTCCAGCCATGTTTCTAGGGCTTAGATGTTTAATCTAACTTTGTATTCCTCTCTTTCTTTTCTTTCCTCAGACTCAGATGCCTGATGTAACTTTACAGTCTTTCTTTCCCTTGTTTTATCCCATGTCTTTGGAGAGCTGGTCATTTCCAGTTTCTTGGTATCTCTAAAACTTATCTCACCCTTTGCCCAGTATGGATGAGATGTTGGTCCATTCCTTTATTTCAATGTTGGGTGACATACGGCCCTCCAGATGTGGCTGGACTGCAACTCACCAGCAGTCAGTGGTGAAATGATGGGAACTGAACTACAATATGAACAGCCCATTCTGGTCTAGATGACCTTTAGGCCATTTCCACATGGGCATATTGCCCACGCTAGAGCGACCTCTCCAGGAGGTCTTCTTCACCGGGGTTTGCGCTAGAGCAGTTAAAAAAAGTGAGGTTCTAGACCTCAAACTGCTCTAGTGCAGCCCCGGGGGTGGCGCTGTGAGTTTTATAAAAACCACATTCAAAAGTGGTTTTTATAAAACTTACCCACGCTGCCCCGTAGCAGCCCCCGGTCAAGAACTGCAGAGACGCGGTAGCGTATCCCTGCAGATCTGCCTGGGGGCGGGCTTTTGGCTGGCGCACTGTCCTAATTGGCGGAGTGCCGCAGGAAGCTGCCGGCCGCCATTTTGGGTGCCTCCGGGAGCCGCTGAGCGCCGCTGAAATTCGCCGGCGTTTGGAACGGTGGATCCGCACTCTTCGGAGGGATGGAGCAACCCACTTGCAGGTAAGCTCCGCCCCTGCGTGCGTGGCCCCATTTCGCCCCCCCCATGAGGAAAGGGCCTCAGTAAATCATCCCAGACAAAACCAGACTACTGCTCTATCATTTTGCCTAATATTTGCAGCTCTGGCTGATAGTGGTTGTCTAAGGCTTGGCTCAGAAATCTTTCTCAGCTCTGCCTGGAAATGCTGAAGATGGAACTTGAGGTTTTCTGCATGCAAAACAGGTGTTCTACCACTGAGCTATGGCCCTTTCCCTAAATGCTGAGTTTTCTGGGATTTCACATTTTATTATTCACCCTCTGTTGAACAGTTAACCTTGAAACAGATTGGGGAGTTATTTTAAAGTAATTAATATGAAACAATTTCTTGTAGACTGTTAACAGCAGCTACTTTTTTAAAAAAAATGAAATCTTGGGAAGAATTGGACAAGATATTAAAATGTGAAGGAGCTTCCATATTTTAGAGCTGCTTCGCATTTTACTCCACTGAAATGTTAGCCTTCCTGATTGGTGTTCATTCATGAGAATGTGTTTGAAAACACACGCACACTTGATAACACACAGAGGGAATATTTCAGTATACCACACAAGTACCCTTTAGCCTATGAATGTATGCATAGGGAAAAAAAATTGTGCATATGAGAAATATACATGGAAAGGCACACAAAAATGTGAATATATGTGTAGGGGAACACTTGAGCCAGTGCAGAAGTGGAACAAAATGAGCTTAGTGACATGAAATTGATTACTTCACAAGGACCTCAATGAAGTCATGCTTGATGGAATTGTCCATCCATAAATACAGATCCACTGCTTCTGCCTAAATACAACAATCTTCTTTTACTATAGAGATTCTTGGTTTTAACTGTGTGTCTACTTCCCCCGCTAAAACAAAGCTGGGATGGAAAGAGTATTTAAAAATATTCAGAAAATGGTAAAAAACAAGCACACTAACACATTTTTCAAGTGTTGAAATACCCAGACAAGAAGAATCCTGAACTGATGAAAATCTTTGCAGTTTGGGATTCATTCTGTGCAAAATTTGCAACCTGCTGTTTGGGGCAGAAAACAACATTTCTGATACAGAAACCAATATTTCTACATAGAAATATTATTTCCTGCACAGAAAAGGCTGTAATTGTGGTTTTATTCTGAACTAAATTTGCACTTGGTTGATTTGAACAATATAACAACATTTCCCGCACAAGAAACAACATTTTCTGTAGAGGGAATAGTAATATTTCTTCATAGAAATATTATCTTCTGTGCAGAAAATGCTGTTTCCTATGCATAACATGCTGTTTTCTATGCCAAAATAAGATATGCAAATTTTTCACAGAATAAGTCCAGATTTCCAAATAGGTTTTGAAAACTGTGTCATTTTGAAGATTTTCTCATAAAAGGAAGAAATTTATTAAAATTATTCCTTGCTCGTTCAAGAATAAACTTAGGTCATTTCCACACTACAGTGCCATAGTGCTATTATTCCACTTTCAACATCCTATGGAATCCTGGGGTTTGCAGCTTACGGAGGGGCATTTAGAATTTTCAGCCTGAGAGCTCTTTGGCCTCAATAAACTACAAACTCCAGAATTCCACATGATGCTGAAAGTGGAATAATAGCACTATAAGAATGTAGTGCAGAAAAGGCCTTAGTGAAGAATGGTGTGTATGTATATGTGCCTTTAAGTCACCTGTCCGCTTATGGAGATCCCATGAATTTCATAGGGCTTACTTAGGCAAGCAATACTCAGAAGTGGTTTTGCCAGTTCTTTCCTCTAGAATAAAACCCACAGCACCTGGTGTTCCTTTTTAGTCTCCCATCCAAGTACTAAGCAAGGCTGACCCTGCTTCACTTCCAAGATGAGACAAGATCTGGTGCCCTTAGGGTGTTTTACATCACCATGAAAGAGTTTCTTTTTAATTGTATTTTCAGTGGACAGCACTAAAATCCATCCTCTTGTATTTCAAATGGTGTTTGGAAGCGCCTATTAAGGTTTTTTAACATTCTATGGTGTTTTCTGAACAGATTGCTCCAATGAGTTGATGAAACTTGAGCTAATTGCACTAATGTTGACAAATGCTCTGGCTCGATACATGAATACACATACGCAGGGGGGAGGGGGGACAGCAAATGTCACATTTCAAAAAAAAATTACACCTCTTCAAGAGATGCTAAATAGATTCAGTGCTTGGTGTGTGTAGGAGAGCTATTTTTCTGCAAGTGACTTTGGATGGGGAAAATCATACCAAAAAATAGTTAATGATATTTAACATTTGACACATGCAGACGCCACTGTGGACATATTTCAGAATGCTTTAAAAATAATCACAGATGAAATTCCAATAGCTTGTAATGATTCCTGTGGTGTATTAAGACAGCTTTTGACCCCAGGATTCACTAACAATTCTTTCTTTAGAAAGTTTATGTGGTAGAGTCAAAGAATCATATTGTTGGAAGAGACCACAAGGTCCATCAAGTTCCACCCGTTGTCATGAAAGAATACATAATCAATGCACTCCCAATAGATAGCCATTCAGCCTCTGTTCAAAAACCTCCAAAGAAGGAGACTTCACCACATTCTGAGGCAAAGTATTCTACAGTCAAGTTGCTCTTACCATCAAGAATTTCTTCCTAATGTTTATATGGAATCTCTTTTTCTTTCATTTGAATCCATTCTTCCATGTCCTAGTCTCTGGAGCAGCAGAAAACCTATCTTCCATATGACATCCTTTCAAATATTTAAATATGTCACCTCTTAACCTTCTCTTCTTGAGGCTGAACATACCAGCTCCCTAAGCTGCTTCTCACAGAGCATGATTTCCAGGCCTTTTACCATTTTGGTCACCTGTCTCTGGGCCTGCTCCAGCTTGTCAATGTCCTTCTTGAACTGTGAGGCCCCAAAGTGGACACACTGTTCTAGTGGAGGTCTGATCAAAGTAGAAGAGAGTGGTATTATTGCTTCTCTCCTCCTAGGATTACCTGGAGTTGTGATCCTATTCCTTGGGGTATTAGGTACTCCTCCTAGTTTGGTGTCATATGCCAATTTGATTAGCATGACCTCTGTTCCTTCATCCAAGTAATTTATAAAGATGTCGAACAGCACTGGGTCCAGGACAGAGCCCTGTGATGCCCCATTAGTCACTTTTGACCACAATGAAGAAGATCCTTTGATGAGCCCCCTTTGGTAGAACTGCCTAATGCCCTGACTCATGGCTGAGCAGGGATTTGAACCCTGATCTCCCAGAATTGTAGTCCAAAACTCAGATCACCATACCACACTGACCTTTACAATAGTAAGCCATTCTTTTGTTGGTGGCACTTTCACATTAAGAGATTGCTCAAAACCTTGCATTCAATGAAATCACTTGGCTGGTTCATTTATCTGCATTATCTTTTAAATTAACTCACAATAGAACTTCTGGCTCAAAGGCTATTTCATCACATTGCTAATTCTAAGGTGGAACATGCAGGACAGTGAAGTGTGGAAGTATGAAAGGTTAGTGGGGTACAATCACATGACTACACTTTGGGCTTAAGCAAGGCAGGCCTTCTTCCTTAGTCTTACTCTCTAAAAAATGCATGTGTGTCTTTGATGTTGCAAGAGCCACACAGAAAGAGAGGAACTTTGCAGCTATACTTTTCCGCTGAAGCCACAGAGCAGTGGAGGAATGGGCATGCATCCTTTGAAGTGTTGATGTTACCTTGGAACACAACACTTCAATGAGAATGTACCATGTGCACAGGGGCTGAGGGGTCTGCTCTGAAGGTGAGTTTGAAAGTTTAAAGATTGTCTGAAGCCATTAAGTTCAACAGATGGGGATTCTACCTCTCCTTGGAAACTTGGAGGATATTGATCTTCAATGTTCTTGGACAGAGAAGCTTGGGTGGGGGAGCAGTCTTCAGGATCAAAGATCAGAACCTAAATCCAAATTATGGAAGGAAGAAATGGAAATGGGTTTGAGTTATTCTGGTTGTAAAAGCAGTTGCATTGTAAAACTAATATGTCTGAAACCCTACCAAAAAAAGTGGCTTTCTACATGATTTGTTGATGAACTAGCTAATGGTTGGTTCAATCCCAACAAAAGGGAAAATGAAGCAAAATGAGAAGAAATGACCTAAAGCATAGCTGGGATTGAAATCATATACCCCAGCCCTAACCCTACTTACTTAAAACCAAGAGTGAAATTAGAAGTCATGATGGCAATATGAGGATGCTACCAAAATGGCATCCTTATCTAAAGTTATAGCCTATGATGTTTAGAAAAAGTTACATGAGCTGTGTGACATGGTTGCCTAATGCATTTCTGTCACAACATCATTGGCTATCAGTGGTAGGGCAATAGTCCTTAACATCTACTCTCATTCTAAGTAATGATAGGGCTTACTCTGAATAAGTCATCAAATGCCTACAATTTGATTAATCAAGCTGCAATGTTACTTATTATTTCTTACACTCAAACAACTCTTCTTTTTCTTCATTATTTCCTACTATGCATGGAATAGTTAGCTTGAAGAAGCTTTCTTTTTCCTTCAGATCTCTTGCCACAGCCCCGCTTTGTTTCATTTCCCTAACTGCAATCAACTGTATGAGTACAGTTGCTCATAGTCACCACTTCCTATCTTTGGCTCCCTTCCTATTGATTTTAGATTGGGTGTTCTAAAAAGCAGAGATGGAACAGATTTTGTTGTTGTTACTCATGCAATTTGACAAAACTCCAAAAAGCATGGTGCCGCTGCATTGTGAATGCTAACACTCATCATCATCCCCATCATCATCACCACCATCATCATCATGGTGTACATCATCTAGGCCAGACTGACGTTGGGATCCAACTCTCAGAATGCACCAAAAAAAGCACCAACCACTTGTAGCAATGTATGCACAACCCTTTATGTACCCTAAAAGGCTGGAAGAGTCTGGGAAGCATTGCCTGTGAACACAAGTCTACACACACAAACAAAAACCTTGCAGAACATCTGTAGGCTCCAAACAAGAGTGCACAAATCCTTGAAGATGCTGGACTAGCACCAACAATCTCCTTCTTCACCTTCTCCTTCCCTTGCCTTCCTAAAGAAGAGGAAGAGAACTGAAAACAGAAGAACAGCTGAGCAAAATCACACCAGACATGCCCTCCAAACAGTTGCTTTTGAAAAGCCCACCAACAGAACATGAATGCAACAACAGCCTCCCTCTTACATTCCCCAGAACAGATAAGCAGAAGCATACTAATGCTCAATGTGAAATATAGCCATTCTGATCAGAAACCACTGATGAGCTTAACCTCCACAAATTCTTCCAGTCCCCTTTAGAGCCATCCAAAGTGTCAGCCATTAGTTCTCCTGCCTCTTTGTCCTGCCAAGGTAACTGTGGTGGTGGTCCTTTGGGGAGACAGGGAAGACAGAGGCTGCAGTGGTGAGCAGTCAAGATGAAAGTCAGATGAGTTACACTCCTTACTTGATCACATCCATGGTTCCTCAGGAGGAAACAAAGAGGAGAACTTGTACTTATTTGAAGCTTTCCATTCCTTGCAACATCTCTAACCGATTGGAAGAGAAAAATGGCCCACTTGGGCCTATTTAAAAATCCCATCACTCTGCATTTACCTTGCTTCAAAGACAAAATGTGTTCTTTGTCTCCTTCACCCCTCCTATTGGCTTCTCAAATATGCCAGGCTACTGAACAGGCACGAGGAAGAAAAAAATGTGTTTCAGACAGTTGAAACTCCCCTATCCTTGTGGAAGTTGTTCTGTGTTGGTTGCACACTATGTTGTTACACCAAATGACTGGGCATAAATGCCTTTTTAGATAGTTCTTTAATGTTAAGTGACAAGGAGAGGAAATCGCTTAGACGTATTTGACATTTATAAGCAACCAAAAGACTTTCTGTGTTCTTCTATTTATGCATTCAATACAGTCAGAGAGCCATACTGCTTGCTCTATTTTTTCCTTTACAGTCACAGCTGATGTGTCCCTGTCAAGGCGTCACTGCCTTTCTCTATGCTTCTTTGCATGATGATCCACATCTCTTGTGGTCCTTGCCCACATCCACTTTCTCTGTACTGACAGACCAGTCTGTCTGTAGCTGTACAATGCAAGAGATGTTCATAGGAGAAAAATGTCAGTGTTGATTTTGTTCACATTCCAATTTTCCTAACCTTAAATTCTTTCAATATCAAATATGAAGAGATTTACAGATTTTGATTGAGTCTTAAAAAACAGCCATTCACCCCATTTGCATGAGCCAGATTCAACAGTTTTAGCAGGAAGATAATCTTAAACTTGACTAACTTTTAAGTTTCACAGAGGAGAAGACTCTCTCAGAAAAAAAAAATAAGAAGTGGTAATTCTATCTCAGTAATAGCATGGTTGAAAGTTAAAAAAAAAAGATTCAAAGACAGAATTTTAAGAGTTAAGAATGCAGTGCTCTGAGCCTGGATGGCTGAATCTGTCAATTTCAGCTTCTCCAATATTTGATTTCCCCCTTGAAATCTTGAGTTCTTTTTATCATGAATATAACATAATTTCGATGAGGAATTTGTGAATGTTGGAGAAATCTCCTCAAAACAAACTGAAAATGCCATTCTCAGCCATTCCCAACTATTAAAGCTGGATTTTCCTGTTCCCATGGTTGGTTGAGGTTATTATCTAATAAGAAGGTATTATGCATTGCCCACGGTTCATGTGATGAGCACATGCAATTTAAACTTCTCTGTGGCAGAACCTATTTGTGCAACTTGGTACCTTCAGAGACCCCTTGATCTCTATTTTTCTGTAGGTCTGGGCTGAGAATATTGCTGTACCTTTTTCCCATTTGGGGAAGAACATTGAAATTTGAGAGCTGGAATTGTAGATATCTTAGTTACACAAGTATCTTAGATGTGTAGCTAAATAGCCTCTCCTAGCTTGCTCCCAAACACTATCCTGAGTTACTGGGCAGCATCTGGGGCATGTGACAGGGATCTGTTCTCCTGTTGATCAGGATGCGGTAGACTGACATTCCTATCCCCTCCATCCAATGATCTCTGACATGATGTTCAGAAGCCAGATCCCTGGTGAAATTCCTCTTCACAGTAGAAATAGGAGGAGGGTTGGAAGCATCAATGTGCTGAGTTCCTATTGACAGGAGAACAAACCCCCATCACCTACAGCAGCTACTCTCCAGTAAATAAGGTCTGAGGGACATTTATGTTTCTGGCACATTTCCTACAGTACTGAATATATAGAGAAGATGGATACGAATCAGTTATGAATGCATAACTCCAGTTTACAAATTTGTAACTGTGATCACATGATCATGAATTCCAGCCAATGTGATAAATTGTTTCTACACTTATGTATTGATCTTATAAGTTTGGATATTCGGGGCGGGGGAAGCTTTTCTTCTGGTTTTTGATGAAAACAATTCTGTAGAGTTTATCTGTGACTATTTCATTCAAGAATAGTATTTCTAACAAGATGCCCACACTGGGTTGTAGATCTGAGTGTGCCACCTGATTCAAGCATGTTTAGTTGAAGAGCCATCTGATCTTTCAACTGATTAATTACTCAGTTTGTTTGTTAATGTACATAGCTTCCATGCTGTCATGTCCCAAGTAAGTATGAAAGGCAGATGGTACAGTCAGCACTCCTTACAAGATGAGCTCAGCAGGGGCCAACTGAGTAGATGGAGTCCAGTCCATGATTTAGAGTAGGGAGAGGTGAATCAGATGATTTTGATTCTGCAGCTAAGTCTCTTTGAGCTCAATTGCACACATTTCTGCCTGAAAATTCATATGTATCTTCATGCAGATGTTCTAATGCATTTATTAATGTATATACCAGTATACACATTTTTCCTTAGGTGTGCATTTCTGCAAGCAGCTTCCCATTGTGCATTGCATTTACTTACCATTTCCACTAATATTTGCATTTGTATGTCCGCATTCCCCATATGTACTATTTTTAGGCATTTTAGACATTTTTTAAAGAACATCCAAGAAGATGTGGCTTTCATAGGAATGTAAGAAGATGACTTATAGTTAGTCCATTGGTTCCAGTACTGCCACAAGCAGAAACTGTCCAGGATTTCAGGAAGCTTTTCTTTTTCCAGACTTCCTTGGAAGTTTCAGGATTGAACTAGGGATTTTGGTTCACCCATTTGGTCTTGGAATTGTGCATTAATAAGTTTGTGTGAAGATATGAAGCAAACAAAAATGTCTCTCTCATCCCCCAAACCAGAGCACAAATTATACAAGCAAAGTCAATAAGCACCAGAACTTTCAGGACCTAGGACAGGTAATTCAGAGATGACCACTTGTTCCACCAAAATCCTTATAGCCCTACATCTAACCACCCCTTCCATGATCTACCTCACTAGTAGGGATGCAATTTTTCATTAATTTTCTTGAAGGAAGCAGTGAGTAATTTTAGCAATTTCTTTCTACTGTGAGAAGGTCACATTTTTCAAAGACTAATTGCATTTCAGGACTTACTCTGTGCAAAAATTGATGGGGCTATTTTGCACAGACAACAGCATTTTTTTCTACCTGAGACAGCATTTTATGCACAGAAAATAAAATTTGTGTGCAGAAATACTATTTTCTGTGCCAAAAATGCTGTTTTCTGTGCTAAAGAGGCATGTTCAAATTGTGGGTAGTATCAAAGGAAGGGTCTCAGCAACACAAAACCTGACAGCAGGGTTATTTAAACTCTGGTGGCCCTGAATCTACACTGGAGTAACATCTAAATATGGTGCTTTAGTCTTGAGTCTACAGTCTCAAGTTCCAACTTTCTAAATTGGAGCTGTCTATGGTTTTATTTCCTTTTATGATCTCCTGTCCTCTCACTTCTTCCAATAGATGACATCTAGAACAGGGAACTGGCAAAAATTCCATGGGTACCTTAGGATCTGAGCTCATGTTGCTACAATAAATAATTTTTTAAATATTGGCACATTTTGAAGATACAGAAGGATGTGTAAGATGACAAAAAGTTTAACAAAAATGACCTTCTTTAATATTTTCTCATGGAATTCCTATTACCACAGTTCATCAGAGTTGCTGATTAAAGCTGGCCTTCCCCAATGCAGTTGCTAAGCTTTATTTGATTAAACTATCAAAGACTGAAGCTCCTACAAACACTGAATGCAAAAGTTTATGGGCAGCCTTACATGAATTGTCCCAGAAAGAACCAAGGTTGAGCTGCAGAGACCTCCCTCCACTAGTCATGCTGCATTAACTCCAATGACTACCAGGAGACATACATGACTCTGTAGGATTATGAGAGATTTACAACCTACTGCTGTCTTACTCTGTATGTATCCACTTCTAGAAACAAGACACCATGTTCCAAGGGTATAAAGAACAAATTATATGCTTTGGGAGGAGGGAAAAGGGACCTTCAAGGAAATTCTATTTATGTAAATACCTTGTCAAACTTTCTTTTATATTCCCCTCACTTCATAAGCCTCCTCAAATATTTGCAATTGTTGATATTGTTGGAGGTGTAGCTTTTATCAGGGGGTGGGAATGTCCAGCCATTCAATTTGTCAAATTGAAGGAAGAAAAATGAATGGGCTGAGTTTTCCAAAAGGTAGACATTTTGACATTTGAATCTATCTGAATTTCCAAAAGGCAAGTTTGGATTTGGGGATTTCATTAAATATTAAATATTAATTTCAGGGGGAATAGAAACTGCTGCTTGCTTTCACAAAGCTATCAAACTTTGGTATCACTTTGTAACATAGAATGTAATGGCTCATCCAAACTGGCAATTAGTGCCAATTCAATTAAGTACATTTAATGTCACTTTGGACTGATTCTTCCAGTTTCCACATCCAGACTTTTTTTTTTTTTTTTTTTTTAGGCAAAATGCATGTTCTACTCTTCTTAATTTTTTTGTGCTGAATGAGATCATGTCCCCCACCACACACACAACAAGGCAGTCTTCTGGCACTGTTGCCTGAACAAGGAATCCTGGCAGTCTCTTTCACCCACTCCACCCATTTCCCTCCTTCTACCACCTCTCTTCCACTCTCCACACACATAGGGCAGTTTTGTAACCAGGGGGCCAGTTAGGGATGGTCTCTTCCCTCATCGTCTTTTTCTCTCTCCTCCATTTGTGGTGGCACATGTGGTTATGTGCATGCAGACAGACACAGACACACACACACACACACACAGAGAGAGAGAGTGCTACAGGTCCAACTTTAAATGTGCAGAAGATGGGTAAAGGGAATGAAAAGGAGAAGGCTGGCAGACTAAAAAGTGTTGGCCAGAATCCTGTATACCCTTTCACACAATGCAAATATGCGTGCACTTAAATAAGTAGTAGAGACACTAAATAACCCAGTTACTGAATTGGAAAGATGCATAACTGATGTTCATAGTAGGTGTCTGATGCACACCAGAAACCCCACATCAGTGTCCCATTGCACATTGGTCCCTTTGCTTGTTGTGCTACATAGTTACAAAGCAGCAGCCCTTCACTGAATATAGACATTGCACATCCTTCCAATACTGTTTCCTGCACACATAAGTCTACTTATGAGCACACAACTCCCTAACAAAATTCTGGTCATTATTTAAAAAAAAAAAACTTTACCCTGCTGGTAGGAACAAAATAGCTCAGAAAAGGAGAAGGGAAACTCTGAAATCTCCTGGGATTACCAATGTACCATCTGGATCTTGGAAGCAAATGTGATAATTACAGGAATAAAAACCATGATCTCCCAATATATTTGGCCAATGTGGATGAGCTCTAAGTTGATCAGTGAGAATCTATAGTGGAAATCCCAAATGACAGCTTCTGAGCTTTCACAAACCTTCTGTTTCACTTCCCTAGCAGGTAGCCCATTTATATGCATTTCTTTCAAAATCAAAATTTGTATTGTTATACATATTTCTGCACAATGCACATATTTTGGAGCATTTCCCACGTTGTAATTATTTTTAGTATTTTCCAGTCACCAACGTACACATTTTTTGCCCATTTCCCCCTAGTATACACATTTTTGTATGCATTTTAGTTTGGAGAAAAGTACTACAAAAGTTCACAAAGAGTGCAAAGGCTAAAGAATATATGTGTTCTGCTTTGCATTTTGATTTGCAAAGTGTAAATCAAGTATGTTCCTATGAAAATGTGATTGGAACAAAAGTCCTCCTCCATCTATCAGTGTGATCTTTGAGACAAATACTAACTTTCAATGTGGAAAAAAATATAAATTTAACAAATAAATAAAGGTCAACTAATGCCCTTGGTGGGAAAACAAGAGGGAAGATCTTGTTTTGGCGCCATGCACCCCCCACCCCCATGATTGGCATGGTTTAATTGGCAAATATAATTTGATTGGCACTGTTAATTGGCATTGATATAAATAATATCTGAAGTGACTGGGAGGTTATGCTGGAAGAGGCATATTACTGACTGTAAATGTGAGATTGCAAGGCAGGTCAGCCACACTTTCCTCTTAGGGACGAACCAAATCATTTTCAGGCTAATAACATGGACTGTCTCAAGACAATAGGCTTGAAGATAATGAGCCGGACATCTCAGAGCTGAAAGGAGAAGTTCTCTCCAAATTGTGATGGTCTTAACTCTGACCCTGAACACTTGGACATTCCTCTATTGTTTTCCCACCTCTCCACAATACTGGGCTATTACTACAGCTGTTATCCTTTTGTCACCTAAATGCTAAGACCATTAGCTCCATCTGGACTTCATTGTTTGTGTTGCAACTCCTATTGTCTGCTTGGCTTTGAAAGATATTCACACTCACACCCACAGGATATTTTTCAAGTATAAGAACCCCTGATTTCAGGCTACCCAGCACAGTCTTTTGCCTTTCTGAATGTCACAGTGTCCCTTTGATTCCTGAACAAGAACTGCCCTTAGGTGCCACATCACTGCTTTTCTCGCTACTCTCTGGACCAGTAATTACAGCCTCAACCCTGAAAGTCCTCTATCAGACTTTCTTCCCTTTTCCTTTGGGTAGTCCTTGTATGTTTGTGTAAATACTTGGATCTTTGTGTGAATATCTCTCAATAAAATGTATTTTTAGTTTGCAATGCTGGTTCTTTTCTGCAAGCACCCTGTAAACATGGGTGGCAGATCTCACTAAGTTACTCCTCTCGCAAGCCTCCTGACTTTGAGTTAATTATTCCCCATTTTTGAATGTAAGTACTGGCATTGCTGTGGACCCTCATGGCATCCACATTTTGGGGTAACAAGATGGCACATCTTTTACACTGAAGACATCAACTATGACATTTAATTGAATATTGGTAATGATTTCACTCTGGTATATGTTCAGTGTTTAGACTTTGTTGGTATATTTTCCTTTTTTTTTCTGAGCATAATGGTAGTAAAGATACAGTGGCTGTAACAAGGAGCCATTATTGCTTGCCCTCTGCTAGGTGTAAGTGAGACTGTTACTATGCTTAGGTGATATTGAGGAGCTTTCTGGTTGTGGGTTGGGGAGGCCTGATTGAAAATCAGACCCCGGCATCTGTCTGGAGCTTTCCAAGTTCGTCAGCTGCCTTAGAGTTAAGTGGAGTGGGCACTTGATTATCATGAAGGCTGGAATTGGATTGAAGGATCCTACTTCAAGGTGTAATAGAGCGACAAAAGTACCAGACCTTGGAAGTACCTGGCCCTTGATTGTAGCAGCTTGAAGTGATTTTTAACAAGTACTTGAAGTGACAGAATCAAATGTTCAGTGTGATGAATGGGCTGTTCCAACACGGCAGAATCATTTTGCTCTTTTTTCCAGCAAAGATCACAAATAAGGTGTTAGTGTTCTCACATGGAATCAAGGCTGGGAGAACAGCAAACACATGTAGGCAGAAACTCACAGTCTGACTGACACAAATGTTGCATCTGGGGATAAATGTGTTTGTACTGGTGTGTGCTATGCCCCAGGATGCACCTCTTTCTACTCAAAACATGGCCATAGGTCATACAGAAAGTCCACATACTTCTTTCACATGCTCAGAAACCTCTCTCTGACTGCAACAGCTATTAGCTCTTAGATATGGCTATAACTGGGCAGATGACTCTGTTCCAGTGTCTTCCTCAAAATACTACTGTGTATCCAGTAAATGATTTTGTGAATGCATCAAAATTCATAGTAGTCCCCACTACTCCTTGCAAAAGTATTCATACTTTTATCTAAATTGCCATCACTTGCCTTGACTTTCAGCTGTCTTTAATTATTCTTACCAATTTAACCGTATTTGAACAGTTGTGATTATGGTGATTTATACCCTGTGGTTTTTAACAAGTATTTGAAGTGTCTTCATTAGTAATATGTCTATTATTGGTCTCTCTCTCTCTCTCTCTCTCTCTCTGTGTGTGTGTGTGTGTGTGTGTGTGTCGCTCTTCACTAGATGGGTATTCAGACTATACCATCCTCCTATGCATTTATCAAGTGTGTAAGAGGAAACAAAACAGTATCTGTTAGTTCCTAATACATACACATGGAGACCTAAATCTAGTTGTAAGTGACAACTAGAGTAGGGGATCATTCACACTATAAAGATATTGTGGTATTTTTCCACTTCAACTGCCATAGTTCCATCCTATGGAATCCTGAGATTGGCAGACTAGGGAGGGAGGAGCATTTAGAATTATCTGTCAAAAAACTCCAGTGTCTCACCAAAATGCAAACCCTAGGGTTCCATAGCATGGAATCATGACATTTAAAGTGGAATCATAGTGGCATAAGTGTGTACTATGTGGCACTGAATCAATGGTAAATGAACACATATGTAAATTCAATTTATTCAACAACTCCGCTTTTGTTGAAGTTAACAATTGGCATCCTTGCTAGTACTCATGAGACGGAGGCTTCATGTGCATGAGCCCCTGCGTGAATAATATAGAACATCAAGTATGGGAGTGTATGACTGGCACCAGCATTGGCTTCAGGGACAGAGATAATTGCAAACCCGTTGTAGTTCAGGGATGAGAACACTCTGTGTTCTGGAGCTCTGGAAGGATGTAGCAAGCTATTATTACCATTATTTTTGATTGCCAAAAAGTGACATAACTCCTGGACACTTTTGAGGGCCATTCAGATGAAGGAGTTTGCTGCTTTGGAATATGTGTGTATGGACGGAAGGTGAAATATCAGTTTTAGCACTCCAGACATGCTGGGACTGTTTTTTTTCAGCAAATAAATATGTTTGTTTTCAGCCAAAAAATTTCACCCCAAAAAATAGAGGCACTGGACCTTCAAAGGTCCATAGAACTTCAAGTTACACTATTCCTTCCTCTCATACAGTTTCTGTCTCCACATCTAAATGCAAGGCATAATCCAAAGGACACTCTAATGGCTCTACTGTGATTCCTGATTGAATGGGGGCTTTGCAACTAACAGAAGAAGGAGAAGGAGAAGGAGGAAGGATACTGTCACTGAAGAAACCAAACATAACTGGAAGGGGGGAGTGAATATTCTCAAAATCTACTTTTTCCAGAAAAAAATTGTCCCACCAAAATAACTACTGCTGAGTCATCATTATTCCTATCATCATTCCCATTATCACCACCACCATGTCATTAAAACTCAAATTGAAAAAAAAGCAGCAAATATTTGGCATAGCTCTAATGACTACCTATGAAAAAGGGTAATGGATTTAATGTCCCCTTACACTAAAGTAATCCTATTCACCATATTAGAATGCATCCATTTTCACCCATTCGGAAATTATAATATTCCAAGGCTTTTTTTTTAATGTAGGAAAAAACAGACTGGGGAAAAGCGCATTTTAAAAATTTCATACATATTTGCATAATGACTTTAGATGTGAGCACTAATGAAGAGGCAGTAATAAAGCTGGTTGAATTAGCATGATTGAGTGACTTAACATAGTACTTCTGATCCCAAAGTCAGGCATGGCTTAAAAATTCCACCAGACCTTTTTCTGTGATCTCTTGCAATTTTGCATTTCAAGTTGAACTTTTACTAATTAGAACATTTTTTTTTTTCATTTCACGAGCATGAAACCTCATTGACTGAAGTGTTTACATCGGGATGAATTTCTATTCTAAAATATTTGCACCTGACAAGATTGATAATGAAGAACGAGGGAAGATCATCGCTAAAAGAGAGCACACAAAACATTATGATTTTACATTATTTAGACTTTTCAGGTAACACCCAACATCCTATAATATGCTATTTAGCACTCACATAGTACTTTAAAGCATTCAAAGCACCATGTATCCATTGTTTGCTCAACAATCTTCAGAAGAGCTCTGTGAAAAAGGTCAATATTATTGTATCTACAGCAGAAAGGAAGGAAGGAAGGAGTAAAAGCAAATCAAGCCACTCAAATGGAATGGAAATAATCAGAGCACAATGGCGCTGTAAAGAGATCAGGGATGAATACAGTGTTGCAGCCCAAAGTCTATGCGGTTGGTAATAGCATCACTTTAGACTTGACTGAATGGTAATGTGCGTCACATCACTAACTTCAAAATGTAGCTATAGGGACCAGTGTTAGACGTGAAATTTGGTGCTTTGTAACTTGCTATAGAATTGCTACTTGATCATCATTAACTGTAATAATTCATTGGTTTTAGGCACTCAGGGCTCATCAAACAACCTTGCTTTAGAATTGTTTGTTCTGCCTAGTATATGTCAGTGGTCAGTATGTACAAGCGAAAGAGTCTTGTTACGTCAGAGATGTCTTCAGGGATGACCAAGGGTGACGCAGATTTGGGAAGTTAAGGGTCAGATAAAATGTAACACATGTACAAGCTGTGACACTACTAATGCTGATGCATGAATCTTTTCTTCCATGTAAGCATTCTTTAATATAAACACAAAAATGGTATAAGACGGGAAGCCAGAAAGAATAAATCATTCTTCTTTCCTTGGATGGATCCTTTAGCGAAAGTTACTTGTGTCTGTCTGTCTGTCTGTCTGTCTGTCTGTCTGTCTGTCTGTCTGTCTGTCTTTCTTTCTTTCTTTCTTTCTTTCTTTCTTTCCCTTTTCTATCTTCCTACCTTGTGTTTGGGTGTTCAAGTCAGCTCTGTCTCCACCTAGGGATATGGTGAGGTGTGGTTTGTTTATCCACCCTAACAATGCTACTTGTTTGACCTCTGCCAACACCACCTGTGGGGAATCTCCCATTCTAAATCCTTCTGCTATTCCACCATTTGTGGGGACCTTTCCCTTGAACTCACTCACTACCATCAAGTGGGGACTCTTCTGAATTATGTTGTGAGCCCCTCTGTGGGAGACTTGACTCCTTTAATCGCACCACTGGGCACCATCTATAAGACACACTTAATACAAGCCCCTTCCACATTTTGTGACATATAATAATTTGGTGATTCCTTGTTGATGGATTTCTTCACCCACACTCATCACTAGTCAACCAGACTTAATCACTACCAGTGAACAAATGCTGCCACCATGGAGAAGGGCTGTATGAACTTATAGTCATTAGTTCTAAAATTGTAATTATAAGTATAAACTCAATGTACATTTTGGTCCTCCTCTATGAAGAAAGGTTTTGACTGGGGCTTCTAAGTTTAGAAAGATATTCATTCAAATCTGCTGCACATCATGCGTTAAACACATTATGTACCTTTCCCCCCCTAAGATATTCCAAATTCCTCATTGGTTGTTTGGGTATGGAGGAAAGGTCTTCCTCATTTGTTTTTGTTATGCACCTTCATCCTAATAGTGAACCTAACATAAGGTTTTCTTGGCAAGATTTGTTCAAAGGGGAGTTGGCTTTGCCTGCTCTGAAATTGAGAGAGTGTGACTTGTCCAAGGTCACCCAGTGGATTTTCATGGCTGAATAGTGGGGTGGTTTGAGCATTGGACTATGACTCTGTAGTCATAGTCCAATGCTCAAATCACTACACCACCCTGGCTCTCCACATTTTCCTTGTAGTGACCAATATATGATTATGAGATATTTACTTTGTCAGTGGGTCCCAATTAGATCTGCTTCCAATGCTGGGCCACTGGATAGAGAGCATACGTGCATGAATAGCAGTGGGATCATCACGTGTCCCATCACTGACGGTGGAGGAAAGAGGCATTGCAGATAAGGGCCATCCCATCTGGCCATTGCCAATAAGGTCCATCCCACGTTGCTTCTCCAAGAACATCCCACAACCAAGGCCAGCCCAAGATAAGGATAAAATAAGTTCCTTTCTCCAGTCAGTGTACTGATGCTAACTTTTCTTCAACAATGGTGTTTAGACAGAATGCCTCATGGCAGGGTAGTTTGGAGGGTACAGGGCAGCCTTGTGCAATGCTTCTCTCCAGCTCCATGCTACTCCCTGCCACATCTGCTCTTGAGGCCACTGCCTTGTTTTCCCTAATGGTAGACCCAGCCCTGCTTTCTACCACAGTTGTTATTAGTAAGATTGTGGCCCATTTTCAGTACCATCATGTATCTATTCTTATTATACTTCTCCACACCCAACTCTATTTCCCACTGTGGGAAATAAAAGGGGACTTGTTTACAAAATTAGACTTCATCTTCCCTGGAGCTCCAGAGGTCAACCAACCATCTATTTTGCTGATGCCACGCAACAGGACCTCAAGAGATGTAAGATTAAAACCCTGTGAGATCCATCTTTTTTTTCCTCTGAGTTTACGTACCAGGACTGGTTGCAGTATTAATGACAGTGATTATTTGTCCACGTGTGAGTTCTGAGCTGAGCAAAAGTTAGTTTGCTTCTTCTCTATTTATTAAACAGGATGTACAGCATTGTTGGGCCTTCTTCTTTTAGCCACTTCTCTATTGATCTTTCTGATCATGTACAGTGTCCTGTCAGACAAGACAGATAATGACTTGGACCGCTGCAAATGGGACTATATGACATCACACTTTTGAGAGCAGACAACTTAGTAATCTTATCTGCCTTGACAGGTATAAAGGGCATTTCAAAAACTGATTGTATCTGCTGTGATTTTAAGAGGGCTGACGTGCGACAAGGAAAATCTTTACGAATCCCTTTTCCCCAGAGAATAAACTCTTCAAGGGGACAGTGCAATATCATTTCTTTTTTTTCCTTTCCTTTCTTTTTTGAGCACTAAGGAGATTATACAATGCAAAATGTTATTAAGGATTAAGAAAGGGGGAGGGGAGAGATGCTATGAAACTGGGCAGAGAGGTTCCAGAAATTTTGCCTTTCACAAGTTCTAAAGAATTTCTAAAATAGACCTAAAGATTATTATCTATATAAGCTTCATTGCAGAAGAGTTGGGGGCACCATAGTGATTTCTCCCTCCACATCCTCCCAATAAAGGCCCTTTCTGCAGCACCCTCCCATCCCGCCATGGGGACAGAAGAAGGATGGGACTGCGACAATGTTTCTGTATGACGTTGCTGTGATCCTATCCTTCTCCAGTCCTCAGGCAGTGCAATTGCAGGTTGAATCTTTAACAGGTTTTCTCTGTCAATGACCCACTCTCACACCACCACCCTGACTTACCAGTCCTGCACAAGGTCAGGAGGCATGATGGTGGTGCTTCCTGGGAAAGTGCACAGCTGCACTGCAGAAGGAAGAAGTGTGTCCATCGCACTCCCTTCCACAGGGACCTGGTCCTATGCAGAGGGCAACACTGCCATCATGCTGCCAGGATCTCCACCAGACACTGCCACAAGAAGGTAAACTGTGGAAAGGACCAAACATTTTAGCTGGAATCTGCTTGGTGTGTAGGACATGTGTAGGTTTCCTTACAGAAAAGATGGGACATTTTTGTTTGATGCACAACCTTTGTATTCAGTTCAAGGTCACAGAGGTGGAGTTGCATACATGATGCTCTTGCATGTGTGTACGTATATTCAGTTGTGTGCTCCATTGTGTGTAACACAATCAACATGTAACTCCAATGTGAAAAGGTGTCAGGAATCCTGTTGAGTCATATGAATGTGTAAATTCCCATACTGAAGTGTTGGACGCCTTTGTCCCAATTTAACAACATCCTTATTTAGTTGAAGGCCACCAGCTGAAGCCTTGATAAAAAGTTGTGCATGGTTTTTTTAGTGCAGACAGCAGTATTTTCTGCACAGGAAACATCATTTTATACACAGAAAAAATATTTCTGCACAGAATATTATTTTCTTTGGAGTAAATGCTATTTTCCATCCAAAAATGCCACATGCAATTTTCTTTGCGGAATAACTTATGAACTGCAAAATAGTCTTCTGAAACTGCATGGTTTTGGAAGTGGGAAGAACTGCATGGTTTCTTTCCAGTGGGAAGAAAATTGCTAAAATTAGTCTTTGCTTCCTTAAAGAAGAAAATTAACAAACAATTACATTCCTAATGCTGTACAACAGCTCCTAAAAGGATTAAAGGGCTGTTTTCCATGTATCCCACAGAAGAGCTATATTGTGCAGAAGAACTATATTAAAACGATGATGATGATGATCCCACTCTTCCCCTTCCCCAAAAGGAAATCACAACAGGATACAAAATTCTGTCTTCCTCTATTTTATCCTCATAATAGCCACATGTATTAGGTTACGTTCAGAGAAATTTCACGGCTGGCAGGAGGGGCTGCCCAGTCATGGTCCAACACTCTAACTGCTACACCACTCTGACTCTCAGTTTGCTAAATGAGCATATAATTACACATATCACTGACCCTATGGGTTTTAATTGACCTACAAAGTATGATGGCTATACCTTCAGAATGAAAGCATTGTTCTCCCAATCACAGAAGATGATTAGATGACAATGGTGGATCCATTAATAAATACTGTGGCTATTGCCAGTCCAATGGAGGTAAGAGAACATTGCTGCAGAAAACATATTTGTTGTCATGCTTTCTGCTAAATTCCATTAACAACCTCAGTGGAGAACATGTCTGGTGTGAATATAATTCATCCTGTCATACCCAGCGACTCATTGGTAGTGATTGCATGAAAGCTCATGTAGTGTTTTCACCTCTAGCTTCACTCTCTGTTATAGTACATCACAAACTCATTTAAATAGTGATATTAATGTTTTTAGAGATCACTACAAATGTTTGGGAGCATCATTGCCATTAATGTCTCATGGGGGCTATACTGGAGAGTTTTATCGGCTCAAGGATGAGGTATTTGATGAAGTAATAACAAACTAGCTTTGAATTGTCTTTCATTACCCTTTATCTCTCCTGGGGAGAATATAATCTTATTCGAATTATAATTGCCTCGGTTATCAATGAGGTCTACTATTTATTTACCTGCATCCAGAAATGCAAATGTACATGCATTCTCCTGTTTTAATGTACCTGTAATGAAATTCTCTTTGCTATCAGACTCATGCATGACAACAAATTACAAACTAGTTATGGGGAAGTGCTATTTGCTTAGCTTTAAAAAGACAATGCAAACAAAGTAGCAGGCCCCCAAACCTCAACCATGAGTTGCTTCTCTCTCTTTTCTTTAAAATGTGGGTGGATAAAAAAGAAAAGAAAAGAAAAATCCAATCACTGTAAATAAATGTGTGTGTGTGTGTGTGTGTGTGTGTGGAGCATGAGCATGGAAGTATATAGCAGAATGTGGTAGTAAAAATTCAAACGGTAATGGATAAATACAACCAGAATGGAAGTTCCATGAATAGTTTCCCTCCATGATGTTTGGAGCTTCCTGAACATGTTGTTATTATTGTTATTGTTACCCCTTCTTCCTCTCAAAATTGAGACTCGAGGTGGCCTACAGTTTAAAAGAGCAAAACACTTAAAAACATACAAAAAGTGAACCTTAAAATAGTTAAACTAGTCACAGTATTAAAACTCTGACCTACAGAAGCACTACAGATTGATCAACAAATTTCCAGAAATGGATTTGAGGGCACAGCAGAAGAGAGGATCCCAACTGGATCCAGACAAGGAAACAAAAAGTGATGGTGACTGTAAGAGATAATATTGCATCAGAGTAATTAGTATAAACAAGCAGAAGGTGAGCAATAACCAGTCTCACTCCTGCCCAACATACAAAGTCTAGCAGAGAAATGAAGGCTTGGTCTTTCTTGGTAAAAACGTATGACATACCACTTACTTAAAAATATCAAGGGTTTCATAGTATCTCTTGGTGAGAGGCATTGTGTCATGTGTTCTTCAAACATGAAAGACAAAGAAAGAAATCTGAGGACTATAAAATGGAAGATGAACATTAACTAACTATCAGGCTAAATGATACAGGAATAGAGAAGATGTGATTAACAAAAACAAACAGGAAATTCTAGGAATATAATATGCTATGCCTAAACTGTTAGAGAGATATAGACTAGCAATTGCTGACTATAAGAATGCTAAGGTTGTTGTCTCTAAGAGAAATGTTGGAGGACAATCTCAGTACTACCTAGAGTATGAATCTTGTTGACATGAGAAGGTTGTCAGTTCTAGGTTTGTCAGGTATAATAGGCAGAGTCAAAGACACATGACAGGACAGATTTCTCTAACCACTCATTTCTGTTTTTCCCACTTCTGTTTCCTCCTTGGTTCCAAACCTTTTCATTTTCCATCAGAAATCATCTTAGTATTATTATTTTTTTAACTGAGAATCATCTATACATTGTAAGGTGGCCAGATGCAGAAGAGGACAGTAGTACCTTTACTGCTGGATAAAAAGGAATTTCAGCTTGTGTGATTTCAGGCATATTATGTCTGCTGAAATCCCCTGTTGCACAATTAGTAATGATGCTTTCTTTTTTTGCAATCTTTTTTTTTTGCATCTGACCATGCTGATACACAGTCTGTCCCCATAAACAGCAGAAGAACAGCTTTTGTGTCTATCTTTAATTTAGGCCATTTCCTCCCTACACTGTTACAGTGCTATTAATCTACTTTCAACATCCTGTGGAATTCTGGGGTTTATAGTTTACTGAGGCCAAAGAGCTCTCTGACTGAGACTTCTAAATGCCCCTCCCTAAACGGCATACCCTAGGATTCCACAGGATTTTCAAAGTGGAATAATACCACTATAACAGTGTAGTGCAGAAATGGCCATAGTGTGCTTGGGCCTCCCTGAGGCTGGGTGAATGAGAAGCAGTGAAGCATTTTGCCTGGACTGCCAGACTTGAGCCAAAGATGGCTTAAAGGTTCATTGAACAATCTTTGGGAAGACACCCTAACATAGCTCATGATATTTTTGTGAAGATACAGTGCAGAGAAAATGCAGGATGGGAATACAGTTTGCTTATTCCAGGATACCTCACCACACGGAAATAAATGTATAAATGTAAAGTTGATCTCATTTGAGGTTTATGGAAGCCTTCATATATCATACTATCCAACTGTCCTGATCTGGCAAGGGTAGTCTCAATTAATCATCTACCACCTCACATTTTCCAAATGCTTTTAAAATATCCTAGGCCCTTACTGCACCATACTTCAATGGTGTGCTGTTCTGTTTCAATCCCAGTATTGCCATTTCTTTGATGTTATTGGGTTCTGAATGCTTTCTACCACACCCTTTCAACTTCAGTGAATGAGTAGCATTGTTGCCACTGGTGTTCCCATCACATGACAGCTGCATTGGCAAGTCCTTTTCTCCACCTTTTCCCCGCCCCACAGCTCATGATTGATCAGGTTTTTATTAAGCCATTCTAGCACAACAACGTTGTAACGTCATGACACGCTGGTATGCTGTTGCATTTTTTAGCTATAACACTAAAACTTATTTTAAAAAATAAAAAAACAACTCAACTTATCACACCATGGGAGTAGCTAAGAGAGCGACAACCTGGGAACATCCACAACATGCCGACTCCTGGATGAGCAATGACCGGAAGCTCTATCAAGTGCTTTTGAGACACCACACTCACACAGCTGACAGGATTGTGGCAAGAAAGGGGGCCATTACTGGATCTTTTCCAGCATTGAGAAAGGATGGCTTTCCAATGGATGGCAATGTGCTAACAGTTGGTTAGTGATCACATTGTGCAATAGCATGGGTCCCGGACCAGGAACAGTGCATGATTCTGGAGGTATGACAACTTCATGGGGTAAGGGCCCTAGTTTCTCTCTCCTCTTCCCTCTTTGTCCTCACTTTGCTTCAACTGCTGCAAAATGAGCTCAAAGTGCAAAAGCAGTTTGCCCTCAGTCAACTCAGAAAGAGAGAATGCAGCAGAGGGAGTGGAATCTTACCCTTCCCAGTAAGCTCAGGCAAAAGCAAATGGCTGCAGCCACTCCTAGCCCATGTGTTCTTCCTTATTAATAACTTTTGCCATCTGAACCACACTATAATATTGTGTGGACACATGTGCCCTATTTTTCATCTGTGCATTGTTGAAAAGCACATGCATAGGCAGAGAGGGACCCTGTTTCTCAGAAAAGTATAGTTTACCCCAAATCCTAACGTTTTCCAGATTTTCCTGGTAGTTTTTCTCAGGATCTGATGTGCATGGTGAACCATTAAACTAGAAGTAAAGTTTCTGAGTGAATAATCATTAAGCCCTGTTCTCACTCCAGCCACCCAAATTGCCCATTGGATATCTCGGACAGGAAGAAGTATTAAAAAATTTCCTGTTCTAGTTGAGCTTTGCTTGATCAGCAAGGTCTTCCTGAACTTTTGCTTGTTTCCTTTTTGTTTGGTGGTGAGTTGGCCCTGATTCCTGGTTTGTCCTCTAGTTAAGACCACATTTTGGTATTTATCTGGTTTTATAGCCCCTGATCCTGGCTCCTGATTTCTGACTCCTGGCCTATCTCATACCTGTTGCCCAGTCCTGTGAGTTGCACATAGTCTTATCAGGCCTGTATAGGATGGGAAGGAAAACCTCACACAGGAATACCTCATCCACTACACTGAGGAATATCAATGGAATAAATATTTAATGACAAGCTTTAGGTTCGCTTTGGAAATGGCTGTCTTAGTCCAAAGGTTTATCTTTCATTCCCAAACAGACAAGTGTGGTATTGATTATTAGCCTTGAACCAGTGATCCCCATTGAAGTGGTTGCTGTCGCACACTGAAATGAAAATTAATTAGTGACAGCCTTTCCCACCCCTTCTAAAACTCCCATAATATGTGAAACTCCTGTAATATGTGAATCATTGTTTTGATATAATTGACAGAGACATCCTTTTTTTCCCCCACGAATTGAATTTCTAAGAGATTTGTGAAAGTTGCCTTTCAGGTCACAAGGCTGGACTTTATTCACTTAATCAGTCATCCCTACTTGATTAATAGACTTTTTAAGCAGAGTCATATATTAATAATGTAGGCTTTAACTGGGCACCTCGATCAAAGAGCAGATTTTAGCAGTTGATTGGTTTGTATCCTCTAGGCCTGTGATAAATGTCTAGAGATTTCTTGTAGTCATTCCTCCCTCCCCGGCCGGGTCCTCCCCCTCCACATTTCATTCTGATACTCATTTCGTTCCTTGGAACTGTGATATGAATATTTAACTGAAGCAATAGTTCAGTACTTATTCTCCAAGGCAGAGATCACAAGGAGAACAGCTTCTCATTCAATGCAAAATTTCCTTTCTTACAATATTCAGTACAAGTGGAGAATTAGATGATATACAGGTGGGAGAGGCAAGAGACAGGGCTTTTTTTTTTTTTTAAAAAAAGGCAACAACAGCATTTTCTACATCTGGATTAGAGAGGCAGGGACTGCACCAGTTCTGAAGTTCCCGCTCCTGTTAACATGTTGTGACTACTCATAAGAGTTGGGAGGAGTGAGTCACTTTGTTTCTGCTCCACACCATTCATACATTCATACCTATAAGCCTGTTCCATATTTTTCTAGGCTGATTTTTTTTTAATGCCATGTATATTGACCTTCATTTTGGATTATTTTGCCATAGGGTTTCATGGTAAAAGACATTCAGAAGTGATTTACTGATACTTCCTTCTGCACAGTGCTAACAACTGTTAGCTATTTGCCATTTTTTTCCTAGAGATCCTTCGATAGTGTCACCTTCCACTGCTGCTAACCAGTAGCTGTTTGGCACATTTAGTCTGACTCCTCAGCAAAAGTATGTCTGGCATAGGAGACCCCTGCTCACAGCAGTGCTAACATCAGCATAGCTTCCAGGAGCACACCGTCCCACCATTAAAAAAACAAAAATAATGAGTATAGATTATTTGCTTAATTTAAAAGTAGACAATGAAGACATTGAATTGTTAAAGATCTTCCATACCTTGGCTCAGTCATTAATCAGAATGGAGACTGTAGTCAAGAAACCATGAGAAGGTAAGAACTTGGAAGGGTAGCTATGAAGCAACTAGACAAGATCCTGAAGTGTAAAGGGTATAACTGAATACCAAAGTCAGGTTTGTCTATGGCATGGTATTTCTGATTTCTGATTTCTTTGGATGGTTGTGAAAGTTGGACAGTGGAGGAAGCTGCTAGGAAGAGAATAACTCAATTGAAAGGGTCTGGAAGCCATGCACTATGAGGAATGACTTAGGGAGTTTGGTATGTTTAGTCTGCAGAAGAGAAGGTTAAGAGGGGACATGATAGCCATGTTTAAGTATCTGAAGGGATGTCACGTTGAAGAGGAAGCGGGCTTGTTTTCTGCTGCGCCAGAGACTAGGACAAGGAGCAATGGATTCAAACTGCAAGCAAAAAGATTCCACTTAAACCTCAGGAAGAACTTCCTGATGGTCAGAGCTGTTCAGCAGTGGAATCTGCTGCCTCAGAGTGTGGTGGAGTCTCCTTCCTTGGAGGTTTTTAAGCAAAGGCTGGATGGCCATCTGTCAGGAGTGCTTTGACATGAGTTCCTGCATGGCTGGGGGTTGAACTGGATTGCCCCTGTGGTCTCTTCCAACTCTATGATTCTATGACTCTATGCTGAAGGAATAGAGTTTTGCAAATACCATAAAACACCAAAAAAGACAAATAAACAAGTCTGTGAACAAATCAAGCCTGAATTCTCCCTAGAAGACAAGATGATTAAGCTGAGATGGTTGTACTTTGGACGTATGAGAACACAATAATCATTAGAAGAGACAAGAATGTTTGGTAAGGTAAAAGGCAGTAGGAAAAGGAGAAGACCACATCATAGCTGAATAGACTCAATCATGGAAGCTATAGATCTGAATCTGCAAGACATAAGCAGGGCTATTGACATTATGCTGACTTAGAAGTCTTTCATTCATAAGGTCACCATAAGTCAAAGTTGACTTGCAGCAATTAACAACAAGTAATAACAACAGTATGCATAGAATTATATGACAAAGGCAACAAGCATTTCTCAAGCTAAAGTATCATCATATGAAGGTTTTGTTGTTGTTGTTTTTTTAAAAAAGCAAGATTTGTATTCAAGACTCATCTATTACAGACAGACTGAAGACAGGAAATGGTAGAATCCCACTAGTTGTCATATACAGCTCCCAGGTGAGACCAATCAGATATATCATCAATGAACTACAACCTATTCTGGACAATGATGCTGCCTTCTCAAGGGTTCTTGGTGGCAGATTTTTACTTACCTACAGATAGCTTTGCAACCTCAAACAGTTTTTTACCTACAGGATGACACTTAGCACAGATGGGGAGATGGGTACAAGATTTGCTACAAACCGAGATACAACTCTGACCATACATCTACTCAGGAAATGTCATCACAGGACCTAATCGCACCACCCACAATATTAGATGTACTTTAACTTGCTCATCCTCTGTTATATATATATCATCCTGTGTCAACAAAGCTCTTCAACACTCTGCATTGAGCAAACTGCCCAGTCTCTGTTCCAGATGATAAATTGACATAAAACAGACATTAGGAATGGTAACACACAAAAACTAACTGTAAACACTTCTTTCTTTCTGGATTTTCCATCTCAGCAATCTTGAGGGGAAAAAACCTGCAACGGAAGATTGGAAAGAGAAACAGCAGAATTGGAACATATCTACAAACTCCAGTACATTGACAGTGGATTGAACAAAAACGATGGTTTCCTGGCACACTACACATATTATAACACTAGTTAACACCCCAGCCGCAAGAGAGCTGTCTTGGCCAGTTTATTACATCTCCTTTCTGGTTCCCAGCTGGGAACTACATTCTAATAATTCCCTCCACCATACATACAGTTATCTACTTATCCTGATTTTAGACAACATCTTTCCTTCTGCCTTTGTCTCCCAACGGCCATCTTTAAAACTGAATTTGTCATGCCATCACTATCCCACAAGTTTCACTTTTCTATTGCTATTTCTATTGCTATTTCTATTGCCTGTTCATAAAGGTCTGTTTCTAGGAACTTCAGTCCATGCATCTTATGAAATAGACTTAAGTCTGTGAAAGCTTATGCTACAAACTTTTTTCTCCAAGATCCATTTGCTCAACTAGGTTCATATTTGCCTGAATCCTGTATGGTATTCCCAACTACAAGAGACCCATTGAAACAATTATTCGATAGTGAGTCAACGTCTGGTTAAATCATATGGCTAAATAGATTCTGTGGGTTTATTCTATTTGGGACCAATTTTCTTTCACAAATACATTTGGAAGTATATTTGCTCTCAAAACACCCATTTTTAATGAATTTTGGCATATTTTCTGGCCTAAAACTGCATCGCATCATTTGGGAAGTATCAAACCTTCCGAAAGACTATGTTCCAATCTGCATTTTAATCTAGGATGATTAAATCAGTTTGGATTGCATTGGATTTGCCAAAGTTTGGCTTGTAAAATAAAGCAGATATCCTTGGGCTGATATTAGGTAGGGATGCTTAAGGAATATGACTTCGTTAGTTCTGTATCTAAGCCCATAGCTGGGAATTTCAGTCTCATGTGCTGGCCTAGGAAACTGGTGTTCATTTTGGCAACACCAGCACAGAACACATAGTTACCATACTATGTTATGGCTGTGCTAGAAAAGTGGATAGATTTCCAGCTCTGACCCATGAAAGTGTAGCCCTTTCAGATTATCACCCAAGGATGAAACTCTGCCCAAACTGGGATCAAGCTTTGCTGAATAAGAAGGGCTGAGATAGAAAGTGTGCTTAACTTTTGCTTCATTAAAGTGTAGATCATGGTATAATAACATCATTCATCTCAACTGAAGTAGCAACTTGATGTGTGGTGCCTCCCATCTTATGCCCTGTCAGAAAAGGAAATATAGCTCCATTTGAATTTTCTGTTGGAGGGCAACAAAAGGTCACCACTCCTTCTTTTCACATCTTGACCCTTTTGGAGTCCAAAGTGCCCTTTCTGAATTATTAGTTTGATATTTGGTTGATTCATTCATTGCAAATTGCCGGTTAAGGAAAGGAAAGGAAAAGCTGACATTTCCACCATAGGTCACTGAAAAAACCCATCATCCTAACAACTTACTGTAGTTTTATTAATTTCTTCCCATGGGTTGCCATTGATGTTAACAAGGTTTTCCATTTACAGAAGTGAGAGGCTTCTGGGGCAGTTATGTCTGCTAGCAAAAGTTTTAGCCAACCATTTAAGAAGAAAATATTTCCAGTGATATTAGTGAGAATAACACTTGCTAATTACCTAGTAGTCTGCTATTCCCATTCCATTGGCAGATTTTTTTTATTATTTTTTTTAATTTTTTTTTGGATGAGTTCATGAAGTTGACAAGTTCAAAATAGCAAAGTAATGCCATGCTGTCAGGAAAGAGCCAATAACAGAAGCATGAAATAGGACAATAACTAGTAGTCATGACATGAACCAAGAAATCAGAGTCGAGCAATGTCCTGGACAAAAAGTCACAACCCATAAAGAAATCAAGAGATGGGACCAAAAAGCACAAGAGAATGCAAGGGTGAAGAGCACTTAGTCCTCAGGAAGACTTAGTGTTAGATTCACACTGCACAGCTATAGCAGTTTGGTTCCGCATAGCTATGTCCTATGGATTCCTGGATTTATCGTTTGGTGGAGAGACTTGCATTGCCCTTAACTACTGCACTACTGCTCTCAAGCAGAGCAGTCTGAGTCCCTTATGAAACTACAAAATCCTAGGATTGCATAGGATAAAGTCATGACAGATAAAGTGGCATGAAAGTGGGAAAACTGCGCAGTGTGGGCAAATACTCCAAGTTGACCAGGAAGACTAAACTGGAAGTCCTTTCATGCTTTTTCCTGCCTGATGGCTACCCATTGGATAGACTAGGTGACATCAGTCAGGACTTGTGGTCTGCTGTGAGGAAGGTTGACTGGAGTAGTGGCTACTTTTAAGGCAGAGGGTACACTTGATTGATTGATTGATTGATTGATTGATTGATTGATTGATTGATTGACTGGATGGTTGGTTGGTTGGTTGGTTGGTTGATTTTCTACCCCACCTTTCTCCTTTCATGGGGCTCAGCTTTACTTCCTCTGACATCATCACTCCTGAGGCTGCAGGGAAAATCCATTCTGCTGGTGGATGCCATTCTATCCATGGATGGACTTTGATAGAATTTGTGAAGTGTGCAAGCATTTTTCCTTGTTGCTCACCCAGAGAAGTATGGTTATTGGGTGAGTGATCAATGGAACTGAAAGAAATAGAGGCCCTTTTCACACAGCATTTGTCATGCAAAAGGGCCTCTGGAGCGTCACGTGATTGCAAGGAGTGTTGCACATGATGTCCTCGCAGTCGCACGACACTGCCGGGGCCAGCAGGTGCAGATCGCACAATATATCATTTTTGGCTTTTGGCATCGCTCTGGGGCCCCACATGCACTTACCATCCATGCGGAGCCTCTGGAGACACGGCCCTTGCGCTTCCTCCCGCAGAGCAGCCTAGAAAAATACCCGGCTGCGCTGCAGAAGGAAGAGACGGAGCCCTCACGCTTCCTGCCAGCCAGCAGGCAGCTGCTGCGGAGACAGAGCAGAGGGGACGTGAGTGCCTCTCAGAAGAGGCTGCTCACGTGATCCCCGTGCAATCGCACCCAACGGAGGCAAGCTGCGGAAAGGACCAGAAATAATAATTAATGAAGAGAAATTAATTACCTAATTGTTTGATTTCTATTAATTAATTATTATTTCTATTTCTGTCATCTCCATTGATCATTTACCCAATAAGCAGACTTGTCTGGGTGAGCTACAGGGAAAAATATAGCACAGATTTGTATGGCATCTTGTCATGGGGGCAATGCTAGAGTTCTCCCTTTCATTTCATTTTCAGAATACATTCTGACAAGAGAGAAGTCTGAACTTGGTGATTAATGTTAATTAAATTTTCTTCCATAATGTCCCAGTCTTTGGTCAATAGATACAAAATGATTTGGGGAGGGGGGCAGGAAACTTTTCATACTGCCCCCCTCTCTCCCCACTTCATTCCATCCACCGCATGCAACCTTCTTGAGATTTGTCCATCTTTTTCTGTCTCTGGCAGATAAAAATCTTTCAGGGCAACAATATCAATAGTTTTTATTACAGAAAGCTGATGCTATCAGCATCCTATCTGTCTATTTAATTAGAATCCTAGAGGGATGTAGTACATCGTTCCAGCTTTAGGCTCTAAGACAAATGGGCGGAGGGAGAAAACTGCATTTTGGAAAACAAATCTTAAAGGACAATGGCATCTCTCTCTTTTTTTTTTAAAGGGACACTTCCCTTTTGCAGTCCTCAAGAGAGAAACCACTATTATTATTGTGTAAGTGGGGAAATAAGAGTTCATAACAGGTTGGATCAGGTATATCTTTTCCATTTTCACAGGGGACAGAGCACCTGCAGAAATACTGCATGGAGGAAAAGCCTAATATCTTTTCCCTTGATTCTCCTGCCTTCTCCAGCTTCCCCATGACTCCAGTCCCATGCCACTTCCCACACTGGTCTAGAAGGACCTCCAACTCTCCCTAGCAGTTTTCAAGGGTCATGGAGGTAAGGAAGAATTGGAAAAAATGGCTTCCTTTCTTCCTCTGGAGGGGACACAGTGAGAGTGAAACTCCACTCATGAGCTTGAGGTTGTATTTGACTCCTGTGAGCAAAAAGATCCACCAGTGTACTTCCATGGAGATCCAGAAGGGTGTAGGTCAGGGATATACCTATTGGATGAGGGGGCTAGCTAAGAGCATTGCCCCATCAAATAAAAAGTCAACCTCCCAAATGGAATTTTCCTTCAGTTCTAAAATGTCTAAGACATGGAAAATCATTCACACTTGGGACTCTTACATTTGCTGTGTTCACATTCCTTTGATAACTTTGCTTGCTTTTTTCATTGCATGCCTGAACTGTATGTCTCAATGCTCAGCTGAAGTTTTATGTTACCACAATGCTAAAACACTGAGGACTGAAGAAAAATGTCCCAGGGGAGGGAAGAGAAACTCTTATTAGGAGCAATACCTTCATTTTTCTCTCCCTCATTTGCTGCACCCCATGTGAAAGCAGCCAGGAGGACAGCAGTGCAAGGGAGCTCTTCAGAACTAATCCATGGCTGTTCATGGCATAGCTGCCCCACAGGTGGGACATGATGGCAGCACTCTGTGGGTTGTGCTTCCGCACAAAATTGTTGGGATCCTGCTGCCATCTTGTCCCCATGTGTTATATGAATGCAATATTTGTAAAATGGAAAAAATCTGTTTTATATTTACCATCGTGCTGCACTGCCACCTTTCCTGGCCATGCGGAAGGGCAGAAGGGCGCTGGTGATACCTCCCTCCCCAAGTGCAGCAAATGGCAAGTGCCCAGCTGCACTGCGGAAGGGAAGAGTCAGGTCCAGAGTGCTTCCTTCCACAGTGACCAGGCGAGGTGCAGAGGAGAGCATTCCTGATGTGCTTTCCCTCCCTGTTGGGGCTGCAACAACAGGATGCCGCTGAGCCACCATCATGTGGAAAGGGCATGAATTGCAGATGCACAATGGAACTATTTCACAATCATGTAACAAGTACTGGATATTTCCTTATGCAATAATACAAAAAGTAGATACTCTAGAAAAAGTTTCAACAGGAACTTCATCTGGATCCATCCTATTATGTACATAATGATCTGTAAGTTGTTTATAGATGCTTGGATTTTATCCATGATTTGTCAGTGACCTTTGATTAAACAAGATGAAAGGAAATTTAATATCTAGGTGTCAATTCTGAATGAAAGAACATGCTGGTGATGCACACTGCCCATGGGCAGTCCCTGGGTATCATCATCATCATCATCTTCACCACCACCACCTCTGTTGATACCCAAGAGCAGGACTCAAGGTGGTTTACAAATTAAAATACAAGAACGGAACATTGTTAAAGAAAAAGCTTGTAGGAGTGTGTTATGTTTTTTAACTAGTTCAATATTAAAATGCAATTAAAATATCAGCAACACTTTAAAACATGCAATTAAATGAAAAAAGGAAAATTAAAACAGTATATATATATAGGTCCTTTCCGCACGAGGCAAGTGAATTGCTCCATGCTGTTACTTACCGGCTCTTCTTGGGTCCGAAGTAACGCAGACTTTCCCTTGAGCCCTTCTGCAGGACTCCTCCATTAGTGCAGGGCGAACTGGAGCAGTGCGAGGTCTGCAGATCCGCACTGGTCCGGCTTAAAATGGCGGCTTCCAGTGGCTTTGCAGAAGTGGACCAACCGCTGACGCTGGCCACGTCCACAGCCTGCCCTCCGCTAATTGCAGGCTTGCATTGGTAAGTAGGAACGCAATGGTGTGTTCCAGAAAATGTAAAGACCGGATTTTTCTGTTCTTTACTTAGCGCGCTGGAGGACACTTGGGGGCAGGTTGGATCGAACTAAGGTGCGGAACTAAGTTAAATAGTCCGCACCTAGTCCAATCCAAGGTGCAGACAATGTCCGTGCCAGGACGCCTTGGCCCGTTTTAACTGCCTCGTGCAGAAAGGGCCACACACACACACACACACACATTAAAAAAGAAGCCTTTGCCTGACAACCAAAACAGAGCAAGGAAGGGGGCCAATCTAGCCTCCTAGAAAAAGTGACTAAAAAGGTACTGTCTCATGTCCTCACCAACCATACCTGTGAAGATGGTGAGACCAAGAGGTTCTCAGAACCCAGGCAGTTTCAGTTGGGGAGATATGGTGTGCCAGATATTCTGGATTTAAGAATGGCTAAGTAAATCCTGTTTTGTTGGTGTTTTTCCTCTGTCTGCTTGACAGAGTGTCCAGCTGGAGTCACAGTACGCAAATGATTGGTGGAGGGTCCTACTGGAAAAATTGAATGATTTGGTAATTCTCCCAATTAGCAAAGCATTTAGAAATGTACGGATAGAAGATGAAAAAATTACCAGTTCCACCTCTATCACCCCCACCCCAAACACACTTTAATTCTAGCTCAGAATAAACACAAAAAACAGTTTGGTTAAAAGTATTAAAAGATTTGCTCACAGATACTTGTGCGTAGGTGACACAGGTTCATATTCTTGAAGAAAAATAAGAAGAAGAAAAATCACATGCTTACAGGGAAGCACCCTTTCTAGAGGATTGGAGTGAACGTGCTCTGAGAAGGAAGGCAGAAGACAAAAGGAAGGTGGAAAGAGCAAAAGAAGGCTTTTCAAAGAACAAAGAGTGTGTACATACAAGAGGAAGTACGTGTTGACCAAACAACCAGAAGTTTAGTCTAGGTAGTCCCTCTATATCTACAATAAACATGCAAACTAACTAGACAGTTAAGTGTGCAAAGATTGTTATCCCAACAGGTTTGTGGCTTATTTAGACCAAGAGTGATCATGAAATGGATACCAACATATTGCCCTGTCCCCAGTAGCCCAGAATTCTAAAGAATAATGACAGTTGCTTGCTCCCGTTATTGAGTTGGTGAATATATTCTGGGTTTTAGTCTGAGCATTAAAGGAACTCTCCAAGATACTGAATCTGTTTGGGGGGATAGTATTCAATGCCACTGAGAGTTCTTCAAACATTCTGAGCAGAACCCAGAGTAAATTCACCAGTCCATTGTCATAGAAGTCACCAGTCACTGCAGTGCTCACCAGCACTTCATAAACATGTGGGATCTAGTTAACTCAGCACCAAGTGTCTCACCTGTAAACTTCTAAGCATGGAGGAAATGAATGAAATCTAAATGTCCTCATTTTTAGTGGATCACACTCACTAGCAAAGCATCTGGATCATTTCTCTAATCTGGTGCCCCTGTAGTCCTTGAAGTTACTCTCCTGTGTATACAGTCAGCCCTCCACATTTGCAGATTTGACTTTTGCCATTTGATTATTCATGGATTATTTGCTGTCACCTCTACTGCCTCCCTATGCCATTTTTAATAGGGACTGCAAGCCTCATGAGACTGAGAAACTACAAATGAGGTTTGTAAGTCCCTATTAAAAATGGTGTGGGGCAGCAGTGGAGGTGGCAGTAAGCCCCACCAGCCACCCACTTCTGCCTTGTGAAGGAACCCTGATGCCTCAGAGGAATCCACGGTGGGTTGAATATGGTGATCATACTTTTTTCGTCTGTTAAATATGGTTTGGGAGGGCCTAGAATTGTTCACAGTTTTTCCACTTTCATAGGGGTCCTGCGCCCCTAACCCTAGCAAATGTGGAGGAATGACTATACACGGAAAGCCCAGCGTTGGTAAGACTTTTTTCCCTTAATGCATCATGCTTGTGTTGAAAACATGGAAGTGCACCTCTGGTTTCTGAATGAGAATGTTTCACCTTCACTGAAAAATAAGGTACTTTGCACATATTTTAAATTACTTTTCCCTCTATTGTTCGTTGCCAGTTCTTCAAAGCTGGCTGTTAACTACAACATAACGAATTCCTTTGTTCACATCTTCATCTTGCTACCCCATCCATCATGTAAGCCCTTTGTATGTGACACTAATAAGTATCTCTGTGGCCTGCAAGGTGGTGCTGAATTTTATTGCAGCAATGTAGGACGTGATGCAGCAAAAGTTAAGTACCTTTAACTCTCATTGGTTAACATACTGTTAGTGAGATACACATGCCTAATTCACACTATGCATGGTGAGGCAAATAATTTGTAAAAGAAAGCCAGATGTATTGCATAGACAATGCTAGAGGTGGAAGTGGAGTTGCACGAAGAGCAACACTGCATAATGTAGTTATGCATTGTGGTTGTGTGATGTGCGTTACTCATTTCACATTTCAGAATGGCATCTAGTTTTTGACGTGTGCAATGTTGCTATTTTGTATAAGGTTGCACTGTTCTGGTGCAACCTAACTCCACATGCAGATATTTAAATTATGCCAGGGGGTATTGGATTACAGCCATTGAATTCAGTGGACAAACAAATCTCTCCCATTGAAGTGCCTGGGAGTTTGGAAATGTTGAAAATCAGGTGGCTTTTTGTCAAAATGCATATCTGTACTACCATCTTATATTTTGCTGTCTAAATTCCTCATCATAGCTTTCCCTCAAACAATCATAGGGGTTATTCTTTGGTAAGAATCTCCTTGTCCCCAGATAAAAATATAGTATCTGTGTCTGGAGTGCACAACAAGCTTAGAGAAATAAATCTCTTTTTGTTTTGGTTTGTTAAGCTTCTAAAATGTAGTTTAAGAAATTAGCTACATAGTCCTAGGCAAGGTAATATATGCCCCTTCTGCAATGCACACAGTCCCATATACCATAGAATACTGCATGTGTCTTCTCCCATGACAGTTTCTTTGCTACTGATCAGATTTTGCTGGATTTAGGACTATGTTCCACACTTCACCTGAATGATAATGAACCTTTAGCAAACAGGGATGTTTCTGGCTAAAGGCCTTCTTCTGAACTGGTGAAAGCTGCTAGAGAACAAAATAAGAGAAATCAGAGAGTAAGTTCTGCTTGACAGATACCTCTGGACTTCTGTCCAGTCAATCTCAGGTGTTTTTCTTATATAGCATTGTACAGGATGGAAGCTAAATTATTAACAACTCTTAGTTGTCTGACAGGTACAGCTCATTCTAATGCTGCAGACCTCTCACCGCTTGGTACTGTCTGCTGGGTAAACATTCTACATTTTACACCAAAAAATCAGGCAAGAAGGAAGAAAAAAAAGTGGACCTGCCTGTGTTGTTTTGCTAAGGGAACTTTGGCCAAGATATTACAGAAACATCTGGAAGAACCTCAGGTGGTTTAACATTCCAGTCTTGTTCCCACTAAGACAGGAAATTTGTGTCTGCATTGTATCACTTCAGGTGAGAGAGTATATGACAGAATACCCTTCCAATGGCCCTGCACCTCGAAAACCAGTGCATCAGGAAGTGGCATCTCTGGCATTTAGCCTTCTCTGTCATGAAACAGGCATGGTGCCTCATCCTTATCTCTTTATGTGGGGGATTTGCAGGGTCCTTTGTCTGAGGTTCCTTCTATTCCATCAGAAGACCCAAAAACCATATAGACTTCCCTCCACATTCACAGTTTCAACCTTTGTGAATTTGATTATTCACAAAACACATCCTTGCCTCCCTCCGCATTTTCCTTCTCCTATTCCCTTACATTCCTCACCCCAGGCTTGCTAGACTTGTATTTAAAATGGACTTTTTTCCCCTTTTGGGTGAGCAAAGCCCTCGCTCCCACTGCTGGAGGCATGTCCTCTCTGCTATGTGGCTGCACACTGTGCTGTGTAATGGCTGCTGATTGGTCAGGTGCTCTCTTTGCTCCTATCCCTCCTTTTTCAAGATGGTGACAGCAAGTAGCTAGAATGCCAGAACTCTGTTCTCTCTCTCTGAGGGGAAATTACCGGCAAGCCCTTTACTTTGTCTTTTTTTTTCTTCCCCCTAGGAGTGCCAGGGCCAGAGGCAAAGGAATGGGAGGTGAGAGTTCTGGAAGGAAACTACAGGAGAAAGTTATTCATGGTTTTCCCACTTTTGCAAGGGCTCTGCACCCAGAATCGTCACAAATGTGGAGGGCTACTGTAATTTTCAGTCAATGTTATAGTTCTTTTTTAAAGCACTTATACACTCCATTGGAGGAGGAACAATATAAAGAACATAGACAACTTGCCCAGACACATAACTTCCATTTTGTATCATCTTTTACAGATATTTCATAAAGGCTTTACATGTAAGGAATCATGCACCTCACTCATTCTCATCTTTGGAGGAAGCAAGACTTCTCATGATAGACAGCTGTTACCCTTTGTTAACAGGCATCCCTATGCATATAGGCACACACACACACACACACACACACACACACACACACACACACTACCCAGAGATACAGAGAACTGAACTCCATCTATGTAGTGAGTATAGAAAACCCCATCTTTTGATACCCCATTCTATGATAACTTGCTCTTTTGACACTTCCAAATTAGAGACAATTTCCATTAATTTAACAAGAGTCTTTCATCAATTTTTCTTGTCTGTAGAGGCTTGCTTGAAACTGCTCACATGCGCTGCTTGCAAAGTGAGCTGAGAAAGGAGAAAAAGACATTAAGCCAAGTGGCAGACCTTGCCCTACACCCCCACCCCATGATATGATTGGCAATGAACATTATTTAATTGGAACAAAATATAAATCATACACTGTCATGTCTGAAAAGCCATGTTGGCAAAGAGGACTGGGTAAATATGTACAAAAGTAGGTCAGATGGGATCTCAGGACATGGCCAGGTCATATCAGTTGGAAAGCTTTGGTGCTGATGAGTTCACAATAAACCTCTCAGTGACTCAACCTTAAATCACAATAGCACACAACTTTATCTCAATAGAGCAACCAATGCACCTGTTCCCTCTTCCTGCCAAAATTCTCCTTTGTTTCTTCACCTGCCCAGACATTAAGAAGCTATCACAATTCCCATCAATCCTTTGTCACCTAATGCTAAAACCATTAGCCCATTCTGGATTGGTCTCTTGTCCGTAGCCAATTAAAGAAGACTGGTAATAATCTGTTTGTTCAAGGTCACCCATCATCCAATTGGAAATGAGATTTTACTGGCCTTTTGCACAAAGCCACTGCTCATCCCATCACATGAGATATTATTGGGTCATCATGATTCTGGCTACCTGCTCTCAGGTGATTGCATCATATATGTCTCAGTATAATAAAGTATTATTTCACCAGTTAAGGACAGCTTTTCTATTTTCCTTTCTCTTTCACATACAGACACACAGCTAAACTTTACTATATCTTATATTTTGTATTCACTTGTTTAAACACTCAGAAGCAGGCTGTAAGCCTATCCTTTTGATTCAGTATACCCTCTTCTGGTGCAACCGCCACACACATGAATGTGAAGTCACATGAAGTGTCACTTTCATTATAGTCAACGGATGCAAGAGGCATGTGCCCATGGGGTACCTGGGTATGCACATTGGGGTATGCACACTGTGTCCATTGACTACAATGGGATCTGTTATTTGCATTTTTTTGTTTTACACTGAGGTTCCTGGAATGCAACCCACACCTATATGGTGGGTACACGGTACTTGTTGTCTGATACACAGACATTTGGCTTTCTACCCTATAAAGACAGCAACTCTATTTATCTCTATTCTTTTTTCCAATATACAGGCTTCAGGAACTTAAATTTTGCAAAATATAAACAAAATCTAGCATCTAGACTATGACAGTGAGATGATGATGATGGTGCTGATGAAGATAATAATGTAATGATAATGGAATATGGTAACTGGTAATGATGAAGGAGGAAACATATAATCCTGTTGCTTGGTTTGCCACAGAGTGAGAAATAAAAAAAAAAATTCTTGGTCCCAACTTTTTTCTAGATTATACTGTGAGACTGACAATTTTCTTATTGCATCTTTTTTTCCCCTAATGTGGGTGATTTAACCTATGGCTTTGTAGATCTGTAAACTGGGTTTATTTTTTATTTCTTTGACTCCCTTCCTATTACTGTGAATTTTTCCTGTAATAGCAAACAATACATTCTGAGATTTTTCTAAAAAAATGTCCCTTTGAGTATTCCAGACTAGTCTATGACCATTTCCACCCAACACTATTATAGTGCTATTGTTCCACTTACAAGATCCTGTGGAATTCTGGGGTTTGTAGTTTACTGAGGCCAAAGAGCTCTCTGGCTAAGAATTCTAAATGCCCTTCCCTGAACTGCAAACCCCAGGATTCCATAGGATGTTGAAAGTGGAATAATAGCATTTTAACAGTGTAGTGCGGAAATAGCCTATGTGAAGGAAATCAATTTCCATTCCAAGATAATAAATTATACACCAAATATTAAAATATATTTATATGCATTTTTCTGGGGAATGAGTCCATCAGATTGTCATAGGTACCTGGGCCTAAAAATGCTTCAGAAGCACTATCCTAATTATATACATTTCCCCCAATATTTTTTTATATAAAATTTTCTCACTGACTGAAGTATATTAGTGAGTACATGGTGTCTAAAAGAGAACAAAAGAGTGTATCACTAAGGAAAACTACCTCGGGACAGAGTTCAATCAGTTGGTCATCTCTTCAGAAAAGGCTTTTTCTCTTGTCACAAATATCTGAGGATACATTTGGGCCATGTCTAGGGTTGCAAGAAAATGAGAGTAGAATCACATCCTCTGAGAACACACTGGAGGTACAGTTTGAGAATTGGACTATGACCCTGGAGACCAGAGTTTGATTTTCAGCTCAGCCATGAAAACCCACTAGGTGACCTTGGATGAATCATGCAGTCTCAGCCCCAGAAAACCTCCTGATAGGTTCACCTTAGGATTGCCAGAAGCTGGACATGACTTGAAGGCACACAACAACATTGAGCAGAAAGTGGAAAATAGGAGTTGATGGGAACTAAAACCATGGACTCATAAAATCATAGAACTAGAAAGAAGGCCATCTAGTCCAACTTCCTGCCATTCAGAAATGCACAGTTAAATCACTCCCAAAAGATGCCCTTCCAGCCTTTATTTAAAGACCACTGCCCTTCAAAATAGTTTATTCTACTGTTGACCAACTCTTACAGTCAAGAGGTTCTTCCTAATGTTTAGTTGGAATCTCTCTTTCTCATTCTCTCTTTGGTAATTTGAATCCATTGCTTTATATTCTAGTCTCTGGAGTAGTGAAAAACAGCCTCCATCTTCTACATGGTATCTTTTCAAATATTTAATGATGACTATCACATCACCTCTCAGTCTTCTCTTCTCCAGTTCCCCAAGACATTCCTCAGAAGAGTTTCCAGAAATTTCACTGTCTTGGTTGCTCTCCTCTAAGCATGCTTGAACTTGTCAATATCCCTCATGAATTATGGTGCCCAGAACTGGATGCAGTGTTTCAGGTGAGGTCTGATCAGAGCAAAATGGGGGGGGGATTCAAGATCTGGATCTGTGCTAGGAACCAGTTACAGTACTTCCATTGTCCTTTCATCTGTGTGGATGCTTCATGCACTGGATGGGGCTATGACAGCCACCTTGTTCTACTGACAGACAGCATGCATTTCAGACAAAAAGATTTAACCTTGAAATAGTTTTCCATAGTAACATGTTTGTGTTAACATTTCTGTCAGTCTTCAAAGTGGTAGAAAACTATGCTCAGCTGGGAACATCTTGATCTACACTGATGGTGACAGACAGAGGCATAAACATGAATAATCAATGATGTAGCAATTTCTGTAGGATGCCTTAGTAAAAACAGAACACAACACACTTCTCATTGTTTCTGGATTTAGGAAAATCATTGCAAAACTGAAGCACAAGAGCCATTTGAGAATGTGAATACACTGCTCATTTGTAATGAGTTCAATGGAACTCCATCCACTGCTGTTTGAAATGGCCTAAGTTCACCCCCCCTCTCTCTCCCCTCTCTGTAATTCAAACCAATTCCTTTCTGTAGTAGTCTCTGCAGCAGCGGAAGACAAGCTCATTTCATCTTCTACATGGCATCCCGTCAAAATTTCAAGGAAGGCTATAAATTACCTCCTAATCTTACCCCAACTAAATATACCCAGCTCTGTTACCCCAAAATGTGGGTGACTAGAAGTCTACCTGTAATGCCAGTACCTCTGTTCAAAGGTGAGGAATTATTAGCTCAAATCAGAAGGCCTGCAAGAGGGGGCAACCTAACGAGATCTTTCCACTAATGTTTCCAGGGTCTCCACAGGGAGAAACAAGCCAAAGACACAAAGGTAGAGTAAAATGTGTTTTACTTGGAGAATTAACAATCACATGCAAACACAAGCACTCACACAATCACACAAGGCTAGTTGAAGATGAAAGGAAGGAAAATTGTTGACAGCGAGGTTTAGAGGTTGAGGGTTATATTTACCAATCCAGAGAGCAGTGAAGAACCAGCAATGTAGCTTAGACTTGCGCCTAAGGACAGTACTAGTTTGGGAATCAGAGTGACAGCCTGGCTACCAGAAGGTGAAATATTGTTTCTAACTGCTCAAAATTAGAGGAGGAGGTGGTTAGACACAATTTCTACTTAGAGACCAAGGGTGCAAATGGCAGAGTAAACACTGGAGTTTGTAGAATGAACAATGAGGTCCACAGTGAGCTAACAATCTTAGTGATAGGCAATAAAGAGTTAATACATGTCATGATAGCTCTGTAATGGCTGGACAGGTGTGGGGACAAAGGAACAATTCACAGCTTGGTGGAAGAAAGGTTGAAACAATCAGTGGTTTGGTGGGAACTTCTCTGTTGCTATTGTCCAAAAACAGAGTTTTTACAGTTTAGCTTTAACCTATTATCTCTGGAATAACCTGGTGATTTCCTGACTATGACCTGGCTATGCCTAGAGGGGGTCTCTAACCTACTTTGCAGCACATGTGTTTAGCCAGCATCTTTCCCTTGTCCAACTTGGCCATCTGGTTATATCAGGGTACATTTTATATCAATGCCAATTAATATATCTTGCCAATTAAATCATATCCACCAATTAAACCATATCACAGTGTGGGGGTGTATGGCTCCATAACAGCTCCTTAACTCATTCCTCACAAGGCTTGGTTTCCAGACTCTTCACCATCTTGGTCATTCTCCCTGAACACATTTCAGCTTGTCAATATCATTCTAAAACTGCAGCACCCAGAACTGTACACAAATTTCCAGGCAAATTGTGACCAAAGCAGAATATTCCCCTGGGTCTGGACACTGTACCAGTTCCGTAATTCTATCTCTGTGAAAAGAGCTCAGCGACATCATTTATGTGAAGAAAAAAGAAATTCTAGTGTCAGATGACATATTTGTTTACAAGAGCAAATGAGAAAAGAAATAAGCAGATCGAGGGGAATGTGGTTTCATTGTAAAACATTTTCCTGGAGATGTACAGACAGTCTGAGTTAAAAAAAAATGAGAGGAGCTTTATCTTATGATATTAATACAGTGAAGTGGATCTTATTAGCACATCAGACTTACTGCATTATTACGCTAATTAGTCCCATTTCTGCTGTTAGTGCAGAATACGTTGTCTCCCCACCTGTCCCTGTTCTCCTCCTTCAAAGGCCTATTGCAAGTATTCAGTCTCTGTTGTGGCAACTGAAAATTAAAAGCCAGATTTTGATCAAGCCAGGTTGAAAGTGAACACAATTGGGTAAAACAGGCCTTGTAAATTCTAGGCCAGAGGAGAGCGGCTCTGCTACACTCCTTCTCTCCTTTTTATAAGACATCTGTGAGGCAGCCTTCTTAAGCCACGCTCACGTGTATCGGCCAGTTGACTGAGCTATATGTAAGTTTTGCCAGGTCAGTATATTTCTTTTCCATATCAGTTTTGCACATGTTTATTCCTAAATCCATTCCATCCTGTTTCCACATCACCAGAATTCAGCGTCAACTCTAAGGCACATTACTACAACAACAAACCTTAATGTATGTATTTTGGTACACATTTTAATCTAAAATATGACAGTGCAGTCATATTTTCCATTACATATAACAAAACAATGAGTAATTCATTTGGAGGAACAAGGGCATAATGTTGTTCTTCTTACAAAATAAGGTAATAATTGGTAACATCATTAATTTTCTGGTGTAATGAACAGTTTACTTATTTTCCCAACATGGATTGAAGGGGTTCATTTGAAGGGATTTTTGACCATTTTTTCTACTTTTGAAAAATGGGAAAAGAATAATTAATTAAAAACAAACAATACAAAGATGAGCAACTGTGTCAAGTCTAGGGGCAGTAGGCATCTTCTAGAGTACATTCTCCATTCAGTCTAGCAATGTTCATACCTATCAAGCTGGTGAGCATTGCATATGGCAACCCTATGGATGAGATCTCCAAGCCACTCTATAATCAACCACCATGCTCAAGTCTTGCAGATTCAGGAACATGACTTACTTGGGTCTTCCCTTTTTTCCTACTGCCTTCCACCTTACCAAACATTATTGTCTTTTCTAGTGAGTTATGTTTTCTCATGATATGGCCAAAGTATGACAGCCTCAGTTTAGTCTTGGCTTCTAGGGAGAGTTCAGGCTTGATTTGCTCTAGGACCTATTTGTTTGTCTTTTTACCTCTCCAGGGTATCTGTAGAACTCTTCTGCAACACTACATTTCAAAGAAGTTGATTTTCTTCCTATCGGCTTTCTTTTTTACAGGACTACAGATTTTTTACTAGAGTAGTGGAAAACAGCTGAAAAAAAAATCAACCAAAATTGATAAGATGGGCCACATTTTTAATGACAGCTTCCAAAGTGAGGAAAAGGATACCAAATTGGGATATTTCCACCTGTTTTCTTCAAACAATCCATTTTAATGCTTGGCTTCAGTAAGTCCTGTATTCAGCTCTCAGGTAATGCTTAACTGAAGTGCTGAGTTCGTCTGCTCTTTTCCCATGCTTCGAGCTAATGAAGCTGCTCAGTTTTAAAGGGCTGCTTAATCTATGTTAATACAGTGAAGATGATTATGGAAGCAATAATAATCCCAGAGAAATTGGTAATGACTGAAAATCAATGTCCGGCTTGTTAATTATAAAGCTTTTACCATAAAAAGAAATAATTTAGCAACCAGTTAGGGATTTTTTTTTATTAGATACTATTTCAAGGAAATGGTAATTTTTATTTATTTATTCATTTATGTTAATATCATGGCTGAAAATGTAATTATTTTTACTGCACTTCTCTTTGAATGGAAATCCGCAGGTAAAGGTTTGGTTGGTTAATTTCTATAATATTCAGACCATCACTCATTACCTTTTTAGTATTTGTGCTCTTGGGGTAGCAGCACACATTTCTCCAAATCCAGAGTAGGCAAGGATGAGAATGTCTCCTCTTTTGATAGGAACTTCACCCAATTTATGTTTGTTTGTTTATTTAGAGTATATATGCCTCACTATTCAGCCAAAAAGTCTCCCAGGGTAGCTTACAAATCATTAATTTCACAGTTCCATGCCCTTAGGCTTGTGATCTGAATAAGACACGGCACATAAAGAAAAGGGAATGGCAGCAGGGAAGTAGATTAAGTCCAGCAGATGCAGGCTTCTTCTCTCCCTCAGAAGCCAGAACAATGGCACTTGGAATATGGAAGGAGGTCCTCTTACCAGCCTCTGGACCCAGGCACGCTTGGCTGCTCTTCTTCACATCTGAGGCCAGAGCAATGGCAGTTGGAATGGAGGAAGGGCATCTCACTAGCTGCTGGGCTAAGCCACAAGGCAGCTGTGCCTGTCTGCTCTTCTCTCCCTCAGAGGCCAGAGCAATGGCAGTCAGAATAAGGGAGTCAAGGGAGTCTCATCACCTGGTATGGCCAAGAAGCAATGGACAACATTTCTTCACATTTCTTCTATTCTCATATTTCTTCACATTAATCTTGTGGCTGGTGACTCTGATATTTTTGTGGTTGGTGATTCTGATATCAGTTGGGTGGTGAATCTACTCCAGAATGTAGCCCAGACTTTAAAGGTGCTATCTAAGATGCTCAACCCTATTCTAAAAATGGAACAAATAGTTTTGAAGTCTGGATTAAATCTTGAGTAAATTGTTCACCTATGGGAGAAGACAGAACTGACAGACAGATTAAGCCAGGCCTGGATTGGAGATTGTAACTTAAAAATCTGTTTTTGAATGTCTGTGTATTAAACATGTTTGAGGTTAGGATTGCCAGCTTTTTATTTCTGACAGGCTCTTCATTGTTAACATGTGTATGGTCCTCAATATATCTGTTGGTACTGAAGTTAGAGCCAGCAGGGTATAGTGGTTTGAGCATGTGACTACAATCCTGGAGACCAGGATTCAATTCCCCACTTGGCCATAGAAACTCACTGGGTGACCTTGGGTACATCATACACTCTCAGCCCCAGAAAAACCCATGATAGGATTGCCTTAGGATCGCCACAAGTCAGAAACAACCTGAAGGCACACAACAATAATGCTGGAGAACCAGTATGGTGTAGTGATTTGAGTGTTGGACTATAGCCCTGGAGACTGAACTTAGATTCCCTACTCATCCAGGGAAATCCACTGGATGACCAAGGGCATGTCACACAATCTCAGCCTCAGAAAACCCTGTGATAGGTTTGGCTTAGGGTTGTGATAAGCTGGAAACAACTTGGAGGTACATAACAACAACAACAACTGAAGTCAGCCATTAGGAACAAGGATGATTTCAATTTAGTTTGCTTTTCACTGGATGGCCCCTGTGGTCTCTTCCATTTTTCTATGATTCTATTTTCATAGCATTCACAATTTTGTAAGTAGTAGTCTGACAAGAACCAGGCATTTGAAAAAATCTGAATGCTCAAGAAAGTAGACAGATATTCCTACCCCTACCTTCAATTTAATCACTATATGGTCAAGCTCAGTGGAAGCTTCTGCGAGTGCGGAGGTGAATCTGGCCTGGATTTTAGTTTGAACTTTAAAGCAGTTTGACCCCATCCCCCAAACCGATCCAGCATCTTGCATAATAACTTCTTTACATTTTGGACTGAAACCCAGAGTGGACCCTCATGGTCTCAGACTCTCACCAACCCAGTGACATCAAAGTCACTGATGTCCTCCACTGGCAGACGTGTTTCCTCAAAAAGACAGCTTGCCAGAAGTTACTCACACTACATATGATCTGAGAGTGAATTTTAGTGTCTTCTTCCTTCCCAGAATCCTCTACAATGAGTAAAGGCCATACAACAGACCGGAGGGGTTTCTTGGCACAATGCATCTGGTTGTTTGATATGAAGAACTAGCAATCATTTTTCTCCCCAAGGACCCACCGCATATATATGCCCCTTGGCTACAATTGTTTCTTTCTTTCCTAGAAACTATTCAGACACTGATAGCCGAAGGCTTGAAGACTGCCAGCAGTCTAGGGCCACCACTTTGAGTATCATTGCCTTAGCAGAAAAACTAATATGGAACAGCTTTCTGAAGTCAGAAAGTTTTCAAACCACTAGTCCAAGAAACAAGAAATCTCATGTCACAGGAGGATAAAAAAAACCTCAGGATTCATAAAAACCTTCCTTATTTTATCTAGGATTTCCAGGTAATTGAAGACTCTTTCTTCTGGACAAGATAATCATTTTAACATACCCAAGGGACACTTGTAAGGAATTGGGGTTTAAGTGTCAGAATTCAAGTTTTCTGATAAAGAAGTGAATGGGAGAATGCAGGAGATTCCTATAGAGAAAGAAATTGAATCATGGGTGTATGAGTCTGATTAAAAGAGTGAATGCTTATGGGGCATTTGCTTATCTGTTCAAGTTGGATGGAATGATTGCAGGGATACTAGGAACTTCTTTTAAAATGTGTTTCAGCTGGAGCTTGATTGAAAACTTGAAATCCGCACCAGGGTGTCAAAAAGGCTCATTGAAGCAGATCTGGAAGAGAAAAATGCTATAGTTTAAACACAACCAAATAAATAGGCACTGAGACCCCCAAACACTATGTGAGGTAGGAAAATATAAATACGTTTAGCCTGTTAAGAACTGTGCCCTCTTTTGTGCCCCCTCCCAAAGTAGGCTCAAGAAGAGGGAGGAGTGCAAACCCAATCTAGTGTAGTGGTTACAGTGTGGTGCAGTGGTTACAGTGCTGAACTGGGGTTTGAAAGCTCCTCAATAAGCCATGAAGTTTACTGAGTGACCCCAAGCCACTCACTTCCTTTCAGCCCAGCCTGCCTTGCAGGGTTGTTGGGAGGACAAAGAGGGAAGGAGGAGAGCCCTCTGCATTGCCTGAGAGGCACATCTTTCTGTCCTACTGCCTTCACAGCCACAGTTGGTGGGAATGTGGGAGAAGGCCTTCTCTGTGGTTGCGTCCACACTTTGGAACTTCCTCCCTAGGGAAGTTAGGAAGGGTCCTTCTTTTTTAAATTTCAGCAGTGAGTTAATACTTTTCTTTTCCAGCAAGCCTTTGGAAAGTGATTTTTAAAAAAGGTGGAGGGGAGCTTTTATGATTTTGTATTGTTTTCAGCACTCAAATACCCTAAAAGCACCAGATTCCATCTCATCTTGGATGCTAAGTGGAGTCAGCCCTGGTTGGTGCTTGGGTGGGAGACCACCAATGAATACCAGGTGTTGTAGGCTATTTGTCAGAGGAGGGAACTGCCCAAACAACCTCTGAATATTCCTTGCCTAAGAAAACTCTGTGAAGTTGATGGGGTCCCCATAAGTCAACAGGTAACTTGAAGGCATTTAGGCTATTTCCGCACTACACTGTTATAGTGCTATTATTCCACTTTCAACATCCTATGGAATCCCAGGGCTTGTAGTTTAGGGAGGGGCTTTTAGAATTCTCAGCCAGAGAAATCTTTGACCTCAGTAAACTACAAACCCCAGAAGTCCACAGGATACTGAAAGTGGAATAACAGTACCATAGCAGTGTAGTGCAGAAATGGCCTTAGATACACATTTTTGATCTGTTTTAAAGCAAGGTTCTAAATTAGTTTTAATTCTTTTGTTATTTAATACTGTTTTAATTTTCAGTTTAATTTTATATGTTTTTAACTATATGTGTTTTATTGTATTTTCTGCCTTTTCCTAAGCCGCCTTGAACCCCAACCTGCAAGAAAGTGGGATACAAATAAAGTGCTGGCTGGCTAGTGAAATGGCAACTCCTGCTCGACAGAGAGTCTTACCCCTGAGGACAAAGGACCAAGAGAAACAGCAGAGCAGATCAGCAATGTGAGGAAATGGGTGAGGAGAAGGTTAAGTACTAACCAGTTTATGAATCATTACATCTCAGCTGAAGCTGAAACAAGGTAAACCAAGAGCTTTTGCTTCAAAGCCTTTAAACCTCAGAGGAGCAATAAGGAACTATCTGACCATCACCTCATCTTAACTGGTCTCTACCAGTTTGTGCAAGAAGAGATCTGAGCAGTTTACAGGCCTCAGTCCTAGGCCTTTGCACAAGTCAACCTGCTGCAATTCTTGATCCTTCCATGTATGCTCCACCTTATATCTGGAGAATGTATTACCAGTGATGTAGATTTGAATCGATAGACTCGGACTCAAGTTGGACTTAACTTGCTTCAGTGACTCAACTTGGACTTGACTTGGCCATAAATTATGCACTGACTCCACTCGAGACTTGTATATTTGTAATGACTGACTTTGTCAGGGTCAGACTCGTACACAAGACCAATAAACTTGCATAACAGATTTATTGAGAAGATGCAGAGCAGTGAACACAGACATCAAAAGACAGAAGTGGCAAATATTCTCAAAGCCTCTAAGGTTAAACAGTTCAGTTTCACATGAGAGATAAGCGAGTGCATATTTTCTCTACTGCAGGTCAGGATGACCGCCAGGTCACCATAGCTACTATCTTTCTCCTCTAGCGAATGTTCTGGGCACTGCTACTGAGGAATGCACACCTGCTACATCCTTACTACAAAACCATCAGGAAAATAACTAACAGTTGTGCATGTTCAATCTACACACTAAACCATAATCCTCTCATATGGAGGGCAATCCCAACAGACTTGATGCCCTTGGCTCAATAACATAACGCATTCATCCAAAAACCTTATGATTTTGAACAACGCCTCCATCTCTTTTTGCCTACTAGTCACATGACAATCTCTCTCAAGCCCAAAGTGTGAGTACATTTCTCAGAGGGGAATGGCAACCAGGTGAGGGTTTGAGGCAGGCTTGAGGTCTACTCAGCAGCCTGTGCCTGCTGCATATCAGAGGAGCCTTCTAAAACGTTTCCTAAGATAAAAGACAAGACTCACCCCCCAGAGTGCAGGGTGCATTTCTCAGAGGGGAACAGCAAATGTGTTAGGCAACAGGCTTGAGGAGGAAGGATCCTTCCTTCTGAATCTTCAGTAATGGGGAGTAAGATGGGATCCTATTCCCCACTTCCAAAGCTGGAGATGGCAAAATTGCAAATGTGGAGAGCCAATTCTGCTTAAATTGTTAAAACTGAATGAATTTCTTTCTGTCCAATAATTCTGAAATTTTGGTTGGGATATAAAGTTGGCTTCCCCACTTGACTTGAAAGTATCTTTAAGGACTTGAGACTTGGAGTAAGAGACCTAAATACATCACTGTGTGTTACCTTCCAGATATTGTTGAATTGCAGCTTTTACCAACCCTACCTAGTCCAGGTGGGGAGGAATGATAAGAATGGTAGTCCAGCAAGATCTGGAGGAGCACACATTCTCCATTCCTTGCCAACATTTAACTATGAAACTTTGGCCATTTCTGCACTAGTGCTATTATAGTTATAGTGCTATTATTCCACTTTTAACATCCTATGCAATCCTGGGGTTTGCAGTTTAAGGAGGAGCCTTTAAAGTCTAGTGCAGAAAGGGCCTTCTTTATATAATACCTGGAGGTCAAGATGCACAGGTAGGAGATGTTTGTGAGATTCCTAGCAGAAAACAGAAGACCTGACTAGAAAGACATAAGCATGTTTTTACATATCTTTCCCATACCATGCTAAAAACTACACTATAATATGAGAGCAGGGGTACAAAACAGCATGGGGGCAAGGGGGCAATTTCCCTCTCATCCCCACACATATAGCAGGCCTCAATGCCTCGATTTTCCTCTACTGTCCTTGTCAAACTGGTGACAGGAAGTGGTATCATATCATTTCTTCTTGCCATTTTGAGAGAAACTGCAGAGGAAAATGGAAATATTTGGGGGGTAGTACAGGGTTCTAGGGTGACTTGGGAGTTGTTCACATACCAAATTTTGGGTGGATTTGGGGACTTGGGGGGCTTCAGGGATCACTAAAGTGCAATCCAGGGACTGCATGCAGCTTAGAGTCCATGCTTAGTTCACTCCTTCATTATAGGGTAGAGGGATGGTGTCTGAAGAGAACACGTATATAGCATAGCCTCCCATATATCACAGATAAAAAGTGGGACACATGTTAGCCAGGCAGTGACCAAGATGGCAAAAGTTGTTAATGAAGGAGAACCTACAAGCTAGGAGAGGCTACAGAAGTTTGCTTTTGCCTGGTCCTACTGGAAAGGTCAAGAATCTATCTCCTCCTATCCACCTCCCCACTGAGTTAATTGAGCAAGAACTACTTTTGCACTTTGGACTTGATTTGCAGCAATTAAAGTGAGCTGAGGACAAAGGGGGAAAGTAGGATGAGGAAAAAGAAATTGAAACAATGGGGTGAAAGGATTAATGAGAACTGTCCCCATCCTCAGGACAATTGATGGGTATGATATGGAATGTTAGAGTTTGGTCTACTTGACAAGCAAACAAATAGCCACTGCTGGTGTGCTTATCTTTTCATTTTGGAATGGGAAGGAGCAGTGCATTGCTGAGATGGATCTGGATGGCAAATGGGTTTCCCTCCACTTCTCCATCAAACACTTGAGCTTGGTGAGTGTGTGATGAATAGACAGTGAGCAGATATTGGCTGGAGAACGCTGGGAGATATAATACAAAAATTAAATTTTAATTGGAGATGGTACCAATTCAGGAAGTGAAGAATATTCACAAAAATTTCTCATTCTTGACAAGAGCGGCTATCTCAACATATCAAGGCAGCCTGTCAATGAGTAAAACTATTTGTTTATTTATCAATTAATTTATTTCTCCCAAAATGGCTGCAGATAGTTCTCCCTTCCAGCATGAAAATGAGGCCCTTTCTGCAGCTTACATCTGGTCTCACCAGAGTCCAGTGATGATGACAGCAGTGGCTCTGCCTGCAGAGGAGTGTAAGGAAGCACTCTCCTCCACACTGGCTGCCTGTGGGATCCAGGAAGTGCAGCCATTGCACTTCTAGGACCTCTGCAAGCAAAGTAAGTGTGAGTATGCACAGGAGGGCAGCGTGATTGCTGGTCATTGACAGGGAAAACCCATCAATGATCTGTGGCACTGTCACGCTGCCTGGGGACCAGAAAAGAGCAGGTTTAGGATGATGTCGTGCATAAGCATTGTCCCAGCCCCATCCTTCTGCCATCTCCATGGCAGATTGGGTGTGTCACATGGAAAGGGACTGAGTCAAGGAGCATTTTTTAAGAAAAAAAATCCAGGTTTCTGTAAATTTAGAAAGAATGTCTCTGCACAGACAACTGCTTTTCCTCCTTGTGTATGACAAATGACAGCCAAAACAAACCCAGAAAGATTGGCTGGCTGATTTAAAAGATTCAAACAGCCCATTTAATGCTTCTCATTCTTAAAAGTCCACATCCCCAGGGACCATTGTTTCACAGAACTATAGTAGTTTTGGACCAAAATTTGAAATTCTCACATCCTGCGAAAGAAGCAGGCAATGCTTTGCCATCTCTCTGGTGAGGAGAGAAATTTTATGGTCTTGTATCCTTGTATGTGAGCATGAGACAAGAAAATTCTTGCATCCCTTGGATGAGGCAGCTTCCTATCTCTCTCTCACATGCACTGTATATAAAGAAGTTAACTAGTAGCTACAATTAGAAGGCATTTTCTGAGAGGCTGGATAGAGTTGTCAAAACTTTAAGAGCACCCAAGCAACTCAGTCTGCCAAAGTTCACCGCATAGACCAAAAAGATAACAGTGTGTATCCCTAGAGCAGTTTTGAATAGGCCACTAACAATGAGATCAAAAATAGACAGTGAATGCCTCCAGTTATGTGACGGAGGAGTCCTCTGATAAGAGCAATATGGGAAGAAGGGAATGAGATTGGTTCTTTTTAGGAGGTGAAGCAATGTCTCAGGGCCACAGACAGGGAGAAAGGACGAGAATAGACAGAAGGGGAAAAGAAATAGACTTCACTTTAGGCTGAGTGAAGAAGTCAAATCATTAACCTTTCTTGAAGAATTATTCTCTGACTCAGTTGTGTCTTTCCCCACTACCTAGTTCCTAACATCTGAAAATCTGGGAGTTTCTGTCTGCAGAATTTAGGGATAAGGCATAAACTAGATAAAGACAAGGCTTCCAGCAAGGTGGTTTCACATTCAATGTGAATGTGAACCCATGATGCAATCCATTTGCTTTGCATCCATACAAACAGCCAGTGCAGCCATGCTTAGAACTAGAGCTTGGAAGCTATACTTTTTGAGCCTGCAGCTCCCAGAATCCCCAGAATGACCACCTTTGCATAGAATGATATGCACATTCTAACTTTTCCACCCTGCATCTCCTAATACTGGAATGGAGGAATGTGATTTATAGAGTTTAAGAACACAGAGAACATCAAATGAATAAACACAATGGCCAGGATTTCACGACGACTGGTAGCTAGTTTCCTAAATCCTAATACATTTGGCAGAAGAAAAAATGGTTCCCCTTACTTTCTGCAATGTGTATTCTTCAATGTATTCTGAAGGTTGGAAACCCTTGTACAGTGTAGGTTTTTGGCGCTACAGAGGGCTGCAGAAGAAGGGGGAAGGGCAAGAATGTCCAAAGTCATTGGTCCTGAAGTACATCACTGGAAGTACAGGAATAGATATGGAAGCACATCACTGAATCATGACCAGTATCCAGAATTCCCAAGAAAACCATGTCTTCAATGAGCAAGAGCCAGAATCTGAAATCAGTTCTCTCTGCCTTCCATCAGATCAGATCAAGGATGCACCCGTACCTGGAACTCTCATATGTACAGCTCCCCTTCCCATTGAAAGGTGGGGGGGACACCAGACATTACATTGCACTGCTGTGAAATGTGGAGAAAAGGGTGACCAAACTAACATGGGAAAAGAGAATCTTACAGAGAAGGGTGTGTGAGTCTTGCCCCGATGTCATACGTTCAGCTGGCCCTACCTGTTAAGCTTGCATTTGACCCAGCATCTGAAACCAGAGGCAGATCCCACAAACCCTGAGAGATCAGAAAAGTTACTTCCTCTGAAAATAGTGGCCAGAATCTCCCAACCAGCAGGGTTGCTGGCCATACTGGAAAAAGGTTCCATAGTCTGTAATCCAAAAAAGGTAACTTCTCTAAGGTCTGCTACAGACTCAGCCAGATGTGGATAAGCTTTCCTTTTCTAATGTTGCATTTAACATATGGATGCTGAGATCGACATGGTCTTTCTCCTCCCTGCTCATGTTTTTAATATGCTTGTGTGTAGATGGTTTTTGGAAATAATTTGTAAGTGAAAGACTTTAAACAATGTAAAAATGGGGGGGGGTAGATATTATTGGACTCCAACTCCCATCAGTCTCAGCCAGCCTGGTCAGTGATGTGGCTTCTTGGAAACACTAGTCCATCAACATCCCACTTGATCTGCTATAAAGTAGGCATGTGCTGTGCTTAGCCTTTTCATTCTCACAAGGAAGAACAAATAATTTTCTCTCCAATGCCAGACCTCCTTGAGTCTTTGAAGAGGTTTCAAGGGGGAAGCAAGTCTCTGACTTTCCTCCAGCCTGCCTCTGTGAAGCACTGGAAGGCTGGGAAGGAGGCCAGGTGAGAACAGGAAAGCTGTAGCTCTTAAGTATCCTCTCCTTGTCTCCCCACACCCCCCACCTACTCTCACGAAATTAGAAGTGCAGGGATCTAGGTGGAGATTGTTAAAGTTGTACCCTCCCCACTTGTGTTCTGATAGCTGTATCACAACAGTGCAAAGGTTGCCATCGTGCCCTGGTTACCAAATCCAGCCCATGACAATGATCCTCCTCACTGAGATCTGCCAAGGTCCTCTGGAGGTCTCAATACAGCTGTAATTATTCCACATCTGGCTACAAGGACATAACCAGATGCTTCTCCAGTTCTGCCTCACAAGTCAAAGAATGGCCATACAGATGGGGGCTCCAGAGGCTGTATGGCAAATCTGAGAATGGGAAGGGGTTTGGGGCACTTTGGACAGAGGAAGGGAACACCAACCTCCACATCACCCAAAAAAGGATGTTTCCACATGTAAGGGAAACACATTATCTGTATGCCACTAACAGGGCACCAGCCTATGTATGCACAAAATGGGATCTCAGCCAGAATGTTTGATACAAGATTATTTTTGAAGCCCTTGGGATTCAAAATAAGAATCTACAGTTTCTGGATTGCAAAAGAGAACTCACACAGCAAGACCTGGCCCGATTTCCTTTTCTGGCTGAAGATCATTGCATTTTTATTACTGAGGTGCTGCTTCGTCTGTGACAGGATACACAAACCTCAGCATCAGTCAACAATCAGATGTAATCACTCAGTGCCCCACTAGAGGGTGTGAGTGATCTAAGCAATAAAGAGGACAAAAGGCCTAATGAGAACTCTTTTATTTTACCAAGAATCATTTTTTAAAAAATATAATTTCTTTTTGACAACTTTGTTTGCAAAGAAAGGCTTTTATTTGTAAAACTGTTTGAAAAATTAAAGTGAAAAAATGATACAAAGAGAAAGCTTGCAAACTACTCCCTACAGTTTTTAATGTAATACGGGGGGGGGGGGGGTGCATGCATGCACATACATGGAGATGGTTTAACTAATCTCTACTTTTAAAGACAGTAAGGGCCTTTTCTGATAGTTTTTGTGCTGGGAGCACTTCATTACTTCGTGTTATCTGAACACTATCTCCAGTGCATCAAAAAAGGAATGAGTAAAGGTAGTGGGGCTGGTAGCCGCTGGTAGCCAATTTTCTACCCTAAGATCTTACAGGAGTAATATAGGATGCAAAATAAATGCCATCCAAAGCAAAACACAACCAAGAGTGTCCAAAACTCCATTTCTGGTTTTCAGTGTTCAGCAGTACGGAGAAAGAGGACTTTGTGGTGGTTGTTCACTGCCGTCAAATTGACTTTGACTTACGGCAGCACAATGAATGAGACAACTGCCCTGCTCAGGTCTTGCAGACTCAGAGTTGTGACTTCCTTGACTCTGAGCCTTTCTGCATTGTACTGTTATAGTGCTATTCTTCCACTTTCAACATCTTATGGAATCCTGAGGTTTGCAGGTTAGGGGAGGAGCTTTAGAATTCTCAACCAGAGAGCTCTTTGGCCTCAGGAAACTACAAACCCCAGAATTTCACAGGATGTAACCTAAAGCTCAGTTGCATCATTAGCCACAACACTACCCATACTTGTCCTCTGCTCTTCCCCAGCAGCTTGTTGAGTGCCTTCCAATCTGGGAGTTTCATTTTCTAGCGCTATCTCCTGTTTCATTTTGGATTGTCTCATCATACGGTTTTCAAGATAAAAGGTTTGAAGAGTGGTTTCCCATTGCTTCCTTCTGTGCATTACTAACAAGTGTTAGCTGTGGTGCCACTGACAGACAGTCAGACAGGTGTAGGTGTGTGTGTGTGTGTGTGTGTGTGTGTGTGTGTGTGTGTGTGTGTGTATACACACACATATATATACATACACATGCACACACGCCCCACTATTGCTGCTGCCCAGTTGCTTTTCAAGGCATTTAGTCTGGCCCCTCAGCAAAAGCCTGCCTGACATGAGAGACTCTACTAGCAGCACAATAACTGTCAACACAGCCTTTTGCCTCAAGGGAGCACACAATCCTGCCACAAAAGAAGGTTAAAGTAATGGTGGGAGACAGAAGAGTATAACCTTTTGAAAAATGCAATTCTGGTGGTTCCAGGATCGAACCAAGTGTTCAGGTTTGGCAGGGACAGTCCTGTTTAACACTCTGTCATCCCAGTGCTTTTGAAAAGTCCCATTTTTGCTCTTTTCCTCCCACTTTCTCCCTTTGTCTTCAGCTTACTTCACTGGCTGCAAACTGAGGCCATTTCCACGCTACACTGTTATAGTGCTATTATTTCACTTTCAACATCTTGTGGAATTCTGAGGTTTGCAGTTTACTGAGGCCAGATTGGTCTCTGGCTGAGAATCCTAAAAGCCCCTCCCTCAACTGTAAGCCCCAGGATTCCATAGGATGTTGAAAGTGGAGTAATAGCACTACAACAGAGTAGTGTGGAAACGGCCTGACTTCAAAAGTATTCTACACTCAATTAATTCAGCAGTGGGAGAGGAAAGGGAAAGAATCTTGCCCTTGGAAGTAGGCTCAAACAAAACCCTCTGCTAGATTGTGTGTTCTTCCTCATTAATAGTACCTGGCATCTTGACCACGTTCTGATGTTGCCGTATATCCCAGTTTTCATCTGTGAAATGTTAGAGGGTAGGGTATGAAATAATTCAATGGAGGGGGGCTAGAAAAAGGGTGACCCCAAAAGCCTAGGGGGATGAAGTGCTGCAGAAATAGCCTCCTGGGAACACATGTGGCCTCATGGTTGAATTTTGCTGAACCCAGCTTTAAAGCTAATCACAACTACTAGAAATAAAGTAAGATTTAACTGCTAATTGGCTACTTTTCAATAACAGTAATTAGAACTGCTTCCTAGCTTTTTGTGAGCTGTTTATGTCGTTTCCACTACGATTTGATAGCTACATCTCCCTGCCCACTAGTATAGAAATGCCACCCCCATAATTCAGACTCATGTTGAATTTGATAACCATCTTTTCCTCTGACAGTCTGTTCTGTCCTTTCCAATGAAGTTTACCTTCCTAAAAAGGGGAAAGCAGGCAGCAGAAAGGTATTACTGGTGACAGGATGTGTTTCACAGGCCTCATACTGGATGGACTTGCGTATGCTTAAGAGTTTCATTTCATTTCACTGTATTTGGGAGCTGAAGCTCCCCTTGGATCTTATCCGAGTTTCCCCTGCCTCCTGTTGAACTGGGAGGCACAGGAAATTAAACATCCCATACTACCCTGGAAGTCATAACTCTAGAACCTGAAGATGAAGATGTAAGGGCTGTCCTTTTTGTAGTACCTGTTCTCTCTGCTGTTTCCCAACTTTTAAAGATATTTGGCTAAGAAAGAGGGATGGCAGGAAAACTTCTAAGCCTTGGTTTTCCTAATTTTTCTCAGTAAAAGCTCAGAAAGCCTGGATTTTTTTTTTCTGAGAACTCTGTGACAGCTCAGAAAAAAAAACATGAATTAATTATAAGATGGGCTGGGGGGAGCACATCCATTGCTGCTCTATGATTTAGTTATTTTAGAAAATGTTGCTATTCACCCCCACCACACATTTCTGGTTGGCATATTGCCTAATTCTCCTTGAATCCTGTAATTGTAGCCAGGTTGCCTTGCCAGTAGGAAATATATTTCCATGCTAAAATGAATTAGAGGGAAAGGACAGTTCTAAAAATTCAAAATATCCACCTCTACTGCCATGATGCAAATAAAAAAGGAATGTTGTACATGATTTAATAAAACTGTTTCCCCATAGTTATGCTGTTTAATGCACTACACAACACTTCTACTGACCATGTTTAGAAATTTTCCCCTTCAAATGTAATGACATTTTCAGTTCTGATATGATGTAGCTGAGCATCACATCTGGAACATGTCAACTTCTATCTTACATGCTGCCATTTATATTCTAGACACCCCCTTCCCTTGCTAAAAATCACAGCAAGAAACCTCTACCAAGTTCTCACAGGTTTGTGCTATTTTATAGCAAAATGTGGGTTTTCAGAGAGAAAAAAATTTCCAGCTGGAAGTGTACTGCATGTTTGATATTGCTTCTAACTCGAGTTGCCAGGTCTCACTCTCTAAGATTTCTGGGCCAGAACCTGAGACCTGGGAACAATCTCTGGTGATGTCATTGAGTGTTGTGCATAAAGTACCAGCTACAGTTGCTCACAGCTTATCATTGAAACACACACAGAAAGAACATATTTTCCTGTTTGGAAAGTCTAGGCTGCTCCCAGATCAAAGTGAAATGAGAGAATTAGTCCTCCTCACATACTTAGAGAAATGGAATAAGGAACATTGCTTCTAACCAGAGGTGGATGCAGAGCAGAGTGGAGGGTGAGTCCTGGTGCCACAATAACTAGGAGGGAAAGGAAGAAGCTGGCTAAGTAAATACATAGACTCCCTGGTGAGTCTTTGCAAGTTGCAATGACAGATCCATTCCTCTTAGCAAATTGTCGCAAGCTGCTGCCCTACCTCTTGTTCAAACTGACCCCACCAAACCAAAACTGGTGAATTTCCACCCTGCCTCAAGATGATCCACAAAAATTGATGATGATAATGATGCTGACGCCTCAGGACCAGAAGCAGCAAAGCCAAGAGGTTGTGATGGGCAGCTGTGAGTAACCTGCAAAATATGCTGAAGGAAAATGCTCAGCCATGTCAAACTCAACATCCTTCCCAGTGTGTGTTCTTTTTGTCCACCTAAAGAATCTTGCTTTTTCCAAGTTTGTGATAGCACTCAAAGAGTACTAGCCAGTCCAATTGTGTGCTCTCTTCATACCCACATGCTTCCCATTGCAGTCTTACCGCAGATACCACCATCATCTGTACTTAATGAATGTGTGCGATATATCTCAAGGACATTCCTGCTGTTGGGCAAAATTAAGCATTGCCTTAGGCAGCAGATGATCATTAGCATGGCATGGAGGTGATGGCAGCTCTGCAGCAGCCCACTGGCCATTTTACTCCATTGATGGACACAGCTATGTGTGTGTTAAAAAAAAAGCTGACAACATATTTTTCAACATTTCATAAAAGTATGTGACAGAATGTAGTCAAAAGGGCATGGCAAGGCAACAAGTGGGCAAAAGTTATTAGCAAGAAAGAGCACAGAAAATGACTATTTCAAGCAGGAAAACTTTGGAATTTTTGTATGGTATTTAGGAAATACCAGAGAAAAACAAAAGAACCAACCTGAAATGGCAAGACACTATCCCGTCCTCTTCTCTCCCTTCTGCTGAATTAATACAGTTCAGACTACTTTTGTAGTTTGAACTTGGTTTTCAAGAACTAATGTAAGCTGAGGCCAAAGTAGGAAGAAGAGAGAGAAACTGGAACATTATAAAAGCAGCTGAGAAAGCGGGACAGCAGAGGACTAAGCAAGACTGTTCCTGTCAGCTAGGAAGGTATATGACAGCTGTCGAGCTAAGATCCCTGTCATAAATCAACTGCCTTGGGTGGAGAACTATTCAGTGGCAAAAAATAGCAGCAAACTGCTGGAAGACAGAGCTATAGGTGCTCCGTGGACTATTCTGTGCTTGCTAAGCTAGTCTGCTGCCTTCAGTCATGGTGGAGGAAACATTCCCATCACCACTGTTAAAGCATCATTCAGCTGCCAGTCAACTTCTCTAGGTGGAACGGTGTGGGGAGTGGAAGCTTGTTGCCTGTGTTACCACCCCTTACATATTCCATCCTGTGGAATGGCAAGATTGGTAAGAAATATCATTTTATAAAACTGGACACTTATGGCTGGCAGACGTGCAGTAGCAGACATTGGCTGTAAACGTGTGCTAGGTTAGCATGACCTCAGCATGGCCAAGTCATAAGGCCAAGAGGATTGGAAACCCCTGACGTTAATGGATTTGGGATAATCCTCTCAACTGCCTAACCTCCAAATACAATAGTAGACAAAGCTGCCCAGGTACAGCAGGCAGGCATCTCTGCTATGCACATTTTGTGCAGAGGCCTTCCCCATTCACTTTACCTGACCAAGACATTAAGAGGCTGTCAGGACTCTCAACAATGTTTTGTTAACTAAAGTTAATACAACCAGACCATTCTGGACTCCTTTGTTTGTTCAGCAAGAAAACCATTAACGCTCACCCTTCAGCATAGGAAAAAGGGTATTAAACCTCTAGGTCTGACCCCAGAACTTTGTAGTATTTTGGATGTACATTGGTGTGTTACTCTGCATGTTGGCCTCAGATTCCCATGCTCTCTGTTACCCTCGGACTGCAGTCTGAGCCACTCCATTTCAAACTTCTTCTGGACCAGTAAATATCACCCTCTCTACCCAAAATCTCTATCCAGCATTTCTTGCTTCTCCCATCACCAGCCTGGTATGGTTTGTGAGACTGCTTGTTTTTTTGTGTATGTGTCTGTTAATATTTAAAAAAATACACTTCTAATTTTAATTGGAGTCACCTCTACCATTAGTACTGGTATAAACAGGTGAAAAGATCCTGCCATTACCTTCCTCTCTCAGGCCTCCTTTGAGCTATAATTTCCCAAAATTCTAAGGACGCACTGGCACTGCTGGAGGACCTCAAGGTCTCCCACCTTTTAGGGTAATACCTAGTTCAGGCAGCAATATGCCTTCACCATGAAATATCATAAAATCACAACAGTGCATTCTTTCTCTGCTCCTCCAACATGCCTGTATAAAAAATATGATAGAGAAATATATATTTTTTAAAAAAAAAATCATGGCACCTGTTTCACTTGCACAGCAGCAACCAGCTCTCATCCTCAAGCCCAAGAGCACCCGTAATTATAGCCGATTCCAACCTCCAAATGCCTTTCATGTCAATATGAGAGATATCATCAGGCACTTTTGAAAGCAGCAACCTATTTATAAAGATACCATCAAAACCTGCCTGATGCGGCTGACTTATGAATCAATTATGTGGACTGGGCCAAATGAGAGATCTGTTCTGAATTTTCGAGCCATATGTTGAAAGCAGCATCAAGCCCAGATAGAGCTATTCAGCATCCTGCCCTGGTTCTTATCTTTGTGCAGAAACTTGTCAAAAGAAAAAAAGAAGGGAAAGAGAAAGAGAGGGAGGAGGAGGAAGAGAAATTAAATAAAATAAGGAGAACTTGATTCTTTTTTTCTCCCTCCCCTCCAGCCTTCCTTTCTTTTTCAAAATCATGGCTATTGAGTTTTTTGTAGCCTGCAGCATAAAGTAGAGATTAATCAGAGGAATACAAGGGATCAGTGTTGATAACAAATAAGAAATTTAATTTGGCTGAAAGCTGATGACAGCATTCACTGGCAGATGACAACATTTTTCACCTTAAATACCTTGATTATTTAAAGAGTTGGCAGCATGCGTGTAAGAGAGAGGGAGAGACTGGGGGCAGGGGTACTGGAGAATCTCAAATCTAATTCACATATTAAAATGTCATCAGAACAAGTCACACAGCAGTAAATGTGATATTAGACATGGGACTGCCCCTAAAATTGGCAGCCAAAGATGGCAAACATTTCAGAGATAAAAATGAGGACACATGGGGCCACACAAAATCAGAATGTGGCCAAGATGCCAAAGGTGTGAATTAAGTTTCCCAGGAAGGCAAGACTTTGTGTCAGGACCAGCAAGGATTATCAAATGCAGATACCAGAGCTGGGACAGGGCAAAGGCAGGGTCCAGCAAGAGTCCAAGGCAACAGAGGTCTGACCTGGTATCAAGAATCCAAGGAACCAGCAGCAACAGGCAGGTCCAGGAAACAAGCCAAGGGTCAGAGTCCGCAGGATAGAAGTCAGCAAAGCCAAAACCACTGAAGCATCAGGTAAGGCTGCAGGTAGCACAAAAGACCATGTGGCTATAGCCAAAGCTGCAGAGAAAACCCAGCCCTTATACAGCTAACTCCTGTCCACTCCAGCTGCCCTTCATCTGAGAAGCCAGCTGTGCCTGAGGTACTGAGCAGGATTCTGCAAAGACTGTAGTCAGGGCCCAGATCTTTGTGGGCAGACTCCTGCAAAGACTCAATCAAGGACCCCGCCCTTACACTTTGCCCCTTCCTCTGCTTTCCCTTCCCCCGCTGAATTACGTGAGTGCTAGCTGCTATTGTATTTTGAACTCATGTTTCAGTAATTGTAGTAATCTGAGGACAAACAGAGAAGATGGGAAAAGGAAAGACAAACTAGGACATTTTAAACGTAGCTGAAAAAGTGGAAAGATTGAGGATTAATTGGGACCATCCCTCATAAACTAGGACAGCTGGAGGGCATGTTGTTTCTTCTGAAAGCCTCCAAAAGTAGTGATTCCTTTTTTGAATAGCTTGTGGCCCTCCCTCTCCACATTGTTTAACACCAAAGAACAGAAGTGGACTTCTGGATTCTTTCAGTTTTGTTTATGGCCATTTCCGCACTAGCTTGTTATAGCACTATGATTCCACTTGCAACATCCTATGGAATCCTGGGGTTTGCAGTTTTGGGAGGGGCCAGCTGGCCCTTCCCTAAATTGCAAACCCCAGGATTCCATAGGACGTTGCAAGTGGAATAACAGCACTATAACAGTCTAGTGCAGAAATAGCCCATATTTCAATGGGAGGGGTGGGGGAGATTTGATTTTTTTTTTTTTTTGCAGCTCATATAATTCCTGGAAGAAACTGAAGTAAGCTGAACAAAGGGGAGAAAGTGGAAAGAGGAGAGAGAAACTGGGCCATTTTAAACGTAGTTGAAAAGTGGGACGCCAGAGGATTAAGCAAGATTATCCCTTTCAAATCAGAATAGTGGGATGATATGGAATTCTTCCTTCCTCTTTCCACAAGATTTCCCTGTGCCTGTGACTGCCCATTATTGGCTCCAGTAGGCTGGAATAGAGAAGCTGTTCCTCCATTAAGGAAAAGCATGGAGACCATATAATCAAATATTATGCAATAACTTCATAGCCAAGTAGGGATGTTCCCCCTGCCCCCTTCCCCTAAAAAATTCTCTTCATCCATGTTTCTCCTTGGATTTTGGTGTTACACTGAAATACTCAGTCCATTATGCTAGGCCAAAATGTTCAGCCTAGGCTTCTTCACTGGAGCAGGTGGGAGTGGGAGAAAAAAAATATTTCCCCAGAAAAATACTGTTGGCTGGGGGCGGGGGAGGGAACAGAAAAGAACTACAATGGTCAAAGGCCTAGAAGAACTCCTTTATATGGAAAGGGCTCTTTAGCTTAGAAAAAATGGTTCACAATGGTCAATACATCATAGGGGTGTATAAAATTATGCACAATGAAAACCGAAAGGCAACAAAAATGATCAAAGATCTGGAAATCAAGCCTTATAATGACTTAGGGAGTTGGATATGTTTAGCTTGGAGAAGAGAAGACAAGGAAGTTATGTGATAACCATCTTTAAATATCTGAAGGGATGTGGAATGAACTTGTTTGATTGTTTGTTTTTTGTTTTTCCAGGGACTGGAACATGAACCAGTGGATTCAAATTACCGGAAAAGAGATCTCATCTAAACATTAGGAAGAACCTCTTCATTGTAAGAACTATTTTGTAGTAGAATAGACTGCGTCACAGAGTGATGGGCTCTCCTTCTTTGGAAGTATTTAAACAGGTGTTGGATGGACATCTTTCAAGGGTGCTTCACTGAGGATAAGGCTTTCGAGGGCCGCACAATTCTATCAGGAAGTTTAAGCTGAGAAACAGTGACACTTCAATATCACCCAGTGAGTTTTGAAAATTTGTGCCTGCTTTTCTGTAATTTGTATGTATGACACTCTCTGGGGACTTCATTATAGTGGGAGAATATAATCTTAACAGTTTGGAATTAAAGATTAAAGATTCTTCTTCAGTTTGAGCCCATCCTTACACACCAGAGCATGAGAGAATACTGTGAAAATGGAATGGCATATTGAGAGTTGATTTTTATAGATAGAGGATTGATCAATTCTGTCTATAGGTTCCATTTTCTAAGTGTTTATCATTCCGTCGCTTATTCTGCAAAAATGGGCTTGACTAAACAGCAGGAGCTTACCTGAGGCTATCCAATACATTCAGTTGACTCAGAACTGGAAACTATGTTCCTTACTGCCCATCTCAACATTTTAGCCATTGTACAGCACTGCCCTTTTGCTGTTTGTTGATGAAAAAGATGTTCTACTGGTTTGCCATACTTGGTGGAACTGGTTGAAACCATTGAGAGGCATGATGGAACTAGTCAAAATTTCTGACACATTCTTCCTTTTACTTGCCTGGTTGACCAACAACTTTTCTGTACAAGAAAGCAGTTGAGCAATCAGCTTATTTAAGGATGGAAAAGGAGGAAAGATATTTAAGAGGTAAGTATGTGGAACAGAAGCTTGTTGTACAACTTTGTAAAGTTGTCTGATCTTGATTAAAGCCGTTTCTCCCTGTGAGTTTGCTTGATATATCCTATTGCTACAAGCAGGGATCAAAATTCACCCATTGAAATCAATTAAATTATCAATTAAGATGAACATTTTCCAATGTAAGGGTGTCATGGACCCAGGCCCCCTCCCTCACTCAACGCTGACTTCTGTCCTTGAATAGGAGATGGAAAATCCCTAGATTCCATTAATTAAATGCTGCCACCATCCACTGATTTGAGTCAAATTCCCTGTCCTGGTAGCACAGTGGGATGCCACAAGGGAGCCGATAATCTCTAAGCTTAGAGATCCTCTTCCACCCCTACCCCCTCTGGGAAAGAGGAGTTCTATCTACACATAGCACATATCGGCAAGCATGTGGAAATGGAGAGAGCAGGGAATTCTTTAAAGGAAAGCATTTATTCTAAGAACAGGCAATGTAATTAACAGAAGATCTCACTATATATGGGAGGCTTCTTCTTCTCAGTTGCATTTAGAAGTTACAAATAATTATGTCATATCAGCCGGAGCTTTCAGAACAATGGAAATCTTAACGCGACTATCTAAGAAACATCGTAGCTACTCACATCGTTGGTCAGGTGAAATGGTGTGCAGAGGCAGACCCAGGAGGCAAGGGCTAGCTGGGCCTACCTGCACCTGGTGATATGCCTGCCTCTGGTTGATGTCTTTGTTGTTCTTTTGCCTCACGGTCCCCTGAGGCTTTTTAAACATTTCTTCACTGAAGCATCTCAAAGATTCTCACCTTTCTCCCCCTGACTGGGCAACAATCTCTCATGACCTGTGATGCTGACCCCCAGTTCTCCCTCCAGGCATACAAAGGGTTGATAAGTTCTGAGTTAGGTCACATTTTATGTAACCTAACTCAGAACTCATCAACCCTTTGTATGCCTGGAGGGAGCACTATCTCCCTTCAGCTCTGTTGCTTGGATAATGAGAACCCCCATTATTGCAAAGGGAGGAATCTTAATTAAATTTATTTTTAACTAAAATGATTAAGTTGGAATCTTAGTAGTAACATAATTAGTAACAGTTACTAATTAAGTAGCAGATAATTTAAATGTGAGATAATGCCAAATAGCTAACAAATTTTATATCTCCCAGCAGCTTCTTCAGCCAAATCCTAGTTCTCTTGGATTTTTTTTGCACTACTGTCTCTTGCTTTGTGTTAGTCCTACATGTTAATAGGCCATACAACATCACACTTTAATATGGTTTAATTGGCAAAATATATATTTAATTGTTGAATATTTAATCGGCACAAATATAAATTATACACTGCTATGGCTCCATGGCCGTGCTGGCTAAGAGGAAAAGCTGGCCACACATGTCTATTGCAAGAGCAGGTCAGGAAAGACCTCGAGGCATAGCCAGATCATAGTCAAGAAATCACTAGGAAACTTCAGCAGTAATGAGTCTTCAGTTACTCAATCTTTAGAGACAATAGCATCCGAGATATTCCCACAGGATAGCTGATTGTCATAGCTCTTCTCACTTGGACTGGCAAACTTCCCTTTTTGTCCCCACATCTGTCTGACAGAGAGCTATCAAGACATTAGCCCTTTGTCGCCTAACACTAAGACTATTAGCTCATTCTGAACCCTATTATCCACTGTCCGGACTCCTTTATTTATTCTGCCAGAGAACCATTGGCACTTTCATCCTCCAGGCAGAAAAAAAGAGTATTTAAACCCCAGTTTTTGGCTAGTCAACTTGCAGTACACTGGTTGCTGGTTGTCACTCTGCCACTCTGATGCCTGTTTGTGTACTGTTCTTGGACTCCTAGTCTAAGCCACATCACTTCTTCTTTGCTGCTGTACAGGATTGGTAAATATCACCCACTTCACCCTGAAAATCTCACTATCCAAAAATTTCCTTCCTTTTCCTTCAGTTAGACTTGTGTGAGTGTGTAGATCTTGTGTGTGCAATTGCAATTCCCCAATAAATAAGGTTACTTGTAAATCTCTGGTTGGTTCTTCCTTGCACTAGTACTGGTAGACATAATGTAAAAGATCCTGTAAGGTTTTCCCCCTCTTCCAGGCCTCTTCTTTGAGCTACCATTACACAGCTTCTCCAATCTTGATTACTATCCAATTTATAGATCCAATCCAGGCATAATTAACTCCAAGCATAATAAAAATATCTGTCAAAAGAGCTCTAGAGGTCAATAAGTCTTGAGATAACTTAGACCAGCTTTGTTTCTTTCACTGTTCACACAAGCAAAGCTTAGGAAGGCAGTCTTCAGATTATTTAGTCTTACTGAACAGTTGTGGACCTATAACTCTAGCTTATGAATGTGTAACTGCAATGCAGAAAGTAAATAACTACCATTTTGTATCCTTTCTGACATCCAGAATCTGCTGCCAAAGGCAGCCATCTCACTCTGCCTAATGACAGGGCAGGTCTGCCTCTCTGAAGAGAGGAATTTGTTTTGACCGTCTATTTGATGAAGGTAGAGGAACAAAAAGCCTCTCCCTGTTCATCATTTCAAGCAATTGGTTGGTGTGGGCACTGACTTTGTAAGAGGATGACTCCCTGTGCACAGCCCTGATGTCAGGATTCCAGGGACGGTCCAGTATGTGCAGCTTCTGCTTTTATGGATATCCACATATAGAGGGTATGTGGCTGGCAAGTAGCTGGTTTGAGTGCTGGGCTAGAATTGGGAAGATCCAGGATTGTATCCCCAGGCAGCAATGAAGCCCACTGCCTGATCCTCCTATGGGTGCTTCTGTACCTATCGATTCTCACCGAACTAGAATATTTTTCACTAGAAACAGTTCCTACATTCATCTGTGACTTTTGATGCCATGTAATAACTACTCATTTTGGGAAAAGCTGGAACTAATCAATGGACTTCGTACATAGCTAACATGATCTATATAGGATTATATCTTAGTCTTTTCTCACGATTTATTAGTAGTTAACATGCGGGCAATAAAATAGATAAGTCCCCGTATCAAAGCCAATGGATGGCAAATTTGGATTTTTGTTTGGTTCTTAATATCTATAGTGTGCATGGCTGTTAAAAATTGTTGTCGAGAAGCGATGCAGTGGACAAGAAAAGGACTGAGCACAGGTTAGTACACAGACTCATTATAAAAAGCACATGTTTTAATGGTGATAGTCTATTAAGTTTTATAATCTGAAAGCATTGACATTTGCCATAATAATTATTAATGGCCCAGGTTCTTGCTATTCATATTTAAAAGGGACTTTATGGCTTAACTAACTAAGATAATCAGTGGCGAATGGTGTATTACATTAGTCTAAATCGTTGGTGAGTTGGATTTTGAAAGCATCTGTACTGGCTTTCTAAATCCCTTATTGCACAGTAAATATGATAAAAAGGAAACATATTTAAGATCATAATTTGTCTCTGAGTCATGGACAGAATTTTCCATGGGAACTCAATTAAACTACACAAATTCATTGTTAAGATATAGCTCCTTTGATACGTCCTTTGGAAAAAAGGAAAATCATGATAGAAAAATTTTGGAAAGGTATCTCGGCACCTCTTCCTTTAAAGACTGGTGGCCATGTAACAAGGGAGGGAAGCAAATGCCATAGTCAGACATACAACAGCTTCCTGATCTTTGCAGTTCATCCATTTGATTTCTCTCCATCATGTTGTAAACACTAATAATTACAAATTGGTGGAATGCACATGGTTCCTTACTCCTATCTCTTTTATCGGAAGGACTGAGAGGTCTTTGCCATTTGTCAGCTAACCTGTATCTCTCTGCAATTTCCTTTAGTCATCTTTCGGTCACCTGGGCTTACAACTTGTGAAAAATGGTGCCATCCAGCTGGCAGATTAGCATCAACAATCCCCTTAATCTTAAATGTTGAAATTCCGCCCCCATTATCTTTTTATTGAAATGCAAATCATAATGATTCCATTAAATACATCAAATACGTCATCTTTAAACATCAATTACATTTACATTTACTCATTTATATATATTTTTCACAATTTTATCTAACTATTAAATATTTCGTATTCTTATTTTCTAATATTTCAAAACCTCAAAGAAAAATTGAAGTTCCAGAAGATTATTATTTACAATATTATTTTTATATCAATTTCTCTAAAACTAAAATACTTAACCAAAAGAAAAGAAAAGAAAAGAAAAGAAAAGAAAAGAAAAGAAAAGAAAAGAAAAGAAAAGAAAAACTCCCACAGGTTTGAACCCATACCCTTGTTGTCCAATAAATTAAAGGTAACCTCATGTTTTTTCTTTTTTTTTACTTCCCATCATTGTAATTTTCTTTGCTCTTCTCTGTATTTTAATACTGGTCCTTATAAATATTATATATGCTCTATATGTGCCAAACCCCATCTGCTACTTAGGAACTTTGTTACTGGGTCCCATTCACGCAATATCTCATCAGATTTCTCTTTAATTTTTACAGTAAGCCGGTCGTTTTCTTTCATTTCTATTATTTTAACCATCCGTTGCTCTATGGATGGAGGTTCTTTGTTCTTCCATCCTTTTGCTATTAAAATTCTAGCAGCTGTAATGAGATATAATAATATCCTCCAATATTTCTTAAAAATTTTCGGATCTATCATTTGGACCGTATTCAATAAATATATCTCCGGTTTTAAAGAGATTTGAATTTTAAAATGTTGAAAATTCAAGATATTTAATATGGAATAACAAGATGGCAGCTTGGTAATCTTTCAGGAAATTTTAATATAAATATAAATAAATCAGAACATATATTTCCACTCCCCTTGGGGAGAAACATAGACTATTTCTGCAGCACCCTCCCATCCCACAATGGGGACAGGAGAAGAATGGGACCATGATAATGCTTCTGCAAGATGTCGTCACAGTCCTGTCCTTCTCCCATCCCCAGATGGCATGACTGTGGATTAAATCATTGGTGGGTTTTCCCTGTTAATGACACTTGATTGCAGCACCATCCCAGACTTACCTGTCCTGCAGAAGCACCGAAGCATGATGGCTGCACTTCCGGCCCCAGGACAGCCTGGGAATGAGCCTGGCTGCACTGCAGAAGGAAGAGGCGTGCCCATTGTGATCCCTTCTGCAGGGGGTCAGCCAGTGCAGAAGGGAGCGCTGCCATCACACTCGTCTGCTGGCAGAGCCACAGCTGAGATTCCCACCGGATGACTTCAGGAAAAGATATGACGAGGAAAGGGCCATAGACTTCTCATTATCTAGTCATAAACATAATGGGAAGCTGTCAGAAACAGCCATAATTGCATCAGCAGAATTGGTCAAAAGATCATTTCCTTTATCTGGCCCACCAGCAGTTTATGTGGTGTCTCAAATCTCTCCTTATCTACAGATCTAACTTTCTGATTTTTTTTTCCCTTCTGTCTCTGTCAGACTTTGTTACCACCCCTTACATACTACAGGATTGAAAAATTGGTGAGAAATATCATTTTCATATAAAACCTGGACATTTATGGCTGGGAAACATGCAGTAAGCAGGACACTGGCTGTAAGCATGGGCTAGGTCAAGATAGCCTCAGCCGGGGTAGATCATAAATTCAAGAAGATTAGGTGGGAAAGCCCAGCATTAATGGGTTTCCAATAATCCTCTCAACAACCCAACCTCCAAATACAATAGTAAATGAAACTGTCCAGGTACGGCAGGAAAGCACCCCTGCTGTGCACATTTCCTGCAGAGACTTTCCCCATTCACCTTACCCAACCAAGACATTAAGAGGCTGTCAAGACCCTCAGCAATATTTTGTCACCCAAAGTAAGAAAATCATTCAGTCTGTTCTAGACCCCTTTTGTTTACTTTGCCAGAGAGCAATTAATGCTCACCCCTTCATGGTAGGAAAAAGGATATTTAAACCCTAGCTCTTACCCCAGCAATTTGCTAGCACTTTGTGCATCATGCTGCACCTCAGATTCCCATTCCTCGGTGCTGCCTTCTAGCTCTTGTTTGAGCCACTTTTCTTTGATCCTCCACTCCAGGCCTGGTAAATATCATCCCCTACATCCTAAATCTTTATCTATTCTCCCTTCACTAGCCTTATATGGTTTGTGAGACTGTTTGATTTCTTGTTTGCTAATTTCTAATAAAAACACCCTGTTTAAACCTTTCACTGGAGTCCTACAGTTAGTACTGGTATACATAGTGAAAAGATCCTGTCATTACCCCCTCTCGCAGTCCTCCTTTGAGCTATAATTCCCCCAGTTTCTAAAGAGACGGTAGCACTACTGGTGGACCTCAAGGTCCCCACCTTTTGAGGTAACAATTCTCCTGTATTTTTCTAAACTTTGGTACCTTTGGCTAACTGCCCGGAACCAGGCTGCAAGCCTGTACTTTTAATACTTTGCTGTCTGACAGATGGATATTTTGCTCTACGGAAAAACCTGTCCACAGGAATAATTCCATTCCTTTTCAAAATTGTAGGTTTCAGAGCATTAAATTTTGAAAAATATGTACAAAATGTAGGATCTAGTCTATATCACTGGACCATTTATCAAAGGGCGATGGTTTCAAACTTGATCCATAAGAACAAGCATTAGATCAGACAGTAGATCCACCTAGACCATGATGGTGACAATCACCCATCAGTTTCACGTTGATGTTGAAAAGAAGGAAAGACAACATGGACTTTGCGGGATGTTATAGGTCAGTAGACACAAAATGAAGATAAGCCTGACCAAAGCTACCTTTTAATTACCCCTCTGGGTTTAACTGGAACAATCATATCACTGTGCTTCCTGAGGTCAACTCAGAAAGACAATCCAGAAGAATACCATGGTCAGTGATGCTGAGTACCACAGACAAGACCAGGAGAACTAATAGGTCTGTCCTTCCCTCCCCCAGCTGTTCCACAGTCTAGTTTATTCACCAAAACAAATAATTATTTCCATCTTAAATTCAGGCCCAAAACCAGAATGTAATTTATCTGCTTAACTAGATATCACTCATATCTGCTTAGTGAATCATAGAAACATAGAGTTGGAAGAGACCACAAAGGCTATTGAGTCCAACCCTCTGCCATGCAGAAACGAACACTCAAAGCACTCCCAACAAATGGCCATCCAGACTGCGCTTAAAAACCTCCAAAGAAAGTGACTCCACCACACTCCAAGATGGCATATTCCACTGTTGAATGGCTCTGACTGTCAGGAAATTCTTCCTGATGTTTAGGTGAAATCTCTGTAGTTTGAATCCATTGCTCTGTGTCCTAGTTTTGGGAGCAGCAGAAAACATGCTCTATCTTAAGCATGAAATCTCTTCAAATATTTAAACATGTTATCGCGTCTCCTCTTAACCTTTTTGTCAGGCTAAACATCCTCAGCTCCCTAAGCCATTCCTCATAGGGCATGGCTTCCAGACCCTTTATCATTTTGGTCACCCTCCTCAGGGCACGTTCCAGCTTGTCAATATCCTTCCTGAACTGTGTTACCCAGAACTGGACACAGTATTCCACATGATGTCTAACCAAAGCAGAATAAAGTGGTATTATTACTTCCCTTGATCTCAACACTACATTCCTGTTGATATAGCCCAGAATTGCATTGGGGGTTTTTTAGCTGCCACATCACACTGTTGACTCATGTTCAGGTTGTTGTCCACTAAGACTCCTAGATCCCTTTCACATGTACTGTTTTCAAGCCATCCAAGTGCTTGAATGGTTAATGACTAGGGAGACGCCTCCTCTGAATCCTTTGCCATTAATCCTCTTCCATCCCACTTTTCCAGCTGCTTTTAAAGCTTTCCCCCTCCCACTTTCCTCTCTTGACCTCAGCTTCCTTCAGTTGCTGCAGACTGAGTTCAAAGGGCAAAAGTAGTTTGCACTGCATTCACTCAAGAGGGGGCAGATGAGAGGAAGAGTCAAAACCCTGCCCTTCCCTTTAGACTCATGTGAAAGCAAACTGTTGCAGCCTCTTTTATCTTATATACTCTTCCTCTTTAATAAGAGGACTTTTGCCATCTGAACCACACTTTGAAGTTACTTGGGCACAAATGTCCTGGTTACCATCTGTGAAATGTTGGAGGCTATGGGTTCAGGTCCTCAACATCGCCAGCCAGATCAGGAAAAGACCCTAAAACCCTTGTGAGCCACTGGCAAACAGTAAAGAAAATACTAGTCTAATGGCAAGAACAAATGTAAGAAAACTTCTTAGGTTCCTCCCAATTCCTCTCCCTGGGAAATGCTGTAGCTCAGTGACTCTCAGATTGTTGGGTGGGACCCTATTTGCTCAAAGGGAGCCTGCGAAGTATAGCAAATAGGAAAAAGAAGGGCAAGCCTCTATGTGCGTGTGTGCGTGCATGCACGTGTGTGTGGATGTGCGCATACGCATCCACTGACGTAAAACATCTGATCCTGTTTTGCCTTCCTTCAACCTCAGACATAGCAAAAATCAACTTCCCTTTTCTAATGTTTTTCCCACTCAGCTTCTCCAGACGTTCCATCATTGGCACAGCAGGCATATGCCCAATATTAACTATGAGAACTTAGTGTTAAGACAGAGGGTACATGCGGCACAAGAGGCTTGTGTGGGAGACAGTCATAGAATCATAGAGTTGGAAGAGACCACAGGGGCCATCCAGTCCAACCATACAGAAACAAATTAAAGAAGTCACAGAAGAGGAAGAGAGAAGTACAGGATAGTACATGGGGGTGATATCCTCATGTAGATGTAAAGGGGTTCCCAGGGGTAAGGATCTGAGGATCACTGGTGTAGCTATTACGGCTATCTGAATATATAGGAACATTTCTTGGTGAAATCAGGTGTTCAAAGGACAGTAATGTGTACTTACAAAGCATAACATTGTGCATATACATTCACCAATTAACTGTCAAAGCCACAATACTATGTTTCTTTTAGCTTAACCTTAAAGTAAAGGTAAAGTGCCCTTCTAGCATCCTTAAAAGAAGGTTTTCTTTCTCACCTGTGGAATGGAAAAGGGAAACAGCCTGCAAAAAGTGCTGCTAAATGGTAAAATAAGGAAGAACTCAATTGAAATTCTCTCTCTGAAGCTGCATTTGCTTATTCTGAGTGGTATCCACTGGCAGTATAAGAACATATTCATCTTCCCTTTTACTAGCCTCAGACCTTTACTAAGTCACTGGTGGCTCTGTGCATTACTCCGTCTTTAAGTGAGTTATAAAGGGCACCAGTAATTCATGAGGATAATGTATCCTCTGTCAGAGCACAGTGGCTCACATTTCTCCCAGGGTGTTCTGCTTCATCTGATATAATTTGGAAATTGATCTCTTCCATTGTGGCTAAACATAAAACTGATTGGAAAAGTTTTGACAACACCTTTAAAACTTTCTGTGGTAAAAGGCTTTTAAGGCTTGATTCACTGAACTCATGCATCATCAAAATGTGGATCTTAGAAGGTGTGACTTTGGTGTCCACGTATTGTCATGACTGTTGGCTTTCCAGTATCTTTGCAAACTGACCAGCATTGTTGACATGATTATATTCCTGTAGCTATTCAGTGGCACACCTGGACCTGTGTCAGGCAAAGACCTCATATGATTGGCTGCCTAAGAAGATTCTATGGAATCCTGGGATTTACAGTTTAGGAAGGGGCCTTTAGAATCCTCAGCCAGAGAGCTCTTTGGGCTCAGACAGCTGTGACTGTCTTTAATAGGCTGTTTGCTATGGAGGTAAGGCCTAGCAGCATGGAGGAGGGCACTGTATTCCCTCAGGAATCCATCCTTTTAATAACTCTGAATACAGATTGTATTGGGGAATATGAGGAAAAGTTAGTTACTGGATAGGACAGTTTGAGGAATTAGAGACATTGGATCTCAAATCTTTCTAACAAGTATTACCTATGAGAAAATAAAATCCCTGGCAAGGCCGGATATATATGCTAGTATGTATGTACATATGTGTATGTGTGTGCGTGTGTGTGCGCAGTAGTGAAAATAGTTATGCTAGCATAACACTCAAAGAGGTTCTGGGTTATGATTTTTACTTCAGCTTCTGAATCCACTATAGTTTGCTGCCATTAGGGTTAGAGTAATTTTTTATGGCTTGATGTAAATGATTTAGATGTAGTGATGCAAATCCAGGCTTCAGTCAGCCTCTGAACACAAGTGGGAGAATAAACATCCACCTATATCCCACTAGGTATTTCCCTGGCTCCAAGACCTCTTGAATTTCTTCTTACTAATCTAATGTTGTTGGCTTGGATGTGCAGAGTGTATTTCGATAGTGATTTGCCTAAGGACACCTATGTTTATCATGCATCCAAACTTAAAACTCTATGCATCAAAGTCACCTTGCTTGGCCCCATTACCCATCCAGATCTGTCTTCTGTTCCCCATTTTCTCTTCTGTTTTCCATCTACTGTAACTCTACACTTTGGGTAAATTTGCCCCAAGATTTGGCTCAACTCAGTATTTACCTCCTTCCCATGCTCTTTTGTTGAAGCCCTGGCTATTTTCTGTGACTTGAGAAAGGCCCGTGAATACAGTCTATTCTACCAAAACTCTGGGACAGATTTTGTAATCCTGTCTCATGCATGATCCAAAGCCTCCGAAACAGAGATGATTCTGGGGCAGGACCATCCCTTTACTATGGTAGAAGGTGCTCAAGCAACAGAGGCCAGAGCAGCAGCAGCAGTATCCTTCCACATAGTCAGTGGCAGAGCTTTGAGTGTGTGGAGGGGGGCAGGAGGGGGTGTGGTCACTGTATGTGGGGGCATGACTGTGGTGCATGGGAGCATGGCTGTGGTGCACAGGGGCATGGCCAGGGTGCACAGGGACATGGCTACAGGCTGGGATGCCCCAAAAAATTGCTTCTTGGGGTGAACTTCTCCCATGCCCCCATGACCCCCATTCCTACATGACTCCACATGGTACTTCTGAGACCCCTGGCACTTCACCTGTGTGTTCCCCACCCTAAACTAGTTCTTTTAAGTTGTTAGTGGAGAACTCTCCACCAGCAGTGCAGTAGGTGTTATGACAGTGTGGAAATAAGTTTCAACTGCTAGTGCTATGGATTCCTATATAAAGAATGAAGAGAAATATCATTTTGTTCATTGTCTCAAGCAACAAAGTGTTTTAAGCTAGCTTTGACCCACTGAGAACTGACTGAGAAATAACAGATCTTAAGTGTATACAATAATAATTGGAGTATTTTATCAAATTTGGGCTGGGATTAGGGTTGACAAATCAGGACTGTCCTGAGAATTCAGTGCCACAGGCTGACGAATAGGGACAATCCCTTGTGATGTCACAGAAGATAGCCCTTGGTGAAGTTGCAAGGGTGATGTTACCAAAGGTCAACCCTGGGGTTGTTATCAAGCAGGATACATTAAACAACAGTCCCATTGGCACAGAGAATTCTATTCAAATTGTCGTCACATACAGATCTTTTTCAAGACAGTGCTCTCACCCTGAGATCCTTAATCTTGAAGGCTGGACAAGGGCTGAGATATGGGGACCTTAGCTGAGATGGGACTTTACTACCTGCCGACAGCAGCCTCTTGGTGTTGTGTGCCTTGAAGTCATTTCTGATTTATGACAACTCTGAGGCAAACCTGTCATGGTGTTATCACTGTGAACTGGCCTGGCTTCGGTAGACATTAGATATCATTTTGATATCATACTTCGGTCATGTTTTGCCACCAACCAAGTGTTTGTGAGGCCCCCAAACAAGCACCGAGCTAGGCATGGCTATTAAATGCTGAATCATCTTTGTTTACACCAAGGCAAGCCAGAAACTGCCAGATCTGCTTAGGAGACCTCCTGAAACAAACACCTTAATTAAAGACGCACGCTAACACAAAGAGACCCCTGCCCCGAGCAGGCACCCTGGCGAGCTGGACACTCCACCACCCAGGCAAGCTGCATCTGCATACTGGCCATCCCGTTGTCAATTCGAACTTAATCATGTTAAAATCTGACCTTTCGGAGGCATTGGCCCTTTCCACATGGGCATATTGCCCATGCTAGGGCAACCTCTCCAGGAGGTCTTCTTCACCACAGGGTGTGCTAGTGCAGTTGGAAAAAGTGAGGCTCTACACCTCAAACTGCTCTAGTACAGCCGCGGGGGTGGCACTGCGAGTTTTATAAAAACCACCTTCCCAAGTGGTTTTTATGAAACTCGCCCGCGCTGCTCTGTGGCAGCCCCCAGTGAAGAACTGCAGAGACGCGGTAGCGCATCCCTGCAGATCTGCCCAGGAGCGGGCTTCCGGCTGGTGTGCTGCCCTGATTGGCAGAGCGCCGCCGGAAGCCGCCGGCCGCCATTTTGGGCACCGCCGAATGCCGCCGAATGCTGCCGAGCGCTGCCGAAATTCGGCGGTGTATAGAGAGGTGAAACCACGCTCCCCGCAGGGACGGAGCAACCCGCTAGCAGGTAAGCTCCGCCCCTGCGTGCGCCACCCCATTTTGGCCCCCCTCATGAGGAAAGGGCCATTGTCTCTTGCTGAAAACTCATTGTTCTTCCCAAGTACAGACTAGCCCACAGTCATACTTTCCCTATAAAAACCCCAAGCTCTGAGAGACCCTTGGATTCGCTCTTGGATCGCTCCGGACTTCTATCCAGCCCTGTTGCCACTCTGTCGAGCGAACTCCCCTCGGCCACCATGCTGAGTTTCTTCACTTCCATCTTCAGTCTCTTCAGGACTACGAGAAACGTGTCGTATCACCCATTTCCCCCGAAACTCTCACTTCCTATTTCTTAGTTAGCTGTGCGCATGTGTTGTCTTATTTGTTGCTTGCCTGTTAATAAGCTACCAATTTTTGTTACTTTAAACTTGTCTGGCTGCTCTTCTGACCTGACGCTGTACACATAGGGTTAAAAGATCCCTGCTAAGTTACCCTGCCTCTCGTTTAGCTTAAGTGAGTGCTCCAGCTAATTTCCCCACTGTTTGTTGTTGTTGTTTGGTTATTTGGGCGCCCCCTCCTGGGACCCCCAGCACACAGGGTAACATGGGGCTGAGAATGCGATGCACCCAAGGTCACCCAATGGGTTTCATGACTGAGTGTGGAATCAAACCCTGATCTCCAGAGCCACAGTCCTTGACTCAAACTACTACACCATGCTCTCTTAGGCTCTCTAAAATCAGCTCTACCTTCTATATTTGATGCTTCTATGTGAATTGTATTGAAATCATGTTGATCTTATTGATTCTTGTGTTACAGATCGTCAGAAAAATGGGACAGTTTAATATTAGATGACTGTAAAAGGGGAAAAAAACATACCATCAAGAACTGTCTGTTTGTGGAGAACTGGTGTCCTTAACAGCAACAGTGGTAAATATATTATTGATCTAGGGTCAAGGTCTCCTCTCTGCTATGCTTAGGAAATACAGTCTTCCTTAAGTGGCAAAAAGTTTTTCTTTTTGCTGTTGTCATTCTTTTTTTCTTCAGAATTGCAAGTGATGATGGATAAACTGCCTTTAGAATTCCTAATAGCTAAATTACGATTATTATGCAAAGCCCTACAATAGACAGCTATATGGCTTGTTAAATGACTTTGCCTTTTCTCTCTCTCTGTCTCTGTCTCTCTGTCTCTTTCTTTCTTTCTTTTTCTTTTTTTTGAAAAGCATAATCATTTTCCTTTATTAGCTGAAGGATTTCATAATTTAAGGAAGATGAGAACCTATAAGTCACACTTTCAAATAAGGAACATGGATATTGCAAACATTAAATTCTCCCATAAAAATGTTAAGGCATCATTAAACTAGGATCAGATTAATACAATCCAGTCAGCTCTGGATAGATTTTGCCTGTAATAGGATGAAACAATACCTAGTGATATAGGATGTATAAGATTTTACTACAACCAATTTATACACCTATAAAACATACAGGTATCACTCAAACCCATCATTAACTGCGCATGCCTTGCATTAAATCAAGCGAGTTTGATAAAGAGAGGAAGAGGGGGAAAGTTCCCTCCCTTCTTATACCTCTCATCTCTATTATCTGTCACCCAGCATCTCATTTCTAATTTGAGACAAATAAGCACTCCATTCTGGTAACAGTTGACCTGAGAACACTTGACTTATCAATCTGTTTAGATGTCTGGTGGATTTATGTGTGCATGCTAAGATCACAACTCTACCTTATTACTTTCCCATAGAGCCACTGTAACTCAGCGGGACTTCTCTTCTAACAGAGCTAAAGGGCAGAACTAGACTTTATCTCTGCAAATGAGTATTCCTTGAACCTGATTTGACAAGATAAAGGGAATGCAGGAAGTGGGGTGCACTTAAAAGGGAGAATCAGTTGGTGGGAAAGATGGGGCATGTAATTCCTCCCTCTTCTGCCTGTTTTGTCTTGCAAATGGTTTTAGTAACAAACACAGGCTGGGGAGAAGGTATAGTCAGGTGTAAACGGGCAGTTCGAGATGGGTTAAGCTACTGGGGAATGCATGTAATGCCTACATTTTGGACCACAGTTCCAAGATTTCATGCTGGCCATGGGAGTTGGTATCTCTCATCCAAAAAAAAGAGTAACTTTTCCAAGTTTTAGCAGAGGCCTTTCTAATATGGCACCTAGATTATTTACCACACAAGGTAAATTGTTATATGACGGTGTCATTTCCTTTTCACTGCCCACTTAAAAAAAAAAGGAAAACACTTTTTTAGTCACTAAAACTTTTTAGCAGTACTTAATTTTCCTTGCTGTTGTGGGAAGACACACATGGTTACAGTAGGATAGGCTAGAGCAGAAGCCAGCTCTTTCCCAGCGCAAGCTTTGTTTATTGCATTATTTATGCAATATTTATACAATATATACAATACTTATACCGTATTTATACAATATGGTATTATTTATGTAATTTATTTATGTTATGTACATGTATTGTATTATTAGTATTTACTGCAGACACACTGCTGGCACCTGCCACTGGAAGTCTGTGTTTATCCAGCCCTCCATCATCTTCCCAATACTGATGCTGCTAAAATCTTTAATCCGGACAGAGGATGAGGAATACAAGGGCAGGGCAGTCACAAAAACTCTTCATAAAAAGAAGCTTCACTGTCAGAGGCTTTGTTAACTGAGGTGTACCTGTAATATTTTTTAGATGATATTCTAGGTGATCACCTACTTGCTTAGGTGATCCATTTGGGAGCTATGGTAAATTTGCCTTCCCATCTTCCAGACGTATGTCAGGCCGAAGGCACTTAAAAGGAGTCTCATTGGGATTTTTTTTCACCTCTCTTTCTCCTGTTAGCTCTGAGCATAGTTGTGTTCACAAATCCAACATCTACATAAAGGTAGAGTCCAAAGTATATACAGAGAAAGGATAAGACAGTGTTGTAAAGAAATCAGCTGGTAAAATGGATGGATAATTATCAATGAATCTTTTAGGACTTATGTTCTAGATATGTAGTAAGCTAGCTGTACACTTCCAGGGACTGGAAATGCATTGGCCCCTTCACAGTATCTCAGAGGACTATGCCTCTCCCCCTGCCATGTCCTACTCCTTGATTTTTTTAGAATTTATTTTTTAAAAATAAAACTCAAAATGTCCCTGTGTCCTCTAAAGTATGTCAAGGACCATTTTTCCAGGTTCTGGGCAGTTTTAGCCCAGAAAGCCCTTTTCTTCCACCAAGAAGTAAACTGAAATGGAGGAGGGGACATTTTTAATCTTTTTTTTTCAAAAACATTTTGAGCTCTCATTGGGGATCTCAGAAATAACCATATGAGTTACACATGTGTCCTGTAGGTTACACACTGCCCACCCCTGCCCTATGTGTTTTGTTTTTTATGTTCAACTCTGGGCCCAAGGAGATTTCCTCAGAAACAGGGCTGTCCAGAACACATTTGGGTTCCAATGATTTTTTTTTCCAGGTAGCTCTCTCTCAACTGATCTGGGTAGAGGCTGCTGTTGGGTGACCGAGTGCCAGACAGACAGCCAAGTAAGCACTTCTAAACTAGGGTGGTAGTTCTGGACTGAGGGGGAAGGTGGCTTCTGGTTCTGCATGAGGGAAGCAATGCAAGAGATCTGTTCTTGCTTCCCTCCCTTTCCTCTCTGATTTCCTGCCATCCAGGAAGAGACTCTGGTGACCTACTGATGGATGGTGTAGGGCTTCTACTTTGGTGCACCTACAGTGTTCCTGGCAGCAAGAAAAGCAGGTGCATGGATGATGAGGAGAGTGAGGCAGCTCTTTGGTGTGGTGGGTAGGTGGGAAGGAAATAAAGAAGGTTCTTGTAGCAGATACCCTCTTCAAGCTGGCCCCACAGTTCCAAATATTTGTGCTCCTGTCACTCACCTTGTCCCCATTTCTCCTCAAGATCTCTCTCTGATGTATTGGAAATGACAGGAAGATCTTTGTAATTTTGAGGAGGTGTAAGATATGGCCTGTCCTCAGTTTTTTCCTCAATGCTGCTACTAAAGAAAGGCTTCTGGCTTGTTAAGCACACTGTATGTTGCTTTGATTCTTGTATTTTGCTTTGATATACTCTGTATGTTTATTAGCTTGAAATATATACAAGATAAGATCGCAGATGGTTCCAGCTAATGAGCACTTGCCTTTAGCTCTAAGTAATTGGTACTAGATAACAGGTGTTGGGAGGAACCCAAAGATAACCACTTAATTAATGACCTTGACTGTTGTGAAGAGTTTAGGTCATCCCAGGTGTGTAAAGAATCCTGAAGTTTCTATGGTCAAGTCCTCCCAGACCAAGAGGTATAAGAAACCTCTGGAATGTGCCCTCAGTGTGAGCTCTAGCACAGGCTTAAAGCTGGAGTGTTGTGCCACTGGTGGCTATGGGGGCTATATGGTGGGTCCCCTTTGCTGCTCTAACCTGGGCTGCTGACTGAAGGAGTCTTGCTTTGTGAGAAATCCATTCTCATGTGATTAGGCATTACAGACTTAAGTGGGTTTCATCTGTATACCAATACTGCTTGTATGCTGCTGCTTGCTGCTCAATAAATGTTTAAGGCTCACTACAACTGGTGTCTATTGTCACCTTTAGATCCTATAAACTGAACCCCTTGCCTTTGGTAAACAGGCACCTTGCCTTTGGTGGGATGCCTGGATCTTGGGCTTCAAGGCGATAGCTATATGGACTAGTTGATGTGGGTTCACAATGGTAAGCATGACCAGACTCTCAGTAAAACTTAGCAGGAACAGGCAAAGCTGTAAAAAAAGAATAAGCAAGTTGAGGTTTATTAGTACACAATTAGATCACACATTAAGCCCCTGAACTATTTAATCATTCATTGTTATTGCTGTGTGTGGCAACCCAAAGGCAAACGCCTAAGAGGGTTTTCTTGACAAGATTTGTTTGCCTTTCTGTCTTTCTGAGGCTGAGACAGTGTGATTTGCGCAAGATCACCCAGTGGGTTTCCACAGCTGAGTAATAATTCAGATGTTGGTCTGTACCACATTGTTATCATTCACAGTTCTCCAAAACCCTAACAGTTGTTTGTCCTGACTAACTGTCCTATCTCTGTTATACCTTCTCCCTATCTTTAGATCATTTTCCTCCTATTTGCCTTGTGTCAGAGACAAGCCTCAGTTTTATATCCTTTTCTTCCCATAACCTCCCTCAGTGGCCCGAGGTGCAACTGGCTGGCTCCAATGCAGCTTGCCTCAGTTCTCTCTACACAGTTCTATCAGAAGAGCCTGGCTGTGCTGGACACAGGAGAACTTTTCTCCTTTGCTTTCATGGTCAGGCTTCTTCTCTTGACAGCTGTAGGACAACTACTTAGGAGTCCAGCTTTTCTGGCCTCTCATGGACTGGTTTAAAATCATAGAATATCAAGTTTTCTATAGAATTTCTTCAATACTCACTGGTTATACTGTGGATGTCAAAAATAATAAACAAATAATGATATTACTGAAAAAGATAGAAACGTAGGTCCAGTCAAGCCTCAGGCTCCCTTCCAGACAGCAGGGCCCTAGTAATATGTATCTGCTCCCATTCTCCATAGTTAGCCCAGCCCTGAAACTTAGAGGATCTTGGAAAGCCACGTCATGAGATCATTGTGCTAGATGGGCCAATGCTTAGGTAGTTACTTTGTTGTTGTTGTTCTTGCGTTCCTTCAGCATGGTGTAGAGTTAGAGTGATAGACTAGTACACTGGGAGATCAGGTTTCAAATCCCAGCTCAACCATGGAAACCCACTGGGTGATCTTGGGCAAATCCACTCTCTCTCAATCTAAAAGGAAGGTAAAAGCAAACCTTTTCGGAACCAATTCTGGAAGAAAACCACCAGAAGTCAGAAATGACGTGAAGGCACACAGCAACAAAGGTGGGAAGAGACTTAAATATCCTAAAGTCATCAGATCCTCTCTGATCTAGGAAGCTAAGCAAGATTCACTCTGGTTAGTAGTTGGATGGGAGAACACGAATGAATGCCAGGTGTTGTAGGCTACGTTCCAGAAGAAGGAACTGGTAAAACCAGCTCTGAATATTCTTTGCCTAAGAAAACCCTATGAAATTCATGGGGTCACCTGGTGACTTGAAGGCATATACACACACACAGAAAAGTGGGAGGAGGAGACCCATGTATTCAGAAAGGTGGGCTACGAATTTAATTGATAAACAAACAAACAAAGATTTCCTGCCAGGAAAGGATATATTCTTTAAGCAACTTAGCACTTGTTCTCCTCAGCAGGGGCAACTCTCTTACTCAGTCCCTGTATTATTATCATTAATCAGCCACTGAGGGAAAAGTGAATGACAGATGCTGTGAACAGTAGGTTTGCATTTCAAAGGTACAAGCAGTAATAAGGGCAATTTAAGCCACTTATGTTTTATCTGGATTTTTTTGTGTGTGTTTAGGTATATAGATGATGAATACACTGATTTGTGGGGTGGGGGTGGTTGTTTTTTAAGACACATTGGGGTGAAAACCTCCATGTTAAGAAAAAAATTAAAAAACCAGCTTTGAATTCCACAGAAAGGCAAATAACCCATTCTTTCAACATTCTCACAGGGTAATCGGACTTTGCGAAAGAGAACATTAGGCAGGCTGCAGAAGGCACGCCTCCGCTCCGCTTTGATTGCAGTGTAATGTATTAAAGTGAGTGGTAATCAGTATCCAGTCTGTGCTCTAAGTTTACAAGGCAACCTTGAAAGGTGGATATGCAAAATACGAAGCTGCATTCCAGGAAAGTGATGCTAGCTCAGAATGCAAAGCTGGCTGAAGCCCAGGATCTGACATGGACTTCACAGTCAGAGGAGAGAAACATCTATTGGCAAGCTGAACAACAGGAGATGAAAAGGTAGGCTTTGGCCTCAGGAGTGCTTGAGAGAAAGCTTGACTGACAGACCGAAAGGAGAGAAGGATCAGGGTGATGGCAACCAGGCAGGGAAGGGGCAGGTTCTGCTCAAAACCTTTTGCTGCCTGACATTGAGCAGCAAATGTTACCTCTTTCCTCAGCCCAAAGGCCAAAGCAATAGTGACTGCTGGCTCCCAAGTCCCCCCAGAGTAGGGATGGAAGGAATATGGGAATGGTCGATGAATAAAGAGAAACCACAATAGGGCTTTTTGAATGTCCAATCATGCATGCTGAAAACAGGCCTAATGTTGTCCCAGCAAAGAACAAAATGGACAAAGACACTCCCATAGCTCAGCTTGCAAGATTTCGTTTTATGATGGCTATCTCCTATGGAATCCTGGGATTTGCAATTTAAGGAGGGATATTTAGAACTCTCCACCAGAGATCAAGTGCCTCTTCAATCTATAAACTCCAGGATTCTACAGAATGGACTCATGGCAGCTAAAGTGTAATCCTTGTGCTTTAATTGTGTAATCCAAAAGGGCAAGTGCACTAAAGTGACTAGAGGTTTTGCTCTTGTCCAAAGCTTTACTGTATCAGTGCCACCTTTTGTTTCAAGTTTGAGAGAACAGTGTGCATATTTTTGCATATGACAAAATTCACATGCAGCAATACCATTTTTGGGCCAGCTTAGGAGTGTAAAATACCAGGCTTTCCAAGTTTCATGGGCTTCTTCATCAGGCAAAGGTGTTAAAAACCATAAAGGATAAAAATGGTGATGATGTTAGAGTCACAGGCCTACATTCCGTCTGAGATGTTGTTGTTATCTTTAATCCTGCTTTTCTCCCAACATTGGGCCTCAAAGAGGCTGACATATTAAAACAATTTAAAAACATTTAAATAATATATATTAAAATGGAATTAAACTATATAAGAATTAAAACTGCTAAAGGGATTAAAAGCAGCAATTAAAATTAAAACAGTATAGCACCCCTAGCACATTCTTTAAAAACTTTCTTTAATTAAAATGCTTACCTGAATAAAAAGGTCTTTGAATGAAGCCAGAAGGGCAACAAGGAGGGAGACATTCTAACCTCCCTGGGAAGAGAGTTCCAGAGTCTAGGGGCAGCCACTGAGAAGACCCTCTCTTGCATCCCCACCAACCATGCTTGCGATGGTGGTGAAACTGAGAAAACAGCCCTCCTGATGATCTCAAACCCCAGGCCAGTTTATATAGGGAGTATGTACACTTAAGATGGTATTGAGGTATTTCAGCACAAGCAAAAGCCAACCCCCTTGTTAGACTTTTGAAGACCTTGTATTCATATGTTTACAGAAGCAGACCATTTGTTCCCATCTCCCATTGTTACTCTGATTTCTGAGGGTCCCTTGGGGGACACCTTGATTCACTCCAAAAATGCAAAGATTGGGAAAATTAGCAGAGCACTGGCTGTAGCCAAACGAGGGGCAGGATAACCCAGCAGGATCATTTACCCAATTTTTACAGGGTCAAACAAAGCGAAAAGCCAGACAATCGTACCAATAACTGGATTTTATTAATAACTGTTTTCTCACACACCAATGCATTCACTCACTCATGCACATAAGGCCAATTGAGAAAGGAAAGAGGTGAAAATTGATAGGGGATTCAGCAGATAGGATGTAAAGGCGGTGATACTGCACCTATCCTGAAGTCTTCAGTCCAGGAAGCGGCAAGAAGAATGGAGCTCAGCAAAGACAAGCGGCTGAGGAGATCACTCGACTAACAGAGTGCTGGTCTGCTAGCGTGGCGGGGAGTTCTCTGAAGAGACCCTCAAAAACTGGTACTACTTATAGGACAGAACATACCTTGAGGGCAGGCTCTCTCCTGGGAAGAACAATCGCCAAAACAGAGGGAGAAACGCCGCACAATAGCAACTTGTCCATTTGCATGATTGGTTTATGCAGATGGACCTTGCAGTGTAGGGTCTGCTAATGTCGGAGTTGCTCAACCTGGGGAAAACCCAATAATCCCCTCAAGTTGAATGTTTTTGGCTTTGTCCATGTGGACTTGTTTAGCCTGAGGTCTCCTAAGGGAACGTGACTGGGGATTTTCCTGGCCTGACATAGTTTTGGTCGTTCAACCTCTTTGTCTAAGTACTCACTCAGGCAACCTCTCTGGTATAGTGGGCATATTTGATATCAAATTTATATTCCCTGGGATGGGGTCTGTCATCGTGGTAACACCACGTCTCAGCTGAAGTTCTCCTCTCTCTCTCCTTCTCCTTCCATTCAAACCCACAGAAGATCAGATAAGTTATGACAAGGACATGGGAAACATAGAAGTCAGCCCATTGCTTGCACACTCCATAAACTTTGCTGCTTGCTTGCTTGGTTTTGGGCAGTGAAGGCTAGAGGCTTCCATGTCAGTGGGGTGGGGATATGGATCAGCTCTTTGGATAGTTCCTTTAAAGTTCAGACTAAAACCCCTGAGCAGATTCCATGTCTCAGCCTTTTGATTTCTTGAATGCAGTCTCCATTTTGATTAATGTCAAACCAAGGAATAGAACATCTTTTAAGTATTTCAGCGTCTTCATCACTCACTTTAAATCTGCAACCCACACTAAAGGCAGTTGGTGATGAAACTCTACTCCAGAACAACGTTTGAAATAAATTAGCCTTTTTCCTTTCCATTTTCTTCAGTGTCCAGTTGTCACATCCATGCATACAAAACTGGATATATCAATCCTAACTTTGATGCATAACAACACATCACTGTAGTTTAAAATCTTTTCTAATTCCTTCACATGTGCTCTTCCTAAACCCAATCATTTCTGATTTTGTCTGATTTCTGTTTTTTCTTTTCCTTAACACCTTTTCAAAACTGTTCGGCATCCGCGCTCCTCTGTAATCACGTCAAGAAGGTTTAGTAGGAGTTGCATGGGGAGCTGTGATTATGCTGCACACAGTGGCTCCCTACAAGAGATGTAAGCCCAGAGTGTACAAGTCATGTTAGCTTCTATGTATTGAAACTATTTTAAAACCACAAAGAGATGAGAAATGGTGTGTTGATGATGAGCTTGCAGAGGAAGAAAGGAGGGGCAATATCATATGGAAGGGCAGCTGCTATAATCCCTTTACTGGCCTCGTAGAACGTAGCAACTGAAACACTTTGATCTCAGCTCCAGCAATCACAGATCAGGAGCAATCTGGTCTCAGTGGGTGAGAGGAGGAAACACCAGCTAGAGACTATGAAATGAGCCACAGGGCATTTGAGATCCTAATTACATTCCAAATTTGAAGCTATAGAGATCACCAGTCCCTCCATTCAGAGCCCAGAGGGTTTAAAGTTAAGTATTGCATAGCCCAGAGTGCACAGAAGTGAGCACTGGTAATTACATTGCTATTTGAAGCTTCAGGAAAAAAAGCTGCCCATTCACTTTAGGCTGGGACTGGGCTTTTCCACTGCTGAAGTTCTGATGTAGCCAGAAGTGGAAGAGAGGTTTTGACTGAAGCATTTTGAACCAGGTAAACCACTGTTGTGATTGGGCAGGGACAGTCCCAATTAGTCCTCTGTCATCCCACTTCTCTAGCTGCTTTTAAAATGTCCCAGTTGCTCTCGCCTCCTCTCACCTTGTCCTCAGCTTGCTTCAACTGCTGTCAACTGAGCTCAAAGTACAAAAAGATTTTGCACTCAGTTAACCCAGTGTGTGTGTGGTGTGGGTAAAGAAGGTACATTCTTGTTCTTCCCAGTAGACTTTGGCAAAAGCAAACTGCTTCAGCCTCTTCTAGCTCGTATGTTATCCTTCATTAGTATGTTTTACCATTTGACCAAGTTCTGATGTTGCTTGTCTGCATATGTCCTGGTGTTCATCTGTGAAATGTTGGAAGGTACGACAGACTGCAAGCAGATAGCAAAGACATTGAAATAGTTCAAGATTTTCCACAGCTTGGCTCAGTCATTAATCAGAATGGAGACAGCAGTCAAGAAATCAGAAGACTAGGGCCATTTCCACACAGCGATGCTCCTGTGCATAGTCCTGTTGCAGTCCGGCAGCACCTCTGCCAGGAAGGGAGTGTGCCAGGAAGACTCCCCTCCACACTTCACTGGCCTTCCACACCCTGTGAAAGGGAGTGCGGAAGCCCCACTTCTTCCTTCCACAGCACAGCCAGGCAGTTTCCATTGCTGTGCTGGGGAAGGAAGTGTCACCAGCATTCTTCCAGCCCTACCAGAATGCCACGTGATGGCAGGTACAAAATGGATTTTTTTGTCGTCGCTTGGGTTTTGCGTCACTTGGGAACAAGATGGTAGGCCAATGACAACATCATGCGGAAGTACAGCCAGCTGACCACTGCCATCCTGGACCCACAGCAGCACAGCCCCTTCATGTGGAAATGGCCTAGGACTTGGAAGGGCAGCTATGAAGGAACTGGACAAAATCCTGAAGTGTAAAGATATATCATTGGATACTAAAGTTAGGATTGTTCATGCCATCATATTTCCAATTTCTATATGTGTTTGTGAAAGCTGGGCAGCGAAGAAAGCTGATAAGAAGAAAACAATTGAAATGTGGTGCTGGGGAAGAGTTCTATGGATACCCTGGACAGCTAAAAAGATAAATAAATGGGTCTTAGAGCAAAACTCTCCCTAAAAACCAAAAGCAAAACTCTCCCTAAAAACCAAGATGACTAAACCAAGGCAAGCATACTTTGGCCATATTGTGAGAAGACATGACTCACTAGAAAAGACATTAACGCTTGGTAAGGTAGAAGACACTAGGAAAAATGGAGGAACACATTGCTGATGGATAGACACAGCCAAGGAAGATCCATCCCTGAATCTGCAAGACCTGAGCAGGGCAGTTGATTATAGGGTGACTTGGAGGTCTCTCATTCATAGGTTCACCATAACTTGAAGTCAACTTGATAGCAGTTAACAACTACAATGACAGACTGCACAGCACAGAATTGGTAAGTGCAAAAACAGTTTCTGGTGATGTGTGGATCCCGAGAAACCCACTGCACTAAAGATCAGATCAGGTTGAAGATATTGGATTGCACTCTTGTCAACCTTGGGGTGGGGGCATGGTTACTCCATAGTCAGCTAGAAAAGATGACGCAGTTGCTACAACAAGCTAGCAAACCAAGCTAGGGAAAAAACCGTTACAGAAGGGGTGGCCAAAGGTTAGAGCTGGGACCATGTGCAATCCAACAAGACTGTTTTTGCAACCCCCTATCCTTTCAGATTCCCCGGAATTCTGTTTTTCAATCTGAAAATGTAGCATCTTTTAAATGCATGACCACCACCACCCCAGCTCTGAGCTGCTTAAGATTTAGAAAATAAAATCCTCAAAACCAGAAGGGAACTTTCAATCATTTCCGTGTTGTTTTTATTTCGGAGGCATTTTTAGTAGACTATGCATTCAATTATTTGCACTGACCAATTCTGTGCCATGCAATCTGTTGTTCCTGTTATGTGCCTTCAAGTCATTTCTGACTTACAATGATCAAAGTCAAACCTATCACAGGGTTTTCTGGGCAGAATTTGTTCAGATGGGGTTTGCCCTGCCCTTCTCTTCCTCTGAGATTGAGAGAGTGTGACTTGCTCAGGGTCACCCAGTGGGTTTCTGTGGCTCAGCAGGCATTCAAACCCTGGTCTCTCTGTATCTTAGGACAACACTCAAACTGTTACAACCCCACTAGCTCCTAGTCTATCACACCCTCCAGCATTTCATGGATGAAAACCAGGATGCATGGCTAAGCAACATCAGAGTTTGGCCAAGATGGCAAAAGACTGTTTGGCCTTCAAACTATTGTGGGGCAGATCATTGGTCCTTAGTTGGCTCTCCTCCCTAACAGGGTTCAGAGTATGTCAGTTTGTTCTCATTGTTGTTAAGAAACTGACTTGACAAGTGTGACTGATCAGAGCTGATTCATGCACCAGCAACGCTGTATGTAAGTGGTTGTTACTTTTCTGATCACTGTAAAATGAACATATTCAGTTCAGAGCTGAGTACGGTGGGTTCCACACAGCGTAACCATTTCATATAGACCTCAGTCCCATTGTTAGTCTCAATTAGAGTTGAACCATTGAACCATCTGGACTGGCCTATGTGTTCATAAACTGATTCAATGGGTCCAATCTGGATAGGTTTACCCAGCAGGATTCTAGACATGCAGTTGGACATTTTCAGATGATGTATAAGTATCTGTCAGGGCTTTCAGTGTTCCACTTGATTCACTGGGATTGTAGCAATAGCCACTGTGTGTTCCGCACTGCACAGTGGGACAATAGGCTGCTTATAGGCAAATGCACACCTGTTTGCTCAATGACCAAAAGCAGAAAAAGGGCGTAGTGTAACCCCTTCACAACTATGTTAGTGTAGTTTTACACTAGGTAAATGCAATGTGATAACTTAACCTTAGTGAATTTAGTAGTTTGCTGCTAAATTTCAGTGGTAAATCACATTGGTTATTTTTGAGGTAAAAACAGGAATTTTTAATTGATGGGTGGGACAGTGGGGGACTATGAAAAAGGATTCAGCAAATCATATTTTGGCCCATGGATGGCACAATTCCCATCTTTGGAATTTAAATGTAGGTTAATATCAGCACTGGTCTTTATCAGTAGGTAAGGTATCAAGACCATCCAAAATGTTTGTTCTCAGTCATCAAAGCTAATCTTAATGTACATACCAAAAAATTCTAATGTTTCAAATTTGGCATATCAGCTTTGCTTATAAGAAAACAAACAAACAAACAAAAACAGAGCTTCTGTTTCAGCTGTATGTAACTGATGTCTGGCCATTAAAAAAAAAAATCCATAGTTAGAATTACAGTGGCTGTAAGATACTATTCAGTTCAATGGGATTGCAGAAACAAACACTGTGCATTCCCCATTGCATTTCTGCACTAGATTGTTATAGCACTATTATTTCACTTTCAACATCCTATGGAATCCTGGGGTTTGCAGTTTAGGGAGGGGCATCAAATCCCAGGATTCCATAGGATGTTAAAGGTGGAATAATAGTACTATAACAGTCTAGTGTGGAAATGGCTGCACAGTGGGGCAAGAAGCCAGCCATTGGCATATACATAATCAGTTGCACAATGACAGTAGTACACTCACTGTTTAACTTGCCTTAGTGCCAATAAACTCGTGACTTAGCCACTTAGAAGTGGTATGGGTCACAAATGATGGTAGAATTCTTCCTTGCTGTTTCAGATACATCTTCCTTGCTGTTTCAGATTTCCCAAATCACATTGAGATTCCCCATGAACAATAATGATAACATAGAAAGGAAGTATTCCAGAACACAAAGGAAGGCTAGTTTTTTAAAAAAGGCACAGATGGATACATATTCTGTTTTATGGTATATGAGTCTTCTCTTTCCAGTATTCAGGCAATGCAATTGTAGCAAGATGCTAACACCCATGTGCAAGAGGAAATACCAGTAGGCTTGGGGAAACCCCAAGATTTGGACAATTTAAAAAAATAAATAAAAATAAGGCCAGATGGTAATAAGAGCATGCTTGAAGGCTCTAGAATACTGGCTGAAACAATACCATTTGGGAAATGGAACAGAATGGAGTGGGTAGACACCTGAACTACTAGATATGGTTTGTTGCAAATCCTGCTTGTGATATTGATATTTTTCCTCCAGTGTGGATAGGTTTCATTTTCATATGCTGTTGTTAGCAACAGGCCACCAGAGGGTGCTGGTGGAAACAATAAAGATGGAGTGCTTCCACCTCAAAGCCGAAACTGTACTATCTTTATAAAGTGCCCTTCTCAGAAAGTCTGCAGAAGAACTACACTGTCCTTAAGTCTCTTCAAAGAAAAGATATGAATAATTTTGCACACACTCCAATGCAAATCCCTGTCTGGTGAACTGAAAGGAGATATCAATATGCATTTATCTGTCAGCCAGATATTCTTAACAAAATACCTGTCATCATGACAGACAGTGTATGTGTGAGAGCATTTGTGCAGGACGGGCTTGAATACATGAAGGTTTTGTGAAGGATGTAGCACATGTCTCTGCGTGCAAGACACCCAGCTGTTGGCTATGAAATGAGGCCTCCTAGTGTCATTTGGGGAAGTAAGATTTTGTTCTTTATCATGGATCAGCCCAAGCTGGTCTGCGGCTTGAGGGAAAGGACAATATTGTTGTAATTCCTTGTCCAGAAGCTTACCAGGCTTTTGAATGGCCATGAATCCTATTTTACAGAGGACAGCCCTCTTTCTGAAGGGCTTTCGGAGGAGAATCCTCTATTTGAAGAGTTCTCCAGTTAGAGAGCCAGTATGGGGTAGTGATTTGAGCATTGAACTACGACCCTAGAAGACCAGGGTTTGATTCCCTGTTCAGCTATGGAAAACCACTGCAGAAACCTCTGGGCAGATCACACACTCTCAGCCTCAGAAAACACCATGGTAAGTTTGGCTTAAGGTCACCAGAAGTCAGAAATGACTTGAAGGTACACAACAACAACAACCAGTCAAAAGGTAGTTGAAAGAGAAAGGGAACTCAAGAAGGGAGAGAAGATACCTTGAATTTCTCCAGGACAGAAGACCAAATAAAGCCATAGGTCAGCTGGTTAGAGACTTCCCCACAATTATTTGCATTGTCATTGTCATCTTTATTTATATCCCATTTCGCCTCCCAAAGACAGTACTCAAAAGCATTTACAAATTAAAAGTAATAAAATGTAGCTAAAACATCCAAAAGCTTAATCTTAAAATATAATTAAACATTTAATAATAATAATAAAATAATTCACAATAACAGAAAACATTCTAAAAATAATACAGTTAAAAGCTGTATCACCCTTTTTAAGTCCTTTACTGATACTCTGGTTTCTTTTCAGATCGTATAAATCTTTTGCCTTTTAAGCTCTGTATTGAAAAACATTTAGTTCTCAAAACCCTGTTGGAATAAAAACAGAAAACTTTGCCTGTTGAAGGAAAGAGAGCGGTGAGGGGGTCTTTTAATTTCCCTTGGAGTTCCTGAGCCTAGAGGAATCACCAAAATGCATTGCGTTTATGTTTAAATTACACTAATTCTTTCTAAATTTATCTGTATAATATTTGCATAACATTTGCATATGGAAATGTTATGCAAATCTGTGTCTTCTTTTGTCCTCCCTTTTTAAAATTGATGTCAAAGAGGCCATGCTACCAATTTGGCAGCTGAATCTTCCTTCAGCATTCTAAAGGCTACAATAGTTTGACTAAGTTGGGGGAAGATTAAGGTTAGAGCATGTAGATTTCATTAAATCCCAACACTACGTTTTCCTCCAAAATTTAAATACCAAGCCCGGTGAACAGGGCATGGGAGAGTCAATGACCGTTATCCTGTTAGTGACATATGCAGTCATAAACTGTGCTTTGCATGTGGAATGAATTTTGTAGATGATGGTCCATGGCCATATCCAGTTAGTAGTGGTGAAAGCTGAGTTCTAAATGATGTTGATGAGCATCAACATTCACTGAGTAACATGCTAAAATGCATTGTGCATTGCTGTTGTGCTACAGTGCTGTTCAGTACAGGGACTGTGCATTGGAAAGGTAACATAACTCCACTGGTGTTATTTGCTAAGCCATGCTGAAAAAACATTGTATGCTTCCAGAAACATAGAGCACAGGCAGTCCATCTGAAGTCCCAGTCTCACTGAAACAGCTTCGAATATTTGGGCAAGTGGCAAAAAGTGCATGTTTCAAATGCATTCAACATCTTACTTTGGAAATCTACAATATTTTGGAATTGTGTACACAACACTTTGGAGCTCTATACATATTACAAGGCTGAAGCACTGAAACTCAATTCAAAGTCGCTCCTGGATTTATTTTTCAATGCTTCTGAGAATACGCTAAGTGACTCATGCCTAAAAGGGAAATCATTTACAAAGCATTATATTCTTTCTTTGAATTTAATTATGCGTATCTCATCAGGTTGGTAATATTCATCTGGATTACCAATAACTCCTTGACTCTACAATCAAAAAGTTATGTAACACTAAAATCCATTATAAGGAAATAAATTATTGATGATAGAATGAAATACCTGAGAGTTTTAAATAGAATTAGCCAATATAGTTATGACAGTCTCTGCCCCAGTATCTTACAAACTGCATAGTCAAAAATACAATTGGAGGGATGCACAGGAGTGACCCCTAAATCCATACAGCAATTAAAATTCAGAGCTCTAACAAACCTAAAGACCTAAATCCAAGTAAGTTCCAACTACAGTAGACTATTGAATCAACTGAATTTACATAAATGTTAATTTATCAGGTTCCCATTTGATCCGCTCTAGCTGAGACTAACAATGGGGCATAGGCCTAAAGATTTCTAGTGACTGATCTAATCACATTATAAACTCTCTTTCCAGCCTTGTTCACACAGAGTTTTGATGCAGCTCGAGCCAGCTGGGATTAACCTTGACCCATTTGCTTTCAATGGAATTTTTTCATGAAAAAATTTGGCTGGATTAAGGCAGCCACGTAGGAGCATCAGATGACTTGAACATCTGGATCTATCCTCAAAGATTAATAACAACTGACAAAACTTCAGTATTGTTCGATGTCAACTCACCACTACTTGATATAGAGAGAATAAGTCTATGCATTCTTATGCAAGTCATCACCTGACAGGATCTCAAAGGATCAATCTGCACACCATGTGTGAATAATGGTACTATTAGTCCTTGGTATAGTTCTATGGCTTCCTATCAAACAGAGCCCTGCCCACAAATACATTGGTAAGATCTCCATGCATATTAGGAGGCCTCTTTTTTGATATGCCTTTCTTCTGTACAGACTCGACCTGCTGGACCATTCACTAAACAGATTTCCTCCTCTTCCCAAACATGTTGTTGATCAGTTTGGCCATGGATTTTGACCCACTGGGCCGCCTCTTCTCCTTCCCTTTGGAAGTGACATTCCTTAAAACTTTTGTGAACATGGCGGCCACTTCCTGACAATGTTCTGCTGCAGACAGTTCAGAGAAGTAGCATTTGTAATCCAGGGCCAACTTTTGCCCTTCGTCCCAGCCAACTTCTCGCATGTGGCATAAATCTTGCTTGTTCCCAACCAATGCGACAGTGGACTCTGAAGCTCTGAGGAAAAGTTGTGAAGAGGAGACATTTGTAAACAGGATTTGTGGATTCATTCCATTCTTATTATTATTTATTTTAAAACTGTTCCATTACTATTATTGGCCTGAATTCCGTTGGTTACTCCTACCTAGAGTACACACACTGAATAAACTGTTGACTGATGAGTCAACTCATCACGCTGATGATAGGTAAATTTAATTGATTAATTTGATCTCTTCTAGTCAGGAATAATGCTGAGATTCAGGCCATGATATGCTTTCATAGGTGGATTTTCAGCCTTCTTTTTTTTTTAACATAACTATAATTTTTACACTGTTTTAAAACCAGTTGTTATATGCTTCCCTAATAATGGCAGCATATAAATATGTATGCTTTTAAAATATCCAGCATACAAATCCCAGAATGAAATACAGATTAGAGTTTCATGCCTACACTACCAACCTCGATCAGCTTTGTCTCATTTCAACTGTACTGACTTCCCTTCCAAGAATGCCAGGAATTGCTTTTTCAGTGAAATGATAACATTTCTCCAGCCCTAACTATCCTCTCTCAGAGAAATCCAGCCTGGCATCCAGTTAGTCAGTTATGATACCCTCAGATACGTTAGACTTAGGACACTGTAACTGATCCATATCTCTCATTTGCAATTGTGACAGTATAGCCATGACAGCAGATGACCCTAAAACCCACCTTAAAAACCAATCAGCTCTCTGAAGTGATGGTATATTGCTAGCTGGTGAGGGGAAACTGGAGGGTGATGTGGTCAACCCCCTCTCTCCTATGAGTGAGGCTGCAATGACAAATTGCATCAGGTTCCCTTCTGGCTTTTGCAACACCATTCACTAGTGGGAGGGTTTTTTTAGCTCCTTGATGGATGAAGGAACTCTTAGGAATATAAATAACTTCCCCAAAGGCCCAATGTTTACCAAGCAGGAAGTCAAAGCCCTCATATTTACTATTAAAAACAATAGTAAAGCTCTTGGAGAGGATTTTATGTCACCTGAACTGTATAGATTGGTGGGCTGCCCTTTTGGCTGGCTTGTTTAATCATATAAAATGATACAAGGTGTATGCCTAGTGGATGGCATAGTTATTCCTCTGTATAAAAAAGGGGGATCAAAGGGACCCCCAAAATTACAGGCTGATTAGTTTAATAGATATCACAGCCAAAATTTATGCAAAATTTGTTCTGCAGAAATTGAAGGACAGGGACAAACAATTCTATTTTAGCTGAGGAACAGGCAGGCTTCAGACAGGGAAGGAGTACTATTGATAATTGTTTCACCCTCCTGCATTTGATATCAAAATACACCTTAAGAGTGGACAGCTTTATACTGCATTTATAGATTTAAGTGAGGCCTTTGACTCAATTAACAAGAACCTTTTATGGAAGAAATTTATGAAGACAAACATTGATTGGAGACTCTTCCATTTAATAAAGGATCTTCACAAGGGTACAAGTTCACAAATCAGAAAGGGCATAAATCAAGCTTTAACTAATAAGATCCCCACATTTAAAGGAGTGCATCAGGGCTGCATTTTGGGTCCATTTCTTTTTAATTTTTATATCAATGATATATAGTTTCAGTTATGTATAGCCCCAATTTCCATATGCCCAGAGTCCTGGCTAGACCAGTTAATGTCCTTCTGTACGCAGACGATATGATCCTACTTTCTAGTGGGAGGGAGCAGGTAACATCATCCTGGAGTGCCCCCTCTCATGAGCATAGCAGACCTCTGTCATTCCAGATGGCTGACTGATTTTTAAGGTGGGTTTCAGACAGATAAGGAGTTAAAGCATAGTTATAACATCATGGCTACACGCTTGCTGTAGGATATCCCAGTACACCCGTTTCCTGGAAAAGAAGGAACATCTCTTAAACTAGAAGAAAGATCTACAGTATAGCTAGATCCTTGAATTTTAATTTTTTTATTCATCAAGATGGAAGTTCAAGAACAGGAATACTCATATAGGACTCTGGGTTAGATGGAGACTTGGTCCTGGTTAGAATAGGCCCACTGACATCAACTGGACTTAATTCAAATCTGGATTTCAGTAAGTCTCCTCTTAAGTATGACCAGGTCTGGACCCAGCTCTATTTTGCCACTGAACGCTATGGCTTATTTAGCCTTTTAAAACTCAGTCATTTGCTAACTTGCCTCTTGCAAGCTCCCATGTGGCACTCTCGTATCCTGTAGAGCAATGCTTTTGCAAAAGCAAAGGAGGTTCGATCACTGATGTCATACACAATGACAAACCCATCTGCCCAGTGGAGCTCATCTGTAAGGGACAGCTTCCCTTGTCGAGGCTGAAAAGCAACACAACAAATTATATTTGACACTTGACATGAGACACTTTATCAAGATGGCATCAGGAATATCCCCCCCCCAAATACTGGTGGTTCATTCTATCAAATGAGATATTTTGGACAGTTCAGCTTGCAAATGTTCACATTTATTTACTTATTATTATATAAAGTATTTGTTTTTAGGAATGCCAGTATGGTATAGCGGTTTAATTGCTGGAGCAGGACTAGAGTTCAAATCCCCATTCAGCGATGGAAGCCCACTGGGTTGACTTGGGCAAGTCACACTCTCTCAGCTTAAGAGAAAGGCAGTGGCAAACCCCCTTTGAATAAATCTTGCCAAGAAAACCATAGGAAAGGAGGTCACAATAAGTCACAGTCAGCTTGAAGACACAAAACAACAGATTGCTTTTTTATCCTTCTCTTCCAAGGAACTCAAGGATGTATGCATGGTTCCACTATTTTTATTCTCACAGCAACTTTGGGATGTAGGTTAAGCTGAAAGATGGAGAACATACTCAGGTCTCATAAGATTTGTGGCTACTCAGGGATTTGAAAATCAGCCTTCCCATTCTATGTCTAATCATAAAATCAGGTCTGTGTGGGCACACACAAAAATAATCTACATTCTGCAACACAAAAAGTTGAATTCTTCAGAATTTATGCAGACTGAAATTCTATGACTCTGAATTCTGCAACATATCACCATATTAACAATTTGTGTATTTAATTTTGATTTTGTGAGACATGAAGTGAAATGCAGATCTTCACAGTGCCCCAGATCTTTACTCATTGTATATAGTGCATGGAGCCATTAGGAAAGACCTGTTGTCTACCTGGAAATCCTTGCATGCACTAATGAATTCTTGTGCCCTAGTTGTTGTTGTTGCTGCTGCTGCTGCTATGTGCCTTCAAGTCATTTCTGACTTATAATGACCCCAAGGCAACCCCGTCACAGGGTTTTCTGAGACTGAGACTGTGCTATATGCCCAGTGTCACCCAAGCGGGCTTCCATGGCCAAGCGCAGAATCAAACATCATTCAGCCCTCAAAGCATTACACCATACTGGCCATCTTGATTCTTAGCAGCCCCACTTAGCTCAGCATTTCAATTGCAAGAAGGAAAAAAGAGTATCTCATTCTAACAGACTGCATTAGTGTCATGGTTTGGATGACAAGAATTCATCTTAACTGGGTTCCAACTGAGGAATCAAAATTACTCAGAACTTGGCAAAATTATTTTTTTCATCCATAACATCCAAAATCCTTCAGCTACCATGGTCATGCTGATGGAATTATAGTCCAAAATGTAATTTAAGCTCTATTCCCACTATTTTCTTACAGAACCTTGGAAATGAATGAGCCTTTGACTGTATTCCTCAACTTACTTGTGAACAGGGATCATAGATTTCCAGATTAATTTGTTTTCCATCCAGACACATGTGCTTTGTATAAATGCATTCTGTTGGAGGAAAAAGAAAGGGAGAGGAACAAGCATTATCATGGAGTAACCATATAAAAATAATGAACTTGGACATAAGAACACATTTTGATATCCTTACTCTGTTTTGTTGCTCAACTAGAACCAAAATGCTACCATGTGGTCCAATAGTAAACACCATACAGCTTATAAATTCTTCATCTAGAAGCATCTCCAAGATGTGGATCTTTATATACATCCTCTTCTTACTAAAACTCCCCTTAGAATCCTCTGGGTGGGTTCAAATAATCTCTGCAGTTGCTCCAATTTTGGTCCAGATACATCTGTTTTCCCCCACAAGGGCACCTCTGATGCTTTGGTAAGTTAGAATCCAAGGAAATGGTGCCCTTTCAAAGGGGCAAGGAGCCACTGGTGCAACTGCTAACCATGATGCAGCTCATATTTAGGGGGGAAAGTGGAGAATCTGCCTAGTTTTTCATTAAATTAAATGAAATCTGTTTGGCATCCCCATTCCCAAAGGCAGGTGTGGCCATAGACAAAAGTGGGCATAGTCAGAGGTATGGACAGAGGGTGGGATTTATTTAGTATGCAACAGGAAAGGGCAAAAAAAGGGGGGGACAAATTTGTGAAACCCAGTATTAAGCTTCTCAAATTCATGGAAGGCTCTCTATATCAGCTTAATAGTTAGAGAACTGAGGAGATGGAGGAAATAATGTCAACAACTTGTATGGAAGTTGGTGAGGGAACATAACCTGCGAAGCCAATAGAGAAGGATGGTGGATGTTGTGTTCCAGCAACACCTGAAATGCCACACTTGATCTCAAGGATTAGTGGGTTATTCTGAAAGATTCATGATAAATGTGGATTTGTGACAGAAGTGAAAAGACTGGTGCATTTCCATCTCTATGGCCACTCCTAATGAAGAGTTTTGGAATGTCTGACCTGACCTACCATTGATGGTTGGTTGTTTAACAGATCATATCTTGTGTAGATGCAGAAAGGACCAAGTAGAAGCAAATTTGCAAAGTTAATGAAGGCTTACCAGAGTCAGAGGCATATTCTCCAATGAAACGCTTGGTTAGGAATCGCACTGTAAGGGCTGCAATGAGAGAGCACATATCTGACATGAGAAATGAATACCCTGTGGAGATTCTGTGCAATGCTTTACTGGTTGGCTCTCCAAACTACATGTTTCATTCTAGGATCCAAAGTTGGAAGCATGTGGTTTGATTGGCCAATACCCCAGTGTGCATTGGACTCATAGACACAAAACAGATCACTGAATCCTCCCCTAAGTTTGGGATAATAATGATAATTACAAATGAAACAGACTAACTCTAAAGGTAGTGGACTTTCTTTCTTTGGAGATTTTTAAACTGATGTTGGATGGTCACTGCTCTGAGGAGCTTTAGTAGTAGATTCCTGCACTGGCAGAGGCTGGACAAGACGGCCTTCAGTATCCCTTTCAACTCTATGGTTCTATGATGCTATGATTCTATGATTTCTTTGAGGGTAGTATGGACAAGCTTGCCATGCCTAAATACTTTGAAGGCACCAGATGTTGTCTGATCTTGGAAGCTAAGCAGGCTTAAGCCTGACTAGTGCCAAGAAAAGAGACCACCAGGGAATATCAACAGCTGTAAGTCATATTCAGAGGAAGGAAATGATAATCCTCCTCAGAATAAGTCTTGTGGGGCAAAAAATGCGATAGGATTCCTGTAAGTCTAAGTAGACTTGAAGGAACATAACAAGAACAATGGGGAAGTTTTGGTCTTCCAGAAATTTTGGGCTTCATTGCCCGGAGTGCCCAACCATTGGTCATGCTGGGTGGGTTGATGTGCTATGTAGGCCAGAAATCTAGTGGGTGTAATCTCCCACATTTCAAGGTATGTTTGCAGGAGACTGTTTAAATTTAACACTGGAATAAGTGCTATGTCAGAAATCATTCCTCCAGTTATATTTGTATGTCTGCTTTTCAAAAGAAATAAACTTTGAATTGCACCTTCTCTTCCTCCAAGCACTTGGGGTTTGATCATAAAGTCAGTTGTGAGATAGAGACTGAAATCTCACCTACAGTTACATCCTAATGAACGCATAACTACATCTGAGTTGATATGCCTTATACCGCACTGCAACTTTCACTGTTAGAAGAAGTTAGTTATGTCTAACAATAGCCATAGCTTCCAAAAAGTTATGATCAGAGTTTGGAAATTACAACCTACAAGTAATATAGACACCTACAGCTGGTTATTTTTTTGGTGATGGAGGCATTGTACAGCCACATTTCAAAAACAACATGACAAGTGTGAATAACGTTATTTGAATAGTAGAACAAATAACCTTTTCCAGCTACTTTTAAAAGTTAGTTTTGAAAGGCATTTTTATACTTTTAAGAGGCATCTCAGATTTTATCTCCAGATTTTATGCTGTTCTCTCATCAATGTTTTCTTCTTAAAAATAACGGAATGTAACAGAAGAACAAAAAGGAAAACAACAGAGGCAACAAGTTAATTTTTTTAACAAGGCAAGAAGTAACAACACGAAATTGCTTTGTAAACAGTATAACTATAACAAATTATTTTTAAAAGTGACTTTCCAAATTCTATTCCTAAGTAAATTACCTGATCTGAGGTTACGGAATGCTATGAAGCTTCCAATAGCAGCTTGTGGCTTTCACATCATTGAGATGGTGAATCCACCCCGAGTTTCAATAGTAATGTTAATGGAGCTTCTCAAGAGGCAGAACCCTATCCCCCAAATAAGTTCAAATCTTCAAAATTCAGACTAAAACTCAGAGCAGATTCGCTGCACCAGTGAAGCCTCCAAATGACATCAGAAGTTTCCACTTGTTCTAGAAAAAGAGGCAAGACCAGATCTGCTAGCCACGAATTCCTCCTTCAAGTTGCCTGTTGACTTAGGAAGACCCCATTAATTTCATAGGGTTTTCTTAGGCAGGGAATACTCAGAGGTGGTTTTGCAGGTTCCTCCCTCTGAAATGTAGCCTACAGTAGCTGGTATTTGTTGGTGGTCTCCGTTCCAAATACTTACCAGATCTGACTTTGTTTAGCTTCTAAAATCAGATGGGATCTGGTGCCTTTAGGGTATTTAGCTAAAGGAACTGAGGGTTTTGAACATTAGTATTAGTTTTGGGAATGGCGTACTATATTATCTCAAATTTATTTGTGGAAATTTGAATTCAGAGATGAGAAATTTACTTTCTGTTTACATTATCAGTATGGTATTGGAACTCTCAGCTGTAAAACTGATCAGTTGATCAACTTTCCAGCCCACATTTGGAAAGTTGATGAGTTCTGCCTTTGGAACAGGTATTTGTGTACGCATCAGTCTTTGTTCAAATAGTTTCAAATACAGTGAGAATTCTAAATATGTCAAAATATACTATGCATTTTGGAATATACCATTTAAAATTGAAATTCAAAGAGAAACATTGAAACCCATGTTTTAAAATTTTGAACAGTTTTAAAACGTTGCTGTAGAAAGTTAATATCAGAATTTCAAAAGCAATTTCCCCTCTTGTTACAGAATTCCCAGACTCAGATTTGAATCTTGAAACCTAAACAAATCTATACTAGCTGTTGCTCTGAACTCCTTTGCTTAGAGTCTACCTTGCTTTATTAGGGCCATCTTTATAAGCTAGAGTTGCCATTTTTTTTACTGCCTCTGCTCCTGCGCATTAAAAAAGGGACTGCCTTCAGAATTTAACTCAACAAGACTTTTCTAGACACTAGAGACACAGGTTGGGAGAAGCTTGAGTTGCTAAACTGCTATAGGTTAAAAGTTAGCTTAAAGACACAGGAGTATGGCCTATAAAAAGCTGGCAATCTTAATTAAGCATTTGGAGAGGTTTTTTTTCCAGGTAGCATTTTTTTAAGAAGAAGGAGGAGGAGGAGGAGGAGGAGGAGGAGGATGCAGTTGCTAAATATCTTAAGCAGGTTGCTATATTTCAAAATAAATGAAATGACAACCTTGTAGTAAGTTAACAGGTGGCAGAGAAGCAAATTAAAATTGATCATCTCTGTCAAAAAAATTTTTAAAAAAGGCGAAAGGGGAGACACCTAGGAGTTCCAGTAGTTAAACTTGCTACCAAAATAAGTGCTGATCCATCAGTCAGATCTGACAGTTTGGGCAGCCAGCGAAAGGAGGTCCTTTCTCCTGAAATGATCGATGTCTGCTCCACAGAAATCCACACTTGCATCGACTCGCCTTACCGGATTTCCCGGTCCCTTCGCTGCCCAAAACGGCCACTTTCGTCTCATTCATCCTGCAAAGCCGCTTCGGGTACTGAACTGGATGCCAGAGCTATCAACTTCCACGCAGGACAAACTGAGGAGAGGAGAAGCACGTTCCCCCCACCTTCCTTTCTCCTTCCTCCCCTCTTCTTTTCCCTTTCACGTCTCTGCAGAATTCCCCCAGAGAGAGAGTCTGAGACGCTCGGCCACAGGCTTGCCACTTCTATATAACCCGCCCGTGCCGTGTGGACGTCGAAAGGAGAGAGAGAGAGAGAGAGAGAGAAGAGAAGTGGGAGAGTGCTTGGGCAAGGCAGTTCAAAGTCCCGCCCACCTTTTGGGTCTCTGCCCCGCCTCCCTTCTGCTCTGCAGTCAAAGGAATTGTACAGACTCTTCTTTCTCGTCTCTTTTCCAGGCAAGGGATGCCAGAGCTGTTTATAGGATGGGAGGGGCTCAATGTGGACAGGCAAGTTGTTATTCATTTTGCCTCCTTGTGGGCACGCTTTGTTTTCCAAAGCAAAGAAAACACAGAATGGGTTGCCTTGAAATAACAGCTACCACAAACTGAAGGAGGAAACAAGGTGGCTACCATGAGAACAAAGGGCAAAAGAATGAATGGACGTTGCAAAACTGAGTATGGCCATTTCCACACTCCGCTGTTATAGTGCTATTATTGCACTTTCAACATCCTGTGGAAGTCTGGGATTTGTAGTTTACTGAGGCCAAAGAGCTCTCTGGCTGAGAATTCTAAATGCCTCTCACTAAACTGCAAACTCCAGGATTCTGGAGGATGTTGAAAGTGGAATAATAGCACTATAACAGTGTAGTGGGGAAAAGGCCCTGAGTGTGTGATTAAAAAAGAAACACTGCTGAAAGATCAAGGAAGGAAAAGCAAATGTAAAGCTCTATTAAGTGAAGAGAACCAGAGTGGTGTAGTGATTTGAGCACTGGACTGTGGCTTTGAAAACCAGGGTTTGAATCCTTTCTTGGCCATGGAAACTCACTTGATTATTCTGGATTATACTGGACTATTTTCATCTATATGGGAGCCAATATAGTTCAGTGGCTTGAGTGCCAGACTGAGAGCCTTTCCACACTACACTGTTATAATGTTATTATTCCACTTTCAACATTCTGTGGAATTCTGGGGTTTTTGAAACCCATGGATGGCCTCAACCACAGGAGCTGCCCTAAACATGTATGTGTACATGTGTGTTCTTGATCATTTTGTTCACTTCTGCATGATAATTCCAGAGAGGGCTCAACTATGTAAGAATCTTGCTGATCCAATTTGCCTGATCAGCTCAGTCTTGCAGGGGGTTCTTATCATCAGGAAGTTCTTCCTACTGTTTACATTGAATATTTTTTCCTGAGGTTTGAAGCTATAATTATAGAGTCACAGATAAAATCACATACAAAGATCTCGTTCAACCAAAAAAAATACCAAAAGGTATAGTGAAAATGCAGTTAAACTAGCTACAGAATTAAAACCATTTTAACCAAATCCATCAAAAAAGAAAACATTTTGCAAGACTGACCTCCAGAGTTTGAGTGCTCACCTAGAATGCTTCCTCTTCAGTGCTCCCTTCATCTTCCTCCTTCAGGGCTTTAAAAGGGGATAAGACAATTTTCTCATTGACTAATGTTCCAGATGGCTAACTGTTCCATTCAGAAATTAGAAAAGTTAATTTTTGGATCACAGCTCCCAGATTCCCCAACCAGCATGGGCTGTGGCTAATCTGGCTGAAGAAGTCTGGAACTGGAGTCCATCCCCTCATCCTCCCCTAAACTGTGGTGCAATGGAATACTTCTCTGTTTGGAAGGAAGTCCCATTGTACTGAATGAAACTTTCTCACTGGTAAGAATTGTATCCCAAGTGAAACCTCCCTTTCAGTGGCAGTATACCACTGAATTTCATTTACCAGGGCAAAGACAGGAAAGACCTATTATCTTGCTAGCCTGTTTGTAAGCTTCTCGGAAGCATCTGCTTAGTCACTCAGAAAAGCAGGATGCTGGATTAAGACTGCAGTGCTAAGCATGTATTCTTGGAAATAAGCTCTACTGTCTTATTTAACTGGATTTAGGTTCCCAACTTCCGAGGACTTTCAACATGAAGCAGCCCAGCAAGGCATTTTGTATATTTTTAAGACACATACCTATAATGCTCTGTAAATGTGCTTCCTTTTGCATTCTTATTTTTAAACATCTCTTTGTGCTTATCCACTTTTTTACCTAAAAATGCAAGTAAAGTTATACTGTTCCTCTAAAAAAATGCTAATATTAGAAGCAAAAATGAAGCCAAAGCAGCAGTAACACAACAGAAACTAATATCAGCAGAAAGAGCTTGCTTGTCAAAGGCCTACCCAAACAAACAAACATCCTCTTTGTAGACTATTGAAAAGCAGCAATTGTAGAAAGGAATGGAGCCAATCAGGCCATCCCTGAGGGGTCCATTCCAAATTTGTGGTGCTACCACCAAGAAAGTTCTGTTGGTGAATAGTACCGTAATTATGAGGACTATTCTGTGCTAGAGACCTCTAGTGCTATAGCTCAGCAGAATTTGGACCAGTGCTCTCTACCAAGGAATTCAAAGAACTTCATCAAAGTAAAAATCTTAGGCTATTTCCACACTAGACTGTTATAGTGCTATTATTCCACTTTCAACATCCTATGGAATCCTGGGGTCTGCAGTTTAGGGAGAGGCCCCTCGCTAAACCGCAAACCTCAAGATTTTGTAAGATGTTGAAAGTAGAATAATAGCACTACAACAGTCTACTGTAGTGCAGAATCAATGTTAGACTTCTGTAGGATGAAGTCATCAAATGCTACCATTGTGCTCTCCAGGAGGACTATCGTTCCCAGCAATCATTGGTTATAATAGCTAGGGCTGCTGGGAGCAGCAATCCAATAACATCTGGAATGGTATGTGATTCCTATCCTTTGATCTGGTTAAGCAAGGCACTCCTGACCTGATTGTCTGTTACAATTGTTGGCATCAGAGTGGCCCTAAATATAGCATATCAAAAGCCCTGAGAAATATATACTGAGTCCTAGGTGAACTGGGGCTAGACGTCTGAGCTACAGTGAGCTACAGGTCCAAAGAACAACCTTTTGGATACAAAGTCCCTACTCAGACATGGACATTCTAAAGTATAAATGCAGGCATTGTACATATATTGTTGACACAGGATTTATTTTAGGAAAAGAATGCTAACTCCTTTTTTCTTTTTTTAGTTCTCATGTTTATCTTGCCCTGTGAAAAGACAGACCACAAACCGAGGGCACCGCCTGAAACTGCAACTTTTGCCCTTTGCTTTAGCAAGTTAAACACTGTAATTCTCACTGCAAAGGGAAACATTTAATAAACTCTAAAAGAAAAGGGTGCCTTGAAGATAGGATTTTTTTTAAAAAAATATTATTTAACATTGCAGCCATATTTTTTTTCCTTTTTTTCCAAAAAGGGATACACACCAAGGATTCATTAAAAATGTTACGTGGCTACTTAATTTCAGATAAACAAATTGGAAAACAGAGACTCCCCTGGCACTTTTAAGAGCAACGTGTTTATTATAGCAAGAGTTTTAATGGAGTATACGCCACATGCAGATAGATGTGCAATCCAAGGAAGCACATGCAATAATAAATCTGTTTGTTATTTTTAAATGTGAGCAGGACTCTGCCTTTTGGGGTGGGAGCTAAAAGAGACTAATATGGTGACTAATATGCTACAAGTAGGACAGTGCTTTTCATAGACAAATACTAGGCGAGCAAGGCATAGGTGAGCATGAAATATCAGCCTAAAACAAATAAATCTGCTATTCTTAATGTTATTCAGTTATCACGGCTGGGACAGAAAATCTCCAGTTCATATAAATAATTCCTGATGGTTGCTTAATTCCTTTGGCTCTGTACCTCCACCATCATCTGGAAGTTGAATTCAAGATGGGCCTTTATATGGCGCAATAGAAGATATCACATCTTCCAACTATCCCAGTTTGGTGGGGACGATCCTGATTAATCCCCTCATCCCACTTTTCCGGCTGTTTTTCTCCTCCAACTGTCCTCCTTTGTCCTCAGCTTACCTCAATGGCTGCAAACTGATTTCAAAGTACCAAATACAAAGCACACAATTAGTTCAGGAGTGGGGAGGGAAAGGAGGAGAAGCAAGAAATCTTGCCCTTCCCACATGGCACTAGACTCAGGCAAAAGCAAACTTCCACAACCCCATATAACTTGTATGTTCTTCCTCATTAATACCTGTTGCAATCTTGGCTGTATTCTGATGTTGCCTGGCCACATATGTCCTGGACCCTTTCCACTCCACCCTCCTAACCCACCATAAGGATAGGAGAAGGGTGGGACTGTAACAACTCTTATGCACAACATCATCATGGTCCTACCCTTCTCCTTTCCTCAGGCTGTGCAATTATGCCACAAATCATTCACAGGTTTTCCCCATCAGTGATTGGCGATTGTACCTCCATCTTGCCATGCACCAACAGTTACCTTAGCTGCAGAGGCCCTGGAAGCACAATGGCTGTGCTTCCTGCCCAGGGCAGCCTGGGACAGTACCTGGCTGTACTGCGGCGGGAAGTACGGGGCCATTGCGCTTCCTTCTGCAGCGGGCAAGCCGGTGCAGAGGGGAGCAGTGGCGTCCATGGCCCCATCCTGGCAAAGCCACTGCCAGGATGAAGCTGGGACAACCCCAGGCCCAGCTAAGCTGCGGAAAAGGCCCTGGTTTTCATCTGTGAAATGTTGGAGGGCAAGTGATCTGTCATTGGCAGGGATATGATCTCAGGACACAGTGTCTGGAACAAAATGACTCAGTAAAGTTGGGGGAGTGGGCTGAGAAAACAGAAATGTGAGGACACAATGGATGGTGGGAGAAATACAGCTGAACCTTAATGTATGGAACCTTTATGTGAAAGTGGAGAGAACAGAGACAAGCATACCAATCTCACACTCTTTGTCACTGTCCTCTTTGCTTCCACATGTACAGGATAGGTATCTGAAATTGAGAGACTCCTCTATCTGCAGTGTTCCCCTAGGAGACCAGAAATGTCCTTGGACTAGAGCAAGGGTGGTCAAAGTGCAACCATGGGGCTGTTTTTATGGCCTTCTTGATTGCCCAGACTATCCCTTTTCTGCCCTCTCCAAAGGAAGAATTGCCTCTCCTAGAATCCTATTCCCAAAATAAGCTTGGTGCCTTGGATAGCTCCTTTAAATGTTGGACTAAAACCTGGAGTGGATGCTGTGTCCAGCTGATATCAGAGCCACCAGCCTCCATTGTAGCATGGATAAGATGTATGCTGGGCTTGAAAGGGTTAATGTTAACTACTGATCTGAATTCATCAGCTCATCATTTCTCTGAAGGCTTTTAGGCCTTTCCAAATGTAAAATCTATATGGATTTTCTCAGGAACATTCTGCCCTTCTGCTAAAAGAACCTTTCTTTGAACACTATATGGAGTCTGTGCGAGTTGGTGTGCATATGCATATACACACATATACAGTACATAAATATATATTGCAATTGTTTTGTCATCTGTCTTACTCCCGTGGACATTATTTCTTGCCTTCAGGAGTGTGTGTATGTGTATGCATGTGTATTTCTGTTGCTGTTTCTTGTTGTATGCCTTCATGCCACTTTTTACTCACAGCCACCCTAAGGCAAACCCATCTCAGGGTTAAATTGGCAAGATTTGTTCAGAGGAGGGCTTATCTTTGCCTTCCTCTGAGGCTGAGAGTGTGACATGCCCAACATCACCCAGTGGGTTTCCATGGCCAAGCAGGGATTCGAACCCTGGATTCCAGAGTCTTAGCCCAATGCTCAAACCACTACACAGTACTGGTACATTCTCTCTTTCTCTCTTTGTACATGCCGAAGCCATTTTTCTGATTTATCTACTGCTCAAGAGCCAAAGGGAGTAGGGCTTAAGAACAGCTGAAAAGGAGCACAGCCACTATTTAAAAATTATTATAATTCAATAAAGAGATACATAAGAATATATAAAGGTATAATAATAAAATCTTTCCTTTTCCTTGTTTTCGTATCACTTCAATTTAACCCCTAAACCACAATTATTTCTTCATTTGCCCTATATTTTCCCTATAGCATAAAACTATTGCATGTTATTATTTCATAGCTGCATTATCTCTGCACAACCCACTTTAATTACTTTCTGTACTTTATATTTCCCCTACCCCAGTATTAAAAACAGCATATTAATAGCATCTCATAATTTCACTGTTTCCCCCCAACTCACTCAGAAGCAGTTTCTTGTAATGACTTGTTTTTCATTCATTAAAGATTAATTAATCAGGGTAATCCCCATCATCAGCTTTAAAAATTCCCTTTCATTTGTTTTTATTTAATTTTAGAAGATTTTAAAATGAATTCAACCCTTTCCACTTTAAGGATTGGGGAGTCTCTGATGACTAGTTGAAGGAGCAGCAAAAGTATCTGAATATCTGTATGCAGCTTGGGGTTTATATTCAAGGGCCAACAAACCTTGAAAGTAAGGTACTGTATTTGCTGGAGTATAAGACTCACTTTTTTTGCCCAAAAATACTGTTTGAAAATGGGGTGCATCTTATACGCTGGTTTATCTTATATATCGGCAAATAGTATTTGCCAATGTATAAATGCGCCTTATACATAGGTGTCTTCTACTCCAGCAAATATGGTAATCTTCTTGTCATAAGTTGTACAGTCACATGTCATATGCAGGAAGAGAAGTTTAAAAAGCAAAAGGAGAATGATCTAAAAATAGTCCCAAAGTCACATGTTTTTAACTAAAATGAATTATGGACAGCAAATTCTGGATTCTTCACGGACTTTCACTAACTCTACAACCACAGCTATAGAACTGTTGTTGTTGGGTGTCTTCAAGTCATTTCTGACTTATGGTGACTTATGGTGATGCTAAGGCTAAGGCTAACCTATCACAGGGTTTTCTGGGGCTGAAAGTGTGTGACATGTCCAAGGTCACCCAGTGGGTTTGCAAGGCCAAGCAGGGAATCAAACCCTGGACTCCAGGGCCATAGTCCAGTGCTCAAACAACTATACTACCCTGTAGAGTACTTGGGCTGAAATCCTGTGTGTCTCACACATATGTATGTTCCTTTACACAAGCAACTGTATTTTTTTATTGTTGTGCATGGACATTTTTAGTTCATGGTTGCATAAGCAGAGTTAAGCTACTGCAAATGGGCCTACATCTTGCTAGTTCTGACAACAGTAGATTTATCTACATACTGACTCACTATTCAGTGACTGAGCCAGTTGGTCTAGTTGGATTCTAGCCATGCAGTTGTATATTCTTAGGGCCTTATCACACTACACTGTTATAGTGCTATTATTCCACTTTAACTGCCATAGCAATATTACATGGAATCAAGAAATTTGCAGTTTAAGGAGAAGCATTAAGAATTCTCAGCCAGAGGGCTCCAGTGCCTCACCGAATTACAAACCCCAAAATTCCAAAGGGTACAGCCAGGGCAGTTAAAGTAGAATAATAGCTCTATAACAGTGGTCCTTTCTGCACAACACTCTTATAACGCGATTATTCCACTTTCAACCTCCTAGGGAATCCTGGGGGTTGCAGCTTTGGGAGGGGCTAGCCGGCCCCTCCCGAAGCTGCAAACCCCAGGATTCCCTAGGAGGTTGAAAGTGGAATAATCGCACTATAAGAATGTCGTGCAGAAAGGTCTAGTGTTGTGTGATAGGGACCTTCGATGCTACATTAACTGTTTGTCAGTGCTCTTCTGCCCTCAAATGTGGTGGATCACCCTATCCCATGGCCACCGTTGAACCAAGATGTAACCCAAGAGGAATGTTAGCTTCTGTACATCAAACAAAGATGGTATGTTTTGTCTCAGGAAGCAAAATGCTTTGGTTCAGGCCTGTGCACAGGGCTAAATCTTCACACAACATTTAGCAGATTTTAGTTCAGAAACTGCTATGTGCTTATGTCCTAACAGAAGAAAAGAATCTGTAGTCCAGTTGGAGACTCTCAAAGAGGCTGGGATCCTGGTGGTGTCACACTCATGTGTAAGTCATTAAACTTTTTTGACCAGTGGAAATGGACATATTGAGTTCGTAGCTGAGAAAGGTGAGCTCCACAAGAGTAACAATTTCATATTGGCCTCAGTCCCATTATTAGTCCCAATTAGAGTTAATAACTGAACCAACTGGACTGGCCTATGTATTGACCCAATTGATTCAATGGGTCTGTGCTAGATAGGATTACCCAACTGGATTCTAGACACTGAGCTGCACATCTTTAGCTATTTGTCAGTGCCTTCAGTGTTCCACTTGATTCACTGGGATTGCAGAAATAGCCGCTGTGCATTCCCCGTTGCACAATGGGACAATAAGCAGCCCATTGGCAGGTGCACAACTGGTTGCACAAAGACAGAAAGTATCAGAATGGTGTAGTGTAACCACTGCATTAACTATGTCAGTGTAGTTAAGTGCAATATAGTAGCTCAATTTAAGTTAATTTAGGAGTTAGTTTAGTTAGTTCGGTAGCAGTGGCAAATCACATTGCATATTTTTGACACAAAAATAGGAATTTTTAATTCCTAGTTTTAATTTTCTATTTTGACACAAAAATAGGAATTTTAATTGATTGTGGGGACACTAAGGGACCATGAAAAGGAGTTCAGAAAACCACATGTAGCCCATTGATGGTACATTTCCCATCTCTCAAGTGTTTATATACACATATACATATGTCAGAATTAGTCCTTGTCAATAAGTAAGATGATGTAGACTGGGATCACAGCTGGCCAAAAGTCCATGCTGAAATGATGTACTAGGACCATCCAAAATGTTTATTCTGAGTCATCAAAGCTAATTTCAGTGTATATGTCAAAAATTCTGTTTAGTGTTCCAAATTTGCTCTGTCAGCCTTCTGTTTAGAAAAAGCAGAGCTTCTATTTCAGCTGTCTACCCCTTATGTCTGATCATTTTGAAAAAATCCATGTAGACAATTTTCTTGACACATTGATGCATGATATTGTGCAGCTTACTTGATCATAGACACCCTGGGTCTGTTAACAGTTTATTTATTTTAAGGCAGGTCATTAACCAGAAAGTAAAGAGATATTTATGAATACTGGCACATGTGTATGTGGAAGGAACTGGAAAACCACTTCTGAGTATTTGCCTAAGAAAACCCTATGAAATTCATGGGGTCACCATAAGTCAACAGATGACTTGAAGGTACACAAGCACATGCACGTGTGTTACTGCAGGTTAAGCCTCCTTGGAGATAGCATAAAAATATAATTTTGATATCAATAATTTGGCTCTCTTCCACCACCCACCTCCACGTGTTTGAGAGGCCCCTGGACAAGCCCAGAACTAGGCTCGGCCATCAAACGCTGCAATATCCCAAGACAATACAGGCAGGCCAGAAATAACTAGATCCCCGCTTTAGGAGACCTCTCTGCAAACACCCACATTATGTATGCATGCTGTTTACAAAGGACTCACTGCCCTGAGCAGGTAACTTGGCAAGCTAGAAGCTTAAAGGCCAAGCATTGAGCATTTGCATACAGTCTACCTCTCTGTCAATTCGGACTTAACTCAATCATGCTAAATTGTGACCTTTCTGAGACATTGTCTCGCACCCAAAACTCATTGTTGTCCCTGAGTAAGGCAGAGCCTGCAGTCCCAATTCACCCTATAAAAACCCCTGATTCTGAGACCTTCCTCGGATCACTCCGAACTTCCATCAAGCCTTGCTGCTGCTGTGCTTGGTGAGCTCCCCTCAGCTAATCAAGCTGAGCTTCTTTTCTGAACCCCCGGCTTCTCTCCCAAGGTCCAGGACGATGAGACAGGTGTCGTATCACCCATTTTCCCTGAAAATCTCTACCCTTAATTCAACTTCTAATTTCTTAGTTAGCTGTGTGACTGTGGTGTCTTTAATATTTGTTTGTATGCAATAAAACATCATTTCTATTATTTTAAACCCGTCTGGCTGCTTGACTGACCTGACCCCGTAGACGCTGGGTTGCAAGATCCTGCTAAGTTACCCTGCCTCTCGTTAGCTTAAGTGAGTGCTCCAGCTAATTTTCCCCAAAATTGTGTTGTATTGTTTAATTATTTAGGTGTCCCTCCCGGGACCCCCAGTAAACAGGGTAACACGTGTGCATGTGTGCATGCACACCTGGACGCACAGACATACATACACACTTGTGGACGTGGTGCATCAGCACACAGCAGTTTCTGTGTCTCATAGGCTTAGGATAAACAGCCATAATAAAAATGCAACAAACCAGCATAAGGTCATTGAAGATACAATGCTTTTTTCTACCAACTCAGAATGTTATTCCATGCAGCTCAATATTTGTCTGTTCGAACTGCCCAAAACTCTCCAGGGTCTCAGAGAAAGGGCTTAATCCATGCTGTATGGCAAAGGTGGGGAACCTCTTTAAGCCTGAGGGCCAAACTGAACTTCAGAGAAGTTCTTCAGGAATGCATAACAGTAGTGGGTAGGACCAGATGCATTTTGGTGCTGAGTGGCACATATGCCAACACATTTTGCCTTAAAGCTCTTACTGCCAACTGATCCTTAATTAGCAGAGCCATTTTAACATTTTTGTGGGGAAAAGAAACCCATTCAAAACCCAGGAAATCGTGAAATGATGGCACCATGGATAAGCAGGAATGGTGTCATGAGAGACCTACAGTTCTTCATCTCTACTATAGGAGATCTTTTAAACTGTGCTTGCTAGTCTAGGAGTGCACCTGAGACTTTTTTGCATAAAGTATATACCCCCAGTTTAGGCTATGACCCCTCCTCATGTTGGCTGAGAATCTGGAGTCAAGCCAATTTTGGGTGGTTACTTTATTTCAATCCAAATATCAGAGAAGCTGATATTTGCAACAGAACTTCTATTGGTGATAACAGTGGGTAGCTCTTTTAAATTTTCTGTTGAAATCTCTATTGGATTCCCTAGCCCCTCCAACATTTCATGTATAAAACGTGAGACACATGTGGACAAGCAACATCAGAGTGTGGTCAAGTTATCAATGAGGAAGACTGGACAAGCCAAAAGAGGCTGCAGCAGTTTGCTTTTGCCCAAGCCTCTTTGGAAGGGGAAGATGCTGCCCCCTTCTCTCCTTTCCACTCTGCTGAGTTAGTTGAGTACAAACTATTTTGTGCTTTGGCATTTTGAGTCCAGTTTTCCACAAATGAAGTAAGTCAGGGACAAAGGAGAAAAGTGGGAGGAGGAGAGGGAAACTGGGACATTTTAAAAGCAGCTTTAAAAAATAGGATGACAGAGGATTGATTGGAACTGTCTCTGCCAGATTAGGACAGTTGGAGGAGGTGCTCTCCACAGACTTGGAAGCCATCAACCACTACCAGCCCGTCCTTTAATTTTATCAGTTCCAAGTTCCAAAGGCAGTTTGAAACAAGTTGGGCTTAGGAAGTTGCCTTATAGTAAGTGTAACCTTTTGTCTGCTTAGCTCAGTGCTATCTGTTCTGATTGTCAGCAATGGCTTTCTTGAGTTTCAGTCAGGATTACTTCTTATTACTACCCAGAGATCCCTATTATTCTCTGCTGGTCTTCAACTAACCAGGTCCAGTCCTGCTTTGCTTCCAAAATAAGTGGAGATGGGGTATGCCCAAGATGCTGTGACAGTAATAAGTTGAGGACTTACTTCTAGATGATGGCCAGACTGATGCTTTGCCCAGGGCAGGATGGTAGTTCCTGAGTAATGGCTGTCTTGGTTGTCACCACACCGTAAACTCCCAATCTTCAGGATGTTCTGTTTTCATAACTGGACACATTTATGGCTGAAACACATGTTTGAAAGCATGCTGGAAGAAAGTATGTTGCAAAGTCAGGATGACCTCAGACATGATCAGGTCATAAGTTTAGAGAGGATTATAAGGGAAAGCCCAGTGCTAATGGATTTGTGATCATCCTTTCAAAAACTGCAAGCTACAAGCACTCCCAAAAACAATAGAAGGCAAAACTGCCCAGCTGAAGCAATCGGGGCCCTCTGTGAGCAAACACTGTGGAGACATTCCCTATTCACACTACCTGACCAAGACATTAAGAGACTGCCAGGACTCCCGTCAATGTTTTGTCACCTAGGCTTAAGACAGTCATTCCAGACTTAAGACAGTCATTCATCATTTCTCAACTCCATGAGAAAGCCATTACTAATTTCTCCATGCACCCTCCTTCTGGGCAGGAAACAGGGTATAAAAACCCCAGCTCCAGCTTCAGTACTTGGATATAATACTTGGTGCCCAGACCTCTGTCTGTTCCTGCTACCCTCAGACAGCTGTCTGAGCCACTCCACTTTGACCTCTTCAGAATTGGTAACTATCACCCTTTCTACCCAATTCTCTCTATCCAACCCTTCCTGCCTCACTTTCCAATACCCTTATATGGTTTTTAAGAGTGTCTGACTTCTTGTGTGTTTGTTAATTCCAAATAAAATACTCTGTTTAAGTTTTAACTGAAGTTGTCTCTACAGTTAGTACTGGTATACACAGGTGAAAAAAATCCTGCTGTTACTCTCCTCTCATAGTCCTCCTTTAAGCTGTAATTCCCAAAAATCTAAGGAGATGCTGGCATTGCGAGTAGATTTCAAAGTCCCCCACCTTTCAGGGTAGAAAGGTGTACAATGCTTCAGAGACCAACATCATGGCAGGGGGTCTGGGTAAGAATTTTAAAATTGTGGGTAAGCCTTCCTACCTCCCACCCTGCCAAAACAGGGATGGGGGAGCATGATATCTCTGTGATGAAGTGAGCAACTGACAAGGAGTATCCTTGAGAGCCAAGGGTCTCTTCAAACCATGGCTCAGGTCATCCTGTACACCTCTGGTGGCCCCCAGTCTTTGGCCATGATAAAAGGCAGCCAAGAATCACAAGCCAAGTAGCATTAATTTCAATTTTAAACAATTCCCCATGCTCTCCTCTAAAAGAACACCGCGGGCTCAAAGCTATCTTTCATGAGCAAGAAGCTTATCTCTGATTTAAGCAACCTCACAAAATGCCACACTTCTGGCATATTTTTGGCTGTTCCCAATAATCCTTCCAAGACACTCATTTCATCATCCTACGTGCTGCAATTAATCCAGTTAATTTTGGCCGTATTTTTTTTAATGCTGCAGAGCAATGATGCTAATATGGTTTCACATGCAGCCTGCCAAAATTCTCCTTTTATGACCAGATCCTAGCCACACAAAGGCCCAGTTTATTACTGCAGTTAACAATAAAGATAAACGTTTTGAGCATCCTCCAGAAAGTGAGTTGAAATCTCAGAAGCAGGGGAGTGTTGATGGAACTCAATTAGCACCACGTACTCTTTCTGAAACTTGACGTGGTCTTTGTGTCAGATGTTTTGTTAAGATACTGAGAAAGAGGACTGAGGAAAATTCCATTTATAGAACAACCAACAAACAAAGCATGATAAATTACGTGTATATTTATTTCAGCCTCCTACATCAGAAGCTGTTCAACGGCCATGTAATGGTGGCTTTCAAAGGGCTTGACAGATTATTCCATTTCTGAAACAATCATCATCCATAACAAGAGTGGAACTTAATGTGGGAGACTGGGTCTACTATGGGAGACTAGAGTTTTCTATCTCCTCTATTGTGTGGGAAGGATGGGGTGTGAGCCTTGGCAGATGCTCAACGAAATAACAGCCTGAATGTACAGGGCTTGGTGCCTAGAAGGAGTTAAGTTCATAGAAATGATCTCAAAAAAAGCAACAGAAAGAATGGATTAGTTAGATTACAAAGGAAGTGGTGTCAAGCACTTATTTTTGGTAGGTCAAGAACTCCCTCTTCATTCTTGTTCTAGTTCTTGACCTTTTGGCTGTGAACAGAGAATGGCATGGCCAATGAAACTGAAATTCATACAGAGCACTATGTGAATCCAGACCATCCTTTCTTCAGGGAGGTCTCAAGGCTACATCTTACAGAATCTGAGTGCTGAATCACACATCTTTCAGACCCTAGACAGGTCTGAAGGTGGAACATTCTCTCAGCCTCAGAGGAAGGCAAAACCAACACTCCCCCACAACAAATCTTGGGGGAGGGGAAACACTGATAGGTTTGCCTTAAGGTCACCATAAGTTGGAAATGACTTGAAGGCACACAATAACAGGAACAATTTGGTGATGGGCCCTCCAGATTTGCCCACCTCTGTCCTAGAGGTATATAGATTTGATGTAAATTTGGAAAGGATGACCACAGAAACACAATCCTTCCTACCATTGTGACCAAATGACCTATATGCCTGCTTTGCTCTGCTGTGCAATGGGAATTCAAGCACTTTGGAGCCCCTGCATTCTACACAGTTATAGGACTATGATACCATTTTAACTGCCATGTCTGTGTCCTATGGAATCCTGGGATTTGTAGTCTGGTGAAGCACTAGAATGTCTAAGAGTTCCAAATTAGTTGTTGCTGTGTGCCTTCGAGTTGTTTCCAACATATAGCGACTCTAAGGAAAACCTACCACAGGATTTTCTTGGTGAGATTTGTTCAGAGGGGGTTGACTTTTGCATTCCTCTGAGGCTGAGAGTGTGTGATGTGACTAAGGTCACTCAGTGGATTTCCATGGCCAAGTGGGGATTTGAACCCTGGTGTCCAGAGCTGTAGTCCAGCACTCAAACTGGACACTCTGGCTGTCATAGAATTCCAAATACTCCTCTCTAAATGCCAAACTGGTGAAACCGTAGCAGTTAAAGGGGAATCACAGTGCTACAGTTGTGTAATGCAAGGAGCCCCTGCACCCCATCCTTAGGATGATTTTTCTTGAGACTAGGCTTAGACTGGACAGCCTTTTGAGCAAAAGAGGCAGGACTCTCCTCCAACGATTCTTTAGAATGAGGGTTGTCCTCACTAAAGTAGGATATATGGCTAACCTAGACATGACAATCTGGGGTATGGAAAAATTGTTGTTGTTGTTGTTGTTGTTGTTGTTGTTGTTATTATTATTTCCTTATCCACCTCTTACCTAGGCTCAAGGCAGGATAGATTAACATAGATTAAAATGCAGTACATAACTAAAGCCCTTTCTGCATACACTATGGAATCCTGAGGTTTGCTGTTTAGGGAGATCTCTTTGGCCTCAGTAAGCTACAAATCCTAGAATGCACAGGATGTTGAAAGTGGAATGACAGCACTATAACAGTGTAGTGTGGAAATGGCTGAGAAAAGATAAAACCGTTTAAACACATAAATCCAGATGAAAACGCAACCACAACATATTAACATAAATTTAAGAATATACCAATTTAAATTCATAGCTTAAAGTCGACTGGGTAGGCCTTATGGAAGAGAGAGGTCTTTAACACTTTTTTAAAAATTTAGGTGTCGAATCTCTTCTGGCAGGTCATTTCACAGTCTAGGGGCAGTGGACGAAAAGATCCTCTAAGATTTCCACACTACACTGTTATAGTCCTATCATTCCACTTTCAACATCCTATGGAATCCTGGGATTTGCAGTTTAGGGAGGGGCATTTGGAATCCTCAGCCAGAGAGCTCTTTGGCCTCAGTAAACTCCAAACCTTAGAATTCCACAGGATGTTGAAAGTGGAATAATAGCACTAGAACAGTGTAGGGCAGCAATGGCCCTACATGTTGGCCAGTCTAGACCTTCCAGAGGACCTGAGCACGTGGGATGGGTTGTAAGAGAGGAGGCAAGCCTGCAGTCTATAACCTCCCCCCTTGCCCAGGGGCAGACACTGCAAAGGAAAGGGGTTCAAGGGAGAGCACATTTGTCAACCAGCTCCAGCTTGGGTAGCATCTGCATCTTCCCATAAGTGTTAGCAAAAAGCCTTGCTTCTAATTAGAACAGTTAGCAGATCATTAAATATGGAAGGCTGTTTTGTGTGTCCTAACGTGGTGGTTTATAGCCTCTGAGAGGCCTTCCTTTTTTATTCTCAGCAATATTTCTGCAATTAACAAAATTGCCTAGCCCCATTTAAAAATCCACTGCACCGCACCTCCTCTGTAGGCATTGTTTTGTGAAGAGCATTTGGAACGTCATTGACATTCAGTAATATTGAGGTGCATTACTAATTATTCCCAGCATGAGAGCCTCCTGGTACTTATGATTTATTATGAATACTTATGATTTGGTAATCATGCTTTCTCACATGCACACACACACAAAAAAACCCTCTCTTTAGTCTAAAGAGATTTATTGTTTCAAAGGCTGTTGAATACCCCACTGGTTTGGAAACAGTAGCTAATGCATACCACCTACTGGTACTAATTATTTTTTTTTAACTCCTTTTTGGGTATTAATATAGAAATGAAGTTGAGCCTTCATTCATACTCTTTACTGGCAGTTCCTAGCTCCTGGTTCAGAACACAGGTTGCTATACATAAAAGGATGTCTAAATAAATATTAATAGATAAATCAATGTAAGTTTATCAGTTTACAGCATTCAGATGATGTGTAATGAGCAATGGCGGAGTTAAGCAAATGCAGATCTCAGAATCACATATCACACATTACTTGAAACTAGTTACTTTAGGGTGATAACAAGAAGACATTTTGGAAGAAATGTAAATAGTATCCAGACAGTTACTTTATTTCCTATAAGTTACTTTTTTCTCTAAATTACACCCAAATAGGCACTGGGAGGTGTTCTACCACATTTGGACACCCCCCTGAGCTAATTTAGGCTTAGGAGAGACCTTTATTTTATTTTATTTGAAACAAGAAATGAATAGGCTCCAAAATATAATGAAATGCTTCCCATGACCCTCAGAGGATATTGGGGACAAAATTAATTTTGGGGGAGCAGGTATGGTGATGGGGTCCAGCCCACCAAGGTCTCCTGGTTGGCTAATGTGTATTCCCAGGCTTCCACAGTTTCCCGCTCCCCATGTAGTCTGAGGAGACATTTTGTATAAGTATGGCCCTCCAGATTCTGTCCTCTGGGCTTTGACACAGACCCAGATTGTTGGCCAGTTGGGTTCTTTCTATTGCCATTTGAAATTCCTGATGATAGGAGAATGAAAGATCTTTGCTTTCTTGTATCTTTTTCCCCTTTTTCTAATAAAAACTTAAAACCTTCCTAATTCATGTTTCCTTTCCTTTTGTATCCTTGTGTATCCTAAGGACCTCTTGCTGTTGGCGAAACACTTTGGTACAAAGTTCCTTCAAACATGTTCTCTGCAGCCACCACATTTGTAGATTCCAAAGCTGGCTTAAGACCAATATGGAACTTGGAAAAAAAACATTCTGAACCAGACCTATCTGAACCAGACCATTCTGTTCACACAGTGACAAATAGACCAGTCAGAGTGAAGGGCACCTGAATGTCTTGAAAAAGGTCTAGTTTTCATATAGACCAAGTCCCTTTAGAATTTAGTTATTTTAGCTACTTCCATCCTGGACATCCACAATGAATTTGGAAACCTTGTCAAACATAACACATTTTCACTGCTTCACAGAGTAACCTAACCTGTCCTTTGTAACTGAAAGGACAATGTCACAATCAGTTGTACTTCTAAAGGAAGTTGAGGACATTTGGAAAGGAATCTCTCAATGAACAAACTTCAAACTCTCCTTTTTATGATTCTAGTTTATGGCTACCTATATGATCCTTTTCTTTTTTTTTTTCTTTTAAAAAAGGGGCTAATTGAATTCAGGCACAAAGCTTCACTTCCCATTATCGTTGTCTAAGTACTATATATTTGATGATAAGATGCAATGAAATGTGAGAGGAAGCTAAGTGAAGGAATAAAGGATACAGTGGTATGTTCCTCCAAACCATGACACTCCTGAAATGAAGTAGGAAAAATGGTGTTATATATGTGACCTATATTTGCATACTTTAATTTGATAATGGGGAGATAAAGTCAGACCTGGCTTAACCTTGAAAGTTGCTTCTTTAGCACCGTTGAGTCCATAGCTGGTGTTTGATAATGCCACTCCATGCATTATCTAGTGACTGTGCACCAAGCTACGTCCAGTTATGGGTTACTTTATCACATTGAATGGCAGAGGGTTATGTGACACCAGGGGAAATACCATTTGGCAATCAAGCCTTGTATAATTAAAGGAGAGATCCCAAAGTATCTGGAAACTTCAGAGGCCAAAGACACAGAAAGTTGTCCTGCCTTTGTTCTCTCCAATTCTCCCCTGTTTGAGGTATTAGTCATTTGACTGAGGCAGATTCCTAAAGGATCAGACTCCCATTTCCCTAGCCATGGAAAAACCTGAGAACTAGGATCTCAGGTACCCCAAGTTATAAGTCTTATAAGGGATGTCCTTTCATAGAATTGTAGAATTGGAAGAGACCCAAGGGCCACTGAGTCCAATCCCCTGCCATGCAGGAATATACCATCAAAGCATTCCCATCAGATGACTATCTAGCCTTTGTTTAAAAACCTCCAAAGAAGGAGACTCCACCATACTCCGAGGCAATATGCTCTGTCAGGAAGTTCTTCCTAATGTTAAGATGGTTTGAATCAACTGCTCTGTGTCCTAATCTCTGGAGCAGCAGAAAATAAGCTTGCTCCATCCTTCATATGACATCCCTTCAAATATTTAAACATGACTATCATGATGCCTCTTAACCTTCTCTTCTCCAGGCTAAACATACCCTGTTCCCTAAACCTCTTCTCATAGGACATGGTTTCCAGGCCTTCTACCATTTTGGTCACCATTCTCTAGATGCATTCTAGCTTGTCAATATCCTTCCTGAACTGTGGTGCCCAGAACTGGACGTAGTATTCCACGTGGGATCTGACCAAAACAGAATCGAGTGGTAGTATCACCCCTTGACCTAGACATTATACTCCTATTGATGCGACCCAGAATCACATTGGCTTTTTTGGCTGCTTTATGACATTCTGATTAATGTTCAGCTTGTGGTCTACTAAGACACCCAGATCATTTTCACACGTACTGTGGTCCTCTTTTTGAGGCTCAGAAAGCTTGTCCCTTATATAACTGGCAAATGTGCCTTCTTATAAGGCATGTGCCCCATCTGAGGGTTGGAAAGCTTTTCCTTTTGTGTAGACTGGACAAGATGCCAAAAAAGTGGAAAAAATCCTATATTTTGGGATATGGGCCCTTCATGAAAACAGAAAAGTGTAAATCACGTAATTTATGAATGTGGACAACCTGTCAGTTTTATAGAAAAGCACATGACTAAGTTTACTGAAGTCAATACTTTCATTTTGTATTTAGGCTTGTATTTAGACTTGTTAATAGGTATTTCCTGATTGTCTACCCTGCGTGCTATGAATTTTGACTCCGTTATTGATATTTTGAAAATTCAGCAACACCACTGAGAACAGAAGGTTTGTTTCTTTGCAAGAGGTGAGGGACCATTTCAGTTAGGGAGTGACAGGGGTTTTGTTATGTTCCCTAGCTGGTTGTCAACTCCAAAGGGTCTTTAAATGTAATTTGTTTCCTGCAACTTTGTAACTTCTTCAGCTTTTGCCTGGAGAAGGATGCTGTAAGATATGAAAACTAAGAATCCAATTTAATCCTTCTCACTTTAGAATAAAACTCTATTTCTCTCTGTCAATCCTCAGGGCCCTATCACACTACCCTATTATTATTCCACTTTAAGTGCCATAGCAACATTCTGTGGAATTCTGGGTTTGTAGGTTAGTGAAAGTTGAGAGCTCTCTGGCTGAGAATTCTGAGGCTATTTCTGCACTACACTGTTCTAGTGCTATTATTCCACTTCCAACATCCCGTGGAATTCTGGGGTCTGTAGTTTACTGAGGCCAAAGAGCTCTCTGGCCAAGAATTCTAAATGCCTCTCCATTATTCCACCTAGGGGAGGAGGAAGTTGATTTTGCTTTGGTTTACTTATTTGGTCTCCCACCTGGGAAAGGGGGAAAAGAGGGTGCTGGGAAGTACTTGGTAGGGAGTAGGACTAGGGAGCTCCTGACTGGGCTGGCTTTCCTTTTTTGCTTAAGACAGTGGTTCTCAACCTGTGGGTCCCCAGATGTTCGTGGACTTCAGCTCCCAGAAGCCCTGAGCATTGACCATAGTGGCTGGGGCTTCTGGGAGCTGAAGTCCATGAACATCTGGGGACCCACAGGTTGAGAACCACTGGCTTAAGACCTTAGGGGAGAGGAAAAACTAAGACCTGATGACTGAGCCCAAACAGCTCACCACCAATTCTACTTCATCTCATCCTGGGAAACTCATGCTGGTTCCATCACTTCTTAGCTCCACTTGCCACATTTGGTTAAATAACCATCATTACAACCTGCACCTAGGCAAATATTGATCTAACTCTCTATTTTGAACCACAACTTTTGATTTAAGTACAGTAGTTGCACATATTGGCTGAGATCCTGAAACACAGAGGATCATGGAAAAGTTCTACAGGTGGAACTATGTTATGAAAAGCAAGCAAGACTGAAGAAGCATTTGGTTAGGTCCTATATCCAGATGCTAACACATTTAGATGCAGAGCAATGTTATCATCCACCAACATCCACCAAGTTCTCTCAAGTGCTTGGCAAGTGATGTCATTCTGTGGCATGAAGAAATGTCAGGACCTGGGACAATTCCAATCTGAAAAACCTATGAGAAATTCACCTAGTTGTTCTTGTGGTCCTTTTGATGCCAGTGTCTATAAATAGGTGTCTTCGTGGTTAAAGAGTGTAGTATTGTTGTTGTTCTTTACTGTTAATTTGATTTTGACTTATGGTGACCCTATGAATGAAACCTTCAAGATCCGTAGTCATCAGCTACCTTGCTCAGATCTGGCAACTTAGGGTTGTGGTTACTTGATGGAATCAATTCACCTGAAGTGTAGTACCCCTCTTTTAGATTGCCACTCCCCTTACTATCTTTCCCACAAGCAGGTAAAAATCTGTTCATTGAGCTTTGTATAACATGCTGAGCTTTTTGTTGCTGTCGTTGCTTTGTTTTAACTGATTTCACTTTTATGATGGTTTAATAGCTTTTTAACATTTGTATGCTGAGAATTTTTAACTATGCTTGTTCCAGCTGTTGTAAACTGCCTTGAGTCCCAAACTGGGAAAAAGGCAAGTTAGGGAGGAGGAGGAGGAGGGGGAGGGGAGGGATTGTGAAGCAATAAGCAAGCCAAAAGCTGAATCCTCTTGGATAATTTACAGAAGTGTAAGTCTCTGTTAGAGCCAGCATGGTGTAGTAGTTTGAACTATGGCAATGTCCACAGGACAACATTCTCGCACAGCATCCCATCACAATCCCGGCAGTTCCTCTGTCAGGATAGGAGCATGTCTCCAGTGTTTCTCTCCACGCACAACCGGCTGCATGCAGGAGGGAGCACGAAGGACACGCTTCTTCCTTCCACACTGCAGCTCGCCTTCTGGGGAAGAAAGAACAGCCTCCTGCTCCCAGCCCCTCTGCATGACCAGCTGCAATGGAAGGCTCATGCGATCAGGGGCCATTGATGGAGCTTTTCTGTCAATATTATACCCTATGATCACTCCACCTGGTGATGCAAGAAGGGCGATTACATCATGCAGAAGAATTGTCACAGTCCTGCTCCTCTCACATTCCCATGTCAGGAGGACACCGTCCTGCAGAAAGGGCCTATGTGTTGAACACAGTGTTAAACTATGACTCTGGAGACCATGGTTTGAATACCTGCTCTATCATGGAAACCCACTGGGCTACCTTGGGCAACCCACTGGATGTTCTTGGACAAGTCACACTCTCTCCTCCTCAGAGGAAGGCAAAGGCAAACCCTCTCTGAACAAATCTTGCTGAGAAAACACTGTGATAAGTTTGCCTTGTATGTACCATCAAGTCATCTGTTGATATATGGCAACCCTATGAATTTTTCATAGGGTTCTCTTAGGCAAGGAATAGTCAGGGCTGGTTTTGCAGGTTCTTTTCTCTGAAATATAGCCTACAGCACTCAGCATTCATTGGCAGTCCCCCATCTATGTAATAACCTGGGCTGACCCTATTGAGCTTCCAAGATTAGACAGGATCTGGTATCTTTAGGGTATTTCAGCCCCTAAGTCACTTAGAGTCACCATAAGTTGGAAATAACTTGAAGGCACATAACAATAACACCAGCATATCACACTCTTTGTAGCACTGCAGAGTGGCATTACACCAGCCGACAGCATCATAGCCTGAAAGCCTTTTTTGTTTTCTTACTACTAATAATACAGTTCCAGCCTTGAAAGTTTCTTTCCTTTTCAGCCATTAGCCTTCGGAGTTTTGTCAGCCTATGTTGGAACAGACTCATTCTAGGCTCTCCATTGCCCATATAGGGCCATTCAAAGCAGACGTAAAATGGGGTCAACTTTCAAGCTAGCTTTAATATTCACTGGAACCCAAACAGCCTTCCCTAAGGAAGAAAAGAAAATTATGAGTAAAAAAAATAAATAAATAGAAAACAAGATAACAGGCTCCAGGGATAGCTCCAGACGATGGTAAAGATGGGCATTTGCCAGGAACTCAAGAGCAGAGCATGGAAAAGTTACTGTTTTGGAATTAAAATTCCCAGAATCTCACAACCAGCATGGTCCCTGCCTGAGCTAGCTAGAGTGTTCCAGGAATTCTGATCCAAACAAGTAAATTTTCTAAGCTGTACCCAAGACCAGCGGAGGACCCATCACTCTAACAATAAATTTTCTCTTCCCACCATGCATTCAAAAAGGTCACAGAGTTTAAGGTAATTCATAAAACCAAGTTTTACAAGTCAGAAAGGGTCTCATGGAAAGAAACAAGCCTGACCCAGTCCAACAGCCCAAAATGAGATCCCAGGTCTATAGCCAGCACTGACTGGATGATAATACAAAACTTGAGTTTGAGACAGCAACTTTTTCTGGTCCTGCTTGGAGATGCAGAGATGGTCGAGCATGTGCTCCACCATCAAATTGTCTTCTCTCACTCAATTTTCTCTTTGTCTCAAGGCAATCTGAGCTATAGGAGATTTCTCATGACTCTTCCCTTCAGCTTTCATAAATGGTCCCCAAACCATGCCCACTTCCTATTTCCCCTTGTTTGCTTCAAAACAGCAGTAGCTTCTAGAGAAAGTGTCTAGGCTTCCATGTAACCTTTACTGTGAGCCAATCTTCCAACATCCTTGCCTACTGGTATGTGTCAGTGATGCCAATGAACACCTCTCATAAGTGAATCAGTTGCCATCCTTGTCCCACTTCCCTCAAAAGGGTCTCATTCCCACAGTTTCCACTCAGTCTATCGATTCATTATTACATTAACTGGGCAGTTCTCAGGGGTTGGGGGAATGCATTGGCCCTACACGGGACTCTGAAAGGCTGCTGCCAACTAAACCTTGCCGTACCCCACAAGCCCAGAGAACACAGAAACCGGTGTTTTACTTTATAGATAGATATGTCCAAAATGACCACTTCCTGTTTCAAAATGGCCTTTCTTGGAGGAATGGCAGAATTGCCTCCACGCCCCCTAGGAGGTGGAAGGCATTTTGAGCCTAATTGTGTTAATGGCTGTAGGTGGGGGGGCTGCACCCTTACATTAAAGAACTTTCCACCATGGATTAACTTTTAGGGTATATAAATTTTATATGAATATACCTGGCATAATGTGATCCAGATGGTGTAGTTGTTTGAGTGTTAGACTAGAACTCTAGGAGACCAGGGTTCAAATCCCTGGAAACCTACTGGCTGAGACACTCTCAGATTCAGAGGAAGGCAACAGCAAACACCCTTTGAAAAAATCTCACCAGGAAAATCCTATGATAGTATTACTTGAGTGTTGCCATATGTGAGAAACAACTTGAAGGCACACAACAAAGGCTGGGTGTTATCCTTACAAGTTTGGTCTCATCATCATCATTACCCCCATTATCATCATCACTCCAAGACAATTTTGCTGAACTTCTAGTCCTAGATTTCCCTAATCATTCTTGTGTAACAGAAACATTCTGAGCCCAACCTGCTTCCAAATAACTGAGGCATATAACCTGAGGCATGACTGGTCTGAAACCTTGTTATTTGCCCTTGAACTGAAAGGAAACCCTTTAAAGAAATTGAAAATAAATCATCCAGAGGCTGTACTGGACAGCTTTTGATCTTAGTAGTACTGGACTATGGGAAATCTAAGGTGGTTATAACGCCTGTCTCTTCTATCCCATGTGAAGGATGTGGGAATGTAACATGGCCCTGCAATGATTTATATAAAAGCCACAGTCTGCTGGTCAGTGTTTATGGAACACTATTTTTAAACTTTTCAAAATGTTTAATTTGTGCTTAAATGTATTCTATTTTTAGCCTCACGTTGCTATTTTTTCCCTGTAATCTGATTGTAAAAGTGCAGTTCCCAAGAAATTGCTGGTGTCTTTGCAATCCATTTCATGTGTGAAAAATGGCTATAGCTCATAACAGGAAAGCTTCTGGACTCATTGTCCAAAGAATGAATGGATTAATTTTACCTGCCCCAAAGGCCATGCTGTTTCACTGAGATGAAAATAGTAGTCTGAGACATTTGTCTCCGGGTAGAATGAGACCTGGAAAGAGAGGCAACATTGTTTGGCTAATTCTCTTAGGACTGTGGAGCCAAGCCTAAAAACAGCATCTTGGTGCCTTAATCCATCTCTCCTGGTTCTATCACTAAATGTATGTAGTATTTATACTTGCAGAGTACTGCAGGATAATGGTATCAGCTCATGGCTATTAAAGCTATTAAACAGGAGTAACAATATTGCAAACTTCTACTTAGTTTAAGAAATAAAAATATGTTTATTGCTTCAGGTAAAGAGAATACAAAAGAAAGCAAAAGAACCTGCACTTGGTTGTAGAATTCTTAACATACTTAGGAAGCCCTTGTTGATATTCCATGTGCTACCTGCCCTTTTATTGAGAGAAGGAAGTGACCTCACAGGAAGGAGAAAGGAAATCAAGTCTAAGTGTATCTACACATAGGTCTAGAAAATCAGGAGAAAAGAGAATTCAGCTGGGCTAGAATCATAGAGCTGGAAGATACCACAAGTACCATTCTGTCTAACCCCCTGCTATGCAGTAATACACAATCAAAGCACTCCTGAGAGATGACCATCCAACCTCTGTTTAAAAACCTCCAAAGAAGGAGACTCCACTACACTGCCAGGCAGTGTATTCCACTGTCAAACCACTCTTACCATCAGGAAGTTTTTTCCCTGCAGTCTGAAGTCATTGTCCTGTGTCATAGTCTCTGGAGCAGCAGAAAACAAGCTGGCTCCTTCTTCCATATGACATCCTTTCAAATATTTAAACATGGCTATCATGTCCCATCTTAATCTTCTCTTCTCCAGGCTAAACATATCCAGATGCTCCTCACAGGACATGGTTTCTAGGCCTTTTACTATTTTGGTAGCCCTTCTCTGAACATGTTCCACCTTGTCAATATCCTTCTTGAATTGTGGTGCCCAGTGTTAGCAGACTCAGCCCAGGGGAGTATAATTTTAATATTAAAATTGATCAAAGCCAAAGGTGACCGGGCTGGTGCATAGACAGCCAGGACAATGATCGGACAAAAGATCAAAGACCAGAAACTTCCCCCGTCACACCTCCACAGGAAACCTCGGAAAGGCACATCCGCACAGGTAATGGGCCATCAGCCACAACAATACATTGAGGAGACTGCCTGATTCCCCTGGAATGCTTGCAACAAGCAAGACATACCAAGGCAAAGTCCAGTTACGTGATGCGACCATCATGTGGCCATCATACAGCCATCAAGCAGCTATCACACAACCATTATCCTTTAGCTTTGGCTATTATCCTTTTCCGGGAAAGGGTCTGCCCTCGAGGTATGTTTTGCCCTATAACTAGACCCCCTTTTGAGACCTGTTTCAAAGCTCTCCCATACTAGACTAGCAGATCATCTCTCTGTTAGATGAGACGCCCCTCAGCCCCCTCCCTGCTCTGAGTTTTCCTCCGCTTTGCCTTGTTCTCCAACTGAAGACTTCGAGATCAGGTGCAGTATCAGCACTTCTACTTCCTTCTGCTTTTCCCCTATCATTTTTCACCTCTGCATGATGAGTGCTTCTTGTGTGTTCGCATGTGGGAGTATTTTGTAATAAAACATCAGGATTGAACACTGGTCTGATTCTTGTGTGGCCTGACTCTGTAAAACCTGGGTTCAAGATCTTGCTTTGCTGCCCTCCCTCTGCATTGCTAAAACAAGTGCTCCGCTAATTTCCCCAGTTTTTATATTTTTGGAACTAATCCAGGTGTCCCCGAGGGGACTTCCAGAAGTCAGGGTAACACCAGAACTAGACACAGTATTCCAGGTAAGGTATGACCAAAGCCATTTAGAATGGTACTGTGACTATCTAGCTGCCCCCTCACCCTTTCCTATGGTTCATTCAACTGCACTGGTTGGTGCTATAACTTCTAGCAAGATGCTTCTGAAAATGTCCTCATCCAAATATCAAATGACTTTTAGATTCTTAATTGACCTGGGACTCTTTCTCATTGCATAACAGCACTATGATTCCACTTTAGCTGCCAGAGTTCCATCCTAGAGAATCTTGGTATATACAACTTTAATATCTAGTGGTCTAAAGCCTCACTAAACTACAAATCTCAGGATTCCACTGAATGTAGCCATGGTAGTTGAAGAGGAATCATAGTGCTATAGTTGCATAGCATGCTAGGGCTTTGAAGGAAAAATACTGCTTTCAAAATTCTCCATGGTTGCATTTTTAAAGTTCCAGATTTGATACAAGTCTCTGTTTATGCTCAGATTCAGGGTCGTCCTAGACATTTTGCTACCTAAGAAAGGGTAAAGGGGCACATCTGCCTCATTCTATGCACAAAGCCAAGTAGATAACTGTTGAATGTTACTCAGAGGTAGCAGGACTCTGCACTCTACTAGACCCTATATCAGAATGTGTGGAATTCTTAGTCTCTGTTTAGTTATAATCTTGTCCTGTCCTTTGTTCTTAACATGTTGAAGGACATTGGTCTGATTCCCATTGGTTTATCCCAACTGAAGTAGACCCACAGAATCAAGTTGAACTGATATAATGAGTCTACTAGGGACTAATTATAAAACATAGGCTTTCGATTTTTTCCTCCACCGTATGCCTTTTCTGTATACGTTTTCCACTGTGTCTGCATTTTTATACACATTTTCTCCACTGACTAAATCATGTTTCTGTATATTTTTTTAAACATTGTAAACATTTCAGCTGTATACATTTTTTTAAATGCATGCCTGATTTTATACATATGAAATGTAACACATTCTTGGAAATGTGTAGAGGTCAGAGACAAGGTGCTTTTTTTTTCTCAAAAGGTATGTATAATTTCATCAAGAATTCAGAAACTACTGAAATTCTTTCCATCCCTAAAACTAGGGCAGGAAAGTAGTTTAAGGAACACATTTTCCCTTGGAAGCCTTCCTTTCCATAATCTAAGTAAATAAACCAAACAAGTAAGTTAGTATGACTCATGGAAATCTTATGCAACTGTAATTGTTCCACATCAGAACCACTGGATCCAAAGTCACAAGGGGAAGAACTACAGGTTCATTCAGGCAGATGCAAGAGCAGAATAGGTCTTAATATTCAGGTAGAATCACTTTTCTTGTAATGAAAATCCATTGGTTTGTGTTCTGGTCTCTGGAGCAGCAGAAAACAAGTTGACTCCATCTTCTACATGACATTCCTTCAGGTATCTAAAGATAGCTATCATGTTACCTCTCAGGACCGTTTCACATGGCAGTTTACAAGCGAAAGGGCCCCTTGAGCATCGCATAAATGTCAGGAGTGGTCTGCATGACGCACTCCCATTTCCACCATGCTCAAGGCCCGCAAGTGCAGCAAATATGCATTTTCTTATTTTCGGCTTTAAGCTTTTAGCCAAAAATAAGCCGCGCTTGTGCAAGGCTCACAGGCCTGGGCCGCACTCACCTGCAGTGTGGAGCCTCTGGAGCCGAGCCTGTCATGTGTCCTCTCATCAGTGCAGCCTACAACTCCCAGGCTGCACTGCGGAAGGAAGGGGCAGGACACGGGCGGGGGTCTCGCGCGAGGAGGAAGGAGCTGCGGAGCCTGACAAGCAGGGAAGCAGGAGGCTTGCAAAAGCCTGCCTGCCCAGGCTTTTCGCTCAAGGCCCACATTCCAGCAGCGTGAGAAGGTAAGCTGCGGAAAGGGCCACAGTCTTCTCTTCTCCAAATTAAATATGTTCAACTCACTTAATTATTCCCCCAAGGCTTGATTTCCAGAAATTTAGTCATCTTATTTGCCTTTCACTGGGCCTGTCAATACGCTTCTTGAATGGTGGTGCCCAGAACGGTACATAGTATTCCAGGTAAGACCTGACCAAAGCAAAATAAAGTGACACTGCTACTTCTCTCAACTGGGACACTGTATTTCTGTCAATACAGCCCAGCATTGCATTGGCTTTTTTGGCGCTGCACCACAGTGTTGACTCATGTTTAGTTTGTTGTCTACTAAAACCCTTAAATCCTTGTCACATGTACTGCTTTCAAGCTGCCCAAAGTGGTTACTAAACTATAGTGAGATAGGAGGTCATTAACAGATTATTTCAAGTGGGAAAATAATCAATTCCTAAAGGATCAACAGTGATACAGTACAGTAGAGCACCAGGAGAGCCATTGTATCATGCAATAAGCTCCAGGCAAAGATGGAAACTATCCAGTGCAATTGTAGATATCAGTATCGTGTGAAAAGCATCTAAGTGATACATATAGTACTGATATGCACACACCTTAGTTTGGACATCTCTCATCAGTTTACACTGAAATCCATAAACACATAATTCATCAAGCGTATCTGTTTTGGACTCCTTGACTTATGTTTTTCTTAACCAATATTTTGCCTACATTGGAGATAGTGTGCTCCCTTTGAGGATGCAAGATCTTCCTATTTGGCCTAAGTTTGGGTGGCAGAAACAAAACACTTGTGCCAATATGCATATTTGTTACATCTTACTAATTTATAGGCAGCACTGATTTATAACTGACTATTTTAAAGCTGTCATGCAGAGCTGTGGGTTTCTGCAAAGGCATTTATCTAGGTAAATGAAGTTGGGCCCTTTAATATTTTAACAGCAAACCTCTGTGTTTGGGATTTTCACTTTGCCCAAACTTTTAGACCCAAGTTTGCATTCTTTTGAATTATTTACATTTCCATTAAAAATATCTGCACAGATTTTTTTTCCCCTCACTTTTTGCCTGCTCAGGTGACCTGCTGATACTCCCCAGTGTTCATGTCTGACTTAAAGATTAATTAAAATAAATATCAAGTGCTCCTGAAATTATTAATAAATTATACAATTTACATGCAATTGTAAGTGGAAGAATGCTTTCCACTTCCCTTTAAAAATAGCAGCATGGTTCCAGCCAGGAAGGAAGTGTGCTAATTACATTTCCTTCATGAGGCTTCAGTGTTCATGACTGAGGAGTTGATCAGAAGATGCAAAGGAGGCAAAATAAGCATTTTAATTTTTTATACTTCAGCAGTTCCTTACTCCCAGAGCTAGCTATTAAAATACATGCCCAAATGCGCCTGGCAAATTTTCTGACGTTTTGATCATCCTTGATCATTTCCATATAGGACAGTTATGGATACTTAACAGTCAGATTCACTCCTGCAAACTTGGCTTAATAATCTCATAGCTCCACTTATTGCACTGGACTTACTGTCTGCTCAGAGTAATTTTTTTTGAAAGAGCAGCTTCTATACAGAGCTTCAAAGAAGGAATTTTAGTAGCAGCTCCCAGGTTTCTTATGCTCCACAAGGCTATTGATGTTTGTTGGAGAAAAGAGACACAGGCCTGCTCTCTGCTTCTCTATAGCACCACCTCTGCAGGTGGCCAGAAGGCAAGACTGCAACTATCCATCTCAGGAAGAATTACGGTACTATGTTACAAGTTGTAAATGTGAAGGCTATTATTCTGAATGGTTGCAAACGGGAGATTAGACAAATTTATGGAAGATACCATTATCATTGGTTACTATTCATCACTGATGTAGACTTGGACCATTTCCGGACTGGGATTTTGAAGTGGTACAGAGTGACCTCCAACGGAGGTCTTCTGCACCGTAGAGTGGACTGGGGTGGACTACTTTCTGTAGTTGCACACCTCAGTCTGGGTCTGCGTGACCAGAATTGGTCACGCAGCGTGGTTTTTAAAAACCTCTTTTCATCATGGAGCAACGAACTTGCACTGCTGCTCTTTGCGACAGACTCGCCTGGACAAAGGAAAAATCCGGTGAGCTCCATTTACGGTCATTTCTCCCCCGACATCTGGAAAGGGCCTTGGGTCATTTGACTCAGAGAAGTTGCTTTAGTGACTGGAACTGGGCTCAATTTAGGCCCTTTCCACAACGCATGGAGCTGGGGTGCGGGGATCGCACTAGCAGCCTCCAGCAAGAGGTTCTCACATCCCGGTTCCTTCAGCTCCGCAGCTGCCGCCCGCTCGCATGAGAGCCCCACCTCTTCCTTCCACAGTGCAGCCTGGGAGCTTCCAGCCTGGAGCAGGAAGTGCGAACGCCACGGCTCTGGAGCCCCACATGCACGGCAAGTGTGCGCAGGGCCCCGGAGTGATGCGCCATCACGCACCATTTTCAGCTCAAAGCCAAAAATGAAAAAGTGCGCAAGCGGTGCCTACCAGACCCACAATTGTGATTGTGAGTGATTGTGAGTGCGTCATGTGGACCGCTCCTCACATTCACACGACGCTCGAGGGGCCCTTTTGCATGGCAAATACGATGTGAAAAGGGCCTTAGTGATAAATAACACCCTGACTTGACTCAACTTGTATATTTCTAGTGAGTAACTTGATGCCCTTGGTTCAGTAACCTAAGAGATTCATCCAGAAACTTTACAACTTTGAACAACACTTCCATCTCTTTTTTTCTACTGGTCACATGATCATTTGGCTCAGGTCAAAAGTGTGGGCACATTTCTCAGTGGGGAACAGCAAATGGGTTATGCAATGGGCTTGAGGCAGGGTTGAGGTCTGCTCAGAAGCCTGTCCACTCTGCATCTCAGAGGAAGCTTCTAAAACCTTTCCTAAGAGTATAAGACAAGACTCGCCTCCCACTGCAGGGAAATATCCTTTGTTCTAAAGTTTTTGAAGCTTTAGTAATGAGGAGTAAGAATGATCCTATTCTCCACTTGCAAAAAAGGCCTCCAGCTTCGGAAATGAGAAGTAAGAAGGATCCTATTCCCCACTTCAGAAACTGATTCCCAAACTTGAGACTTGACTTCAAAAGTGTCTTGCAAGGACTTGAGACTGGACTTGAGACTTGAAGATAGAGACTTGAGACTTGACTTCAGACTTGCAGTAAAAGACTTAAGTACAATCACTGTTGTTCATGATATATATTACTTCTCAGTTCCAGTTGCAGGAAAATGGAAGTGGAAATCTGCTACCATGCTTATATCCTGCTTGTAGGCTTCCTGCAGGCAGCTGATTAGCTACTTTAGGAAGAAAATAATTGACTATATAGAGCATTCATCTGACCCAACATGCTCCTTCACACTTGCATGCAGTTCTACACTTGTCCAGCACATCTTGGTACAAACTTGAAAGAAAAATAAGTGTTTAACCAGTATATAAGTTACTACCTTCTTCTAGTTTTCAAAGAACAAGAAAATTACAAAGGAAAACTAGAAAGAGAAACAGCTGAACTGAATCATGTTTACAAATTCTAATCCATTAGCTGAAGTATGAACACAGACAATGGCTTCATGACTCGCTGCCTATTTTAATACAAGAATCCTTGCTACTGCACATATAACAAAAGGAATCTTCATAGAGAGAGTTTTGAACCCTGGGAAACCAACTTTTTGTAAACAGATATATTGCTTTCACACATCAACACTAACTTACCACTTTGTAAAGATCTGAGAGACCTATATCACTTCACCCAGTCCTTTGAAAATGTAGGGGAAGGGACATAAGTTGCACTGTTCTGGATCCTATTACATTTTGTTCCACTCCCACAACTGTATAAATATTTACAGGAATACCTGGCTGAAATAGATGAATTCAAGTCTCCAGGGTCAGATGAATTACATCCAAGGATATTGGAAGAACTGGCAGAAGTCATTTCAGGACCATTTGCAATAATCTTTGAGAACTCTTGGAGAACAGGAGAAGTCCCATCAGATTGGAGGAGGGCAAATGTCATCCCCATCTTCAAGAAGGGAAAAAAAGAAGACCCAAAAAATTATTGCCCAGTCAGCCTGACATCAATACCAAAAAGGATACTAGAGCAGATAATTAAACAGTCAGTTTGTAATTACTTAGAAAGCAATGCCGTAATCACGAAACGTCAACATGGATTTCTCAGAAATAAGTCATACCAGACTAATCGTATCTCTTTTTTCGATAGAGTTACAAGCTTGATAGATGAAGGGAATGCTGTAGACATGGCATTTCTTGATTTGAGCAAGGCCTTTAACAAAGTTCCCCATGACATTCTTGCAAAGAAGCTAGTAAAACGCAGGCTGGACAGGGCTATCGTTAGGTGGATTTGTAATTGGTTGACCAACTGAACCCAAAAGGTGTTCACCAATGGCTGCTTTTCATCCTGGAGAAAGGTGACTAGTGGGATGTCACAGGGTTCTGTCCTGGGCCCAGTGCTATTCAACATCTTTATCAATGACTTGGATGAAGGAATAGAGGGCATACTGATCAAATTTGCAGATGACACCAAATTGCGAGGGGTTGCTAATACCCCAGAGGACAGGATAAAATTTCAAAATGACCTCAACAGATTGGAGAGCTGGGCCAAAGCTAACAAAATGAATTTCAACAGAGAGAAATGTAAGGTCCTACACTTAGGCAGAAAGAATGGGTGCACAAGTATAGGATGGGGAATATGTGGCTGAATAACAGTGCATGTGAAAGAGATCTAGGAGTCTTGGTAGATCCCAAGCTGAACATGAGTCAGCAGTATGATGTGGCAATCAAGAAAGCCAACACAATTCTTGGTTACATCAATAGGAATATGATGTCTAGATCAAAGGAAGTAATGATACCACTCTATTTTGCATTGGTTAGACCTCACTTGGAATATTGTGTCCAGTTCTGGGCACCTCAATTCAAGAACGATATCGACAAGCTGGAGCATGTCCAGAGGAGGGTCACCAAAATGGTGATGGTCTGGAAGCCATGCCCTGTGAGGAATGGCTTAGGGAGCTGGGTATTTTTAGTCTGCAGAAGAGAAGGTTAAGAGGGGACATGATAGCCATGTTTACGCATTTGAAGGGATGTCATGTCAAGGAGAGAGTGGGTTTGTTTTCCACTGCTCCAGAGACTAGGACAAGGAGTAATGGATTCAAGCTGTAGGAAAATTCCACCTGAACCTCAGGAAGAACTTCCTGATGGCCAGAGCTGTTCGGCAGTGGAATATGCTGTCTTGGGGTGTGGTGGAGTTTCCTTCTTTGGAGGTTTTTAAGCAGAGGCTGGATGGCCATCTGTTGGAAGTGCTTTGATGGGTGTTCCTGAATAGCAGGAGGTTGGACTGGATGGCCCTTGTGGTCTCTTCCAACTCTATGATTCTGATTCTATACCTGAAGCCTTAATATCACTCTGTACTACATCTGAAGAAGTTGGTTTATATCCATGAAAGCAGGGTTACAAAGAAGGACAGAGATAAGTCTGATTTCATTAGAAGTATTAACCTTCCAGAAACAGTTTTGATTTTTAAATCTTGGCCTTGCCACTCATTATTCAACGACAAAAGTTCCAGTTTTTCTAAACCAATAGGTTATTTCTGGCATTGTCCCCGAGTGGGGAGAGCATTTTGACAATCCTTGTGGCCAGGTACAGAAAACTGGACTCCAGAACTTCCAACGCAGCCCACTCCTGAATTCAGCAAAGATCAGAGCCAAGTCTCTGCCCCCAAGAAGCCTGCAACTGAAAATTAAGGAATGGCCCAAGAGATTTTGGCACCTGAGGCAAAGGGAAAACTAACTCTCCCCTTAATTCCACATTTAGAAGTTGACTGGACTGAGAGCCAAGCCTTACTTCATCAGTGACAATTGTGCCCCCAACGCATCTGAAGGCAGCAGGCTTATTTAGGCGATGAGAACAGACTGTGTAGAAAAAGCCACAGGGCTTTAGAAGGAATAAACAGCTAAAGACTTATCTCTTCCAGCAGGCTTACCCTGTCTATTTTTAATTGTATTTTTAATTGTTTTTAATTGTACTTTTAATTGCATTTTAACTGTACTTTAATTGTACTTTTAATCATGATAAATTTTAATCATAGTATGTTTGTATTAATCATTCTATGTTTTAGTGTATTTTAATTACAATTTTTAGCTCTATATTCTGTACCCTGCCTTGAGCCTTGGGGAGAGGCAGGAAATAAATATATTATTTTATCATCATCATCATCATAGAAGTCAGTCCCATTGGTTCCCCTCAGCATCAGCCATCGAAGCAGTTGCCTTACTCTTCGTAGTGGTAGGGCTGGCCTTGGTAAAATCTGATAATAAGGGACAACTAGTTGAAGGGTCAAAAGAGAGAGGTAAAGAGAATCAATGAATTAAAGCAAACAAAGACAATTGCATCCACTCAGATTCCTTTCCTTTCCTGGCTTCTGAAATATCCATATTTCTACCACTGGAAGCTTCCATGGTGTTTATGTTCAAATTGGCTAAAAATTTTCCCTAAGATTTATACCTCTTCTCTCATCAGAAGCAGTATTTCTTTCCCATTCCTCAAATTTATGATTGAGTTATCTCTTGCTGCAGTTTTGGGAAACCACTAAAAGTTTTGTCTCGCAGCATGTAAACACAAACTAAAACAAACTGCTCCAAAATGCAGCTATTCTTTGCTTTTAAGAGAGACAGAGAAAGAGAGAGACCATTAATCATGGGAGCTTATGTTCTTCTTTACATTTACAACAACAAAATGGCTTTTTACCATGCCAGAATAAGCAGTAGCTGGCTGAAGTGCTGTGCTGTGGCTCCATACTGGTTTCTTTAACCCTCCTTGTTTTGTTTTGAATTTTGAAGTATTAATTCAAATTCCAGTGAGCTTATCCAAAACTTTCAGAACTGATATTGATGGTGGGAGAGCATGGATTCCTGAACCATGTTGGAACTAATCTGGTTCCACATTTAGATGGAATTGACCTTTCTCAGGCTCATGGTCCAAAGAGAAAGTAGTTGACGTTTCTGAAATGTAAACTAGGAAATAAGTCCCTGCTGAGATGAACTGATATCACCATTTCCTATTTCAACCAAGGTTGCTATTTAGACAGGCTGACTCTTTTTCCCACCTCTGTTTATGCACTTGGTCATGTTGCTCAAACAGCAAAGAAGAGTCTGGCTGTCTTACTTCATGAAACAAATGCCTTGTCTTCCTTAAAATCCCTCTTGAAAGAGCAAGGCCAAATAAAACCAGAACAACACCAACATTGGAATAACTGTTAATTCAGGACTAAATAACTTGCCAATCTAAAAGGCAGGCCAGAAACCATGACCTTTTTTTTCTCTCCTGTCTTCCTGGGTATGTGGATTGTAATAGTGTCATTGAGGCAAGACTTTAAGAAAAAAGCATGGGGCCCATTTTAGCAGAAATGAAGAGGAAGTCTAAGCGAAATGGAATTACCTTCATACCTTCCAACTGCCCTGATTTGGTAAGCATAGTCCTGATTAATCCTCTGTAGTCCCACTTTATCCAGTTGCTTTTAAAATGTCCCAGTTTCTCACTCCTCCTCCCACTTTCCCCTTTTGTCCTCAGCTTCTTTCAGTTGCTGCAAACTGAGTTCAATATGCAAAAGTAGTTTGCACTCCATTACCTCTGCAAGGGCAGAGGAGAGAAAGTGCAGAATCTTGCCCTTCACAGCAAGATCAGGTAAAAGCAAACTGTTGCAGCCTCCCCTAACTTGTGTGTTCTTTCTCATTAATAACTTTTGCCATCTTGACAGCAATATGATGTTCCTTGGCTACGTGTGCCTTGGTTTTCATCAGCCAAATGTGGTTTATCAAGTTTCGAAGTGAATGAAACAAAGTGCATTGCAATGGTGGGGTGAATAAGATTATTAACCCCAGAGTCTAAAATTACTTAAGGGCACCACTGGTGACTGAAGCATTTATAGTTGGCCACAGTATATGAAGTGGGGGAGGAGGAAGGTGGATGCTACATTCAAGCTGGTGGGAGAATAAACATAAAAGCAGAAGAAGAATCCAGCTGAATCAAAGCATCATGTCCACCTCTACCTAGCCCAGTTTCCCATTTCCAGCCATAGACAACCAGATGCTTCTGGGCAACCTTATTCCATTATTTATCCCCTGGTAATTATCATATAAAGGTATTCTGCTCTGGAAGCTGGAAGTTCCATTCTGCTGTCACACTTGCTAGACATGACAGACTTTCATCCTTTGTCTAACCTCCTTCCAAACCATGTATACCAGTGGGCATCAACCAGTCTTGGCAGTTTAACACTTTGTGATATGCCTCAGATTTACTGCTCATCTGTTTTACAGAGTGTGATAATGGGGTTTTTCCCATTATCTAGACAACAGAGCTAAAGGGAAACAGTTCTCCCTCATGCCTTTAAAGGGATAATGGACTGTTAGGGTTAGGTCACATGAGATAGTTGGCCAATCAGGGGGGAGAGAGGAGAGAAGCTTCGAAGAGACCATGAGGAGGGTGAGAGCTGCCAGAGAGACAGACAAGGCTGCCTCCTGGTCCTCCCCAACATACTGTCTCAAAAATGATCCACTGCTGTGAGTCGTTTAGAATGTGTCTAGTTAGATGCATTAGAACTCTATTATTTTGGACACTTTGGCTGATCTTGAGAATCTGTCGGTTCTTATAACTACTTGTAACTATCAAACGTACCTGAAGGGGGAAGCCCTTTCATGAGTATTATTTTCTTGTTTACCTTTCATGTTTAAAATAAATGCTTTTCTGTTAAGCATCTGTTTCCTCTTCATTCCCACACATTCCTTGGCCCACTCATGGATAGGATTCCTCTCACTCAGAGGAGGAGGTGAGGGAAGGAAAGGGACCTTTGAACATAGAGATTGTGAATTTCCAGGCAATATCCCATTGTGTTACTGTAGAGTGGGCTAAATCAGTGGGTGGTGGCAGTGAAAAATTAAGAGAATTTGGGGGGATTTCCCTAGCTCCTACTCAAGGCTTAAGTCAGCATTGAGAGGGAGGAGGACCCTCTTTTTCTCCCAAATCTCCACGCAAGGTGACCCACACACATGCATAAGTTTTAGGAGAGGAACATTCTTTCTAACTACACCATGAAGCACCTCCTCCTCTGTATCCCATTGCAATCTCTGAAATCAGCCAAAGATCACATCACAATAGTACTGGGTATCCCTACAGTCTCCACCCCTTAACTTAATTATGGGGATGGATCTGTTTGCTGTTTCCACTGGTTTCTACCATCAGCAGAATTCATGTAAGCTGCAAAGGAACTCATCTCAGCTTGGTCATGGGGTCTGCAATGTTATGATCTCTAAGATGGAACTAGTGAGGTATCAAACAGTATCTTCCCACAAGGGTTTCAGCAGGGCAGATAAAATTGACACAATACTGGTGTTTTGATTAGGGATTGGATAAATTCAGAATTTTCCGGATCTGAATCCCTGGAAGGTTCTGGGAATCCACGAATCTCACGAATCTCGAATCTTTTGAATTCTTTTTTTAAAAAAGGTTAAAAAAGCAAGGAAAAGAAGGATAATTTTGGACAAGACACACTCTCTCAGCCTCAGCAAAAGCCTAGCCAAAGGCAAACCTCCCTCTGAAGAAATCTGGCTAGGACAATTGTTATAGATTTGCCTCAGGATCTCCCCAGATTGAAAAGGACATGAAAGCCCTTTCTACACAGGCAGGAAAATGTGAATTAATCTCACATTTTCCTACCTGTGTAAACAGGGCCACATACTACAGTAGAGAGATAATCCAGGTCAAAACTGGATTTTCTTTGCATAGCTCCTTATGGGATCCTGGGGTTTGTAGTTTGATGATGCCCCAGCACACTTTGGCAGAGAAGGCTGTGACACCTTGTAAAACTACAAAGTCTAGAATTGTGTATGAAAGAACATTGCAAGGGAGCTATGCAAAGGAATCTTTCAGCTGTCTTTGAAATCTCAAGCCTATACCTTCTAGTCAAGTGCTGAACTTAAATATTAAATGTTCAATTTAAATATCTTAGAATACAATCCCAGATGTAATTTCTGAAATGGTTGGCAAAGGTCATTATTGCTCCAAGGGAAAAACTCAGCTACTTGCCATCTCCCCTTTGTGTGTCTTGGTCTCGCAAGTTTTCAGGCGTCCCAGTCTCCAACAAACTATCTGGTTGTTGGATTTGAAAGATTTGGTTTGCCTATTTTGGCACAGGGATTTGGGTTTGCGAATCTCTAATCCTTGCCCAGGATTCAAGAATTCGGTTGGCCCATCCTAGTTTTGATACACAAAGGAGTTCTAGTGCTTTATTACACAATGATAGTGCTTTGATACTACTTTAACTATCCTGTAACTATAGGTTTCTGGGGTACTTTGCTAGAGAGCTCTGATGAACTATCTTGAACTACAGCATAGGAGCTATAGTTCTGAATACCGCACTTTCTGCATGGCCCAAGATTCCATTGCAGTTAAAGTTGTTGGGAGTGGCAACCTTTGCATGCTTAATTAACTGGCTAGTTAGTTTGCATGTGTATTGTAGACATAGAGGGGATTGTCTAGAGTAAACTTCCTGTTGTTTGGTCAACACTCACTTCCCCTTGCATTTTCTCTTTCTCTTCTCTTTGTTCTTCAGCTGCCCTGCAAACATGTGCTCTCTGATTCTCTGGCAAGCATGCTTTCCTGTAAGCATGTGAGTTCTTAGTTTCTTCTTACCTTTTTTCAAGAATTTGAACCTGTGTAAACTATGCACAAGATTATGCGAATAAATCCTTTTTACAGATTTTTAACTTGAAGATTGGAATCTGACCCCCTTTGAACTCCTTTTGGACCCCCTTTACCGGGGGGGTATAAAACTGGGTTTAGATGGTTTCTCCCCCAGTTGGTCCACGCCGGCTGACAGCCAGGAGTGGAGAATTCACTCCATGCTGCCAATGGTGACCGCCATGCGACCGGAAGTCTGTTTGTTTGCCTTTTGACAGAACCAAAGGTTCACCCCTTAAAACTATAAGCTTACACAAATATATCGCAATTAAGTTTAGTTCAGATGAACAAATATCAGGTTGAAAAAATAAAGATGTTTCTAGGGAAAATGGCAGAAATGTGTATAAGAAAGATATTCCCCTCAAATAAACTTTGCTTCATCTTAATAGTTTTAGGGACACAAAGTTTTGTTTATTGCCTTCTAAAGCAGTTTTGTGTACATTCAGCATAGCTGACATTACTGCTGAGGACAACAATTGCCAAAATCTTTACCCCACATAAATAGTTGCAGAATCATAACTGTCAAAAAAGGAGGGGGAGGATGGGAAAAAAAGAGAGATTCAATTGCTTTCTTATGCTGTGATGATTACAAAATATCGCCATATATTTGAATGTCTATAATACCTACTTAGGTTTCACACTCAGAATAAGGAAAATCATGTTGATTGGAGTATTTGTCCATCTGGTGCAATACAGAAAGTTGGAGATTTTTCCTGTCATCCAATACTGGTCATTTGTTTCATGTAAGAAGTTGACCCTCCACTCTTTTGCGTGCTAGGCACATGGATCTCATGGAAGTCAGGACACACTGTTCCATGAGTCTGTTCATCAGCTAAGTTTTTCATGTGTGGGCTGTCATGTAAAATCCGTAGAGGCTAGATTTTTAGTGTTAACTCCAGCCTTTGGAGCACCTTCATAATAAAACCCCACAGAGTTCAATTGCAAGTGAGTTGGTTGACAAATGGGAGAAATAGTAGTGGCTCTCTCAAAAACAAAAAAGACAAAGCCTGAACAATGACCAGTCCCACCCACCCACATGCACATGCACCCCCCACCCCCACCCCACACACACAGGGTTCAGCAGAGAAAAGAAATAAACATAGTTTATAAAAATATATAGAAATAAGTTTATCTTGTACATAGTGGAAGGCAGAGTCTTAGAGAGGAGAGAGATGGAAAAGAAAATGACTGCAAATGTCAGGATGTGGAGCTCCTACCGCGAGTCTGCTGGATATGTATTGAAATAACGTACTTTAACCATTGTAGAAGCTGTAGAGCTCCAATAAGCTTATCTCTAACTGCTACAAAGTATGTAGTGTTAACTGATGATTGCAACATATCTATACTGGAGCCTGCCTGGATTGTTGCAAGGTATCAGTGCCCAATTGCTTTATTGCCAGTTGCTAGACTGTATCCAGTGGGGAAGGAGATCAGAGATGGGGAAAAATGAAAGTATAATCGGAAGAGGCTTGTGTTTTGGGAACCTTGTGCCTGTAAGATAAAGAGCATGAAATATGTACTCAGGTCAAACCAGTCAAGGATGGTGAGAAGTGGGAAACTGGCATGTATCTGGGAACTGTTTGAGAAGTGGGTGTGATGCTTAGATTTATGGCCCATACCAATCACAGTTTTGCATGCCTAAGGTTTGGAACTGTATTTATAAAAGGTGTAACCTCCATGTATGCTTTAGACTCAGCAATTCTGGAAGAAGTGTTCTACAAATAAAGCTGCTGTCTACCTTAGAGTGAATTTTATGGAGTGTGGGTTGTCCAGTCCATGACACCAAGTTAGAATGTTGCATGAGAAGATTGGGTGCAACAAAACAAAGAAACAGGAAGTCTGCAAAGATACAAATTATCCATTATGAAATATGCACATGCAAAGGCTTCTAACTCTACCAGAGTTTCCATGTTTTTATTCCAATAAACATTTAGCAGACTGGCCCTACATTTCTAACATAGCATTTGTATGCATTCATGGTTACTTATTTCTGTCTATTCATTTAAAAAGTGTTTGTCTCTGTGTTGTGTGTGCTCACATGCACAATGATAACCAAGATTATGAGTGAGACAAGGAACAAAAGTGTCCCACGCATTGTTGTATGGAGGGAAACAGTTTTGGGGAACATCTAGAAAGAACAGACTGAAATATGTTCAGGTAGGAACAGAATGAAATGTTCCCTAGTGAAAGCACCTGACTTTGCATAGCTTGGAATATTCATTATTTTACACACCAAAGCCTTCAAGCAAAACTATGCAGCTGTCAGAGTTCAACATATTTTACCCACCCTTCATAACATGCATCATAGCATGATGCCTCCCTACCCATGGTCTTCTCACTCCATGTCAGAGGTGGGATTGTCTCACAACACCCAACAGAGACTACTTTTCCCATGTTCAAACTGAATTAGCCATAATCCTATGTACTAGTTAGAGAAGTCTGCCATCTAGTGACTGATAGTGGTACTACAGGCTTTTAATCAATCATTATTAATAACCATGTTTGAAAAAATTAAATATCCATTAGATACACATCCCTATGTTACTTTAATATACATATCAAGTTTCAGGTGCCTAGGTTTCGTGGTTTTGAACTGTGACTCTGACAGACCCACACCTCTTTTACTATTGTAGATTGCAAAGAAGTACATTGTTCAATTACACCTCATAATTTATAACAGAAATGGGAAATACAAAGCCAACAGCATCTGGATGGCAATCCACAGCAGGATAGCCAATAGACATCTGGATAGCCAACAACATCTGGAAGTCTACATAATACACACCCCTGATTTATAAAGTTTGTAACAGCAAATTGTACAGGGAGTTATGATAACTGTTTCTTTGATATTTAGTGAGTATTGCCGGTTTTAGGTTTGCAATCCACACTAAGTTTTGTTAAAAGGAAGGCAGGATAGATAGGCAGCATACAGATAGATTTTGAGAGCCAACAGAGGACAGAGCAAAAAAGAAGCAAAAATGAATCTTGACTGTTTGTTTCTAATGATAATTAATAGCACAGGAAAAATTGCAAGAACATGAAACCAATAAAGAAAAATGTTTCCTTCACTGAAGAGCAGGTCTGTTTCTATTCCCTGTGTACTTTTCTAACTCCTGCTAATTAATGTTAAAATGAATTAGCTCTTTGCACTGAGACTGAAATATGTAATAATTTTATTATTTGAAATATGACTAAGCCTCCAAAAATGTGGTAAACTATGCTAGATTAAACATGAAGAAAACAAGCCACCCATTTAAAGAAATCACAAGTGCACCGGCCCATAAAGGAGTAATTGGAATTCATTAGATTTTAGCTAGTGGAAATATTTCCCACCAGAAATCATGTAAATTAAATGAAGCGTCATTCTGTTCTGGCTCTGATTTGGCTCCCGTAGCCCAAAAGTTTATATCAGTGCAATTCAGCTGCCATTAACAGTGTTACTGTTAATGGTTTCCAAAGTCCCTGCTTGACCCTAAAGTTATCATACTCCTGGTTACAAGCTGGAAGAAACTAGTTATAAATAACAAAGTCATTTGGAAATTATTCCTTTCCCCAACAACAAACATGTAACTGCATTACATTATTATGGTACCTTAGGGATCTCCAGACTGATGATTTATGCCACTTTGTGCTGTACCATTTAATGTCATTGCTGGACATATCTTACTACTTTAAATTTTTGCCACTTCCCTTTCCAACTGTTAAAGGCACATTTCACATTTGTGGGTGTGCTTGTGACACGGATTTTTACTATATAAATGGATGACCCTGTTACAGGTATCAGTCTTAGCATGCCTTAACACATGCTAATCTGCATGTTTCTCTAAAAGATTAGGTATAGCAAGTATTCATGTCAGTCATTCTTTGTTGATGTTATCCACATCCTCTCTATTCCTGCATCACTTAGTTGGAGCTGCTCATCCTTCATTTTGTATTCTGTAGTTCTTTCTTTCTTCTCTGTGTTGAAGACAACAGTGCCTCTCACCATGAAATATTATGTAACTTTGTAAATTAATGTTAAGAAAACTTTAGTATTTGTAAATAAACATGTTTCATATCTTTTTACAAAGATATGAAAATCTTTACAAAAATCCTGTTTTCTTTCTCTGCCAGACTCTGTATGGATAGAAGTATTGTGGGACTGGTTGTTGCTCACTTTCTATTTGCAAATACTAATTACTCTGCTTTTGAGATACACTACTATTTCTCATGTTCCCCAACAGTCAACCATCCTCTTAGGATGTCCCATTGTAATTTGTATTTTTTTAATACTTCAGAAGAAAAATGTAGTGCTTAGATTAATGAAAGAAAGAATTTTCCCCAGAGCTTCTTCATCCTTCGTAGATGGAAGAAGTCTCACTCAAGCACAGTAGCAGAAGGACTGGGTTGAAAAGAGGATGAAATCCTCTTTTCACTTCTCTGACTGGAAGAGCAAAGGGGGATGGATGATCAAAAGGATACAGGGAGGTAGTACACTTTCTTTTAATAAACTTCTAAAGCACTACACTTTCCTTCCAACATGATCTTTAGATGAAACCAAAATATAGGGAGGCATTGTGGCCAAGAAATGCTTTCAAATAAAGGTTAATCACCCAAGAGTGTAGTTCAAGGGTGTGGGCAAAATGAATTCTACCCACTCCATGAAACTTTCCTTTAGTGCACAAACTTCTAGCATTGTTGTAACTTAAAAGTTCAGTTGGGCATGGAAAAATATAGTTTAAGCATACAAAAAGATTAAAAAAAATTAAAAAGGAGGGCAGGCAAAGTTACTGAGGAAATGTGAACACAGCAGATGTAAGAAGAGTTCTAGATGGTTTTCTGGTTTTCAATTTCTCAGCCTCATCAGTGCTTGAAATTTGTGATCTGAAGGAAAATTCCATGGAGGGGCAAAATTCTTATTTTGGATGCCATGATCTCTTTTTTACATCCCACCCCTGTAGCTACATCACTAGATTCATCTCTCCTATTGCCTTCAAGGAGAGGAAATTCCTGGGCAATTTTGCCAGAAAAAGTGAAGTCTGGAATTGTTGGGAGGTTGGAGCCACAAAAATAGCTTTGAGAGCTGCATGAAGCAACAAGGCTGCACATTGTTTACCACTGAACAAGGAGTTTGTGTTTCCATCCATTCCTCCATGCACACCTATATGGATAAAATAGGTCTGAATTAGCTACACCTTATGATCATATTTCCTGTTTTGTTGTGTTCCACATCTTTGAACTTCTTGTATCTCATCCAGGTAGAGTTCTGTTCCAAGCTGAAAACTGCCACCGACATTACCCACTTCCATTAGAATCATCTTTTTGGCATCTGTAAGATGATATTCTTGTAGTACCTTGATGAAATGTGACATGACACATTTCCTGTGCCATCAACAATGTCCGGTCTATTTATAAAGTTGGAGTGCGTCAGACTGTGTTTAGTTATGAAACCAGGCAGGGGACAGACATGAGACAAATGTCCTTTTTCCCTACTTACATTATAGAGTCTGAAAGTGTTTGCCTTGTATCAAACGGATGCATTTACTGTCCTTTGAACCTCTAAAATGCAATGTTCAAAGGAGAAGAGAGCTCCCTTCAGGAATGTGGTGGGGGTGGTAATAAAGATTGCCAAAGAGCAAGAGGAAGAGGGGGGAATTGAAAACCAGATTTTTAATTAATTAATATTTTTAATTAAAGAAAACTTCTCCATGGAAAATATTATTCCCTCAGGAAGTCTGTGAGAAGTAATACTCTACAAAAAGTATAAGTTTAGTCAAAGGTGAAGAATTAAAGGTAGTAACCTGGTAGAGTAAATGAAAACTGACATGGGGGAAATTGAAGCCACTGCCTGTGGTGAGCTTTACAGTATTTAACATTGGTTGACCTGGACTGTGGGGCAGAAACCACTTTCATATGATCTGTTGAATCTTACACCTCAAGTTCAGTCCCTGCCAGATAGGCCAATGTCGAGTTGTTAAAGCATCAGTTCTGAAGGCTGACCGCATCTCTGTTGCTCACAACATAGGCCCTTTTCACACGGCATCTGCCATGCGAAAGAGGGCCTGGAGCCTTGCACAATTGCAAGGAGCGATCTGCATGACACCCTCGCAATCGCGCAAGGCTCCAGGGGCCGGCAGGCAACGATCACGCACCTTTGCATTTTCGGCTTTCAGCCGAAAATGCTGCACAATTGCTCCTGGGCCCCGCACACACTTGCCTGGCATGCGGAGCTTCGGGAGCCAGGCCAGTCGCACTTCCTGTCTCAGTGCAGCCTGGGAAGGTCTCAGGCTGCACTGCAAAAGGAAGAGGTGGGGCTCTCGTGCAAGCAGGAAGCTTGTGCAGAGCTGAAGAAGCAGGGAAGCAAGATCCTCTCACAAGAGGCTGCTTGCACGATCACTGCACCCCAGTGCCAAGAAAAGGTAGGCTGCGGAAAGGGCCATAGACTCGCAGCCAATTTGCATTGTCACCACAGTGCCAGCTATAATAGGGACATAGGAACATCTCTGCCACTCTCTGGTGGGAGTCTGGGCTATCACCCCAACTGGGGCAGGTCTTTAGCCAGTTAAAACCATAGACAGTCCTACAGTGTAAGTGGAGGCAGAATGCCTGATATAGGTGTTGTCTACAATAATTCCAGTTTTAATGAGTATAATAAAAGGAAAGAGAACCCACAGCTGGAACTCTCTTGTTAAGTTCCAGTTACAGTAGAACCATTGACTCAATAGTTGAACAATAAGTCAACACATAGGAAAATCCAATTAATTCATTGGCTCTCCTCTAATTGGGACTAACAATAGGAGGAAGGCCTACTTGTCTTTTCTCAGCCAGTAGATTTTGATGGGAAGGAGGTGGCAGAGTAAATACTTTGCGTGCATCATATCCCAGATTTAGCCCACATCATCTCCAAATACTGCTAATACAGACTTGTGTCTGAAGCACTACAGAATGGCTGCTGTGCAGCATAGACAATACTAAGCATCTTTCATGGCAGGAGGTTAGATTAGATGGCCCTTGTGGTCCTTTCCAACTCATATGTTTCTAGGATTCATGGCCATTTCTGCACTACACTGTTATAGTGCTATTATTCCACTTTCAACATCCTGTGGAATCCTGGGGTTTGCAGTTTAGGGAGAGGCATTTAGAATTCTCAGCCAAAGAGCTCTTTGGCCTCAGTAAACTACAAACCCCAGAATTCTACAGGATGTTGAAAGTGGAATAATAGCATTATAACAATGTAGTGCAGAAATGGCCTAAGTGTCAGTGGTCTAAGTTGGGTACTGAAGGAAGATTTTTGTATTCTAAAATGTGGGGGAGGGAAGTGCAAAATGTGAAGATTTTCTTGACTTTAGGAAGAAGTTCACCCACTGAAAACTGCCCTCGAGATCCTCACAGGTGTGTTCACAGTGCATCTGAAGCATATCTAATGACTGAGGCTTGCTTACAAAGCTAAGAATAATCTTTTCATGAAGATGGCAGTTCCCCAAAACTGCTGTTTGTGGAAAGAGGAGTGCTTACATTCAATCTGAAATGGCCACTTTGCTTATTTGCAGACGCAAATCCTCTCTCTCATTCTGTCAAATTTTGTTTTAGGCTCGTTGAACATCCTGTAAGAAGATCTGTCTATCCACTAGGTTGTTTATGTGCTCTGCAACATTTGCTGTTGTGCTGCAGGGGTAGAAAAACAAATCTGAGTGACACAGTATCCAAAAGCAATTGCGAAATGAGCTAAAGGAAAATTTGGACCTCAGATGTAAAACCAAATAATATCAGTATGACTGAATGCTTGTAGAGTTATATTTAGCCATACTGATGGCTGAACCTCCACAGTCCCTCCTCTTCATTAATCTGGAGTATCTGTGTTAATTTTCTACACATTTTTAGTCATGCTGAGCATACAGAATTGCACTTAGGGAAACTGGGAGTATTTCCCATTGTTCTGTAGGTCTCCAGCCATTGCAGTCAGAAAGCTTGCAAAGGCTTTATCTCAGGCATTTGAAAAATGGATAATAGATAGGTAGTCAGTAGAATGTGCTGGATGGAACATGTGAAGGCAAATAAACAAATTTTTGTTCCTTAACCATTTGCCATTTTTGGAATTCTGCCCCTTCTTTTCCTTCTCAAGACTTTTTTTTTTTCCTGAATGTTTGGAAAGCTTTTAAAATAACAAGTTGTGCCAATTCTTGGAATAAACAAATAGGTTAGCCCTTTGTACCATTGCTATGGTATTTTTGGAAGTATTAAATACATACAAATATGCACTTGATATTAACCAAAAGAACTGCTCTTATGTGGAGTAGGAATGGGGAATCATCCCAGTAAAATTTTGTAGGTATATTGGAAAAAGAAGCGAATCAGTGCAAACAGAAGAATGTTGAAAGCGTTGGTCAAGACTCTTAATTGCAGACATAGTTAGATCTGGAATGACATATCATCTCATGAGCCGACTCCTCAAATCGTAGCAGCAAGCAGCCACACAAAGCAATAGAATGCTGTTCTGCCAGTGATGGGGCAATATCTGGGTAATGTTTCCAGCCTCCTCCCACCAGAAATCGGTGGTGCAACAGGGGTTCTGCTTCTGATTGTCACACTACAGATCACTGATGGGATGGGGCTGAAAACATCATCCTACTGTGTTCGCATCATCAGACAAACAGACCTCCATTGCTCAGTTCAGCTGCTTCCTGTTAAGTTTAGGGGAGTGGGGACATTTACTATCATGGCACTATTGTAAACATGAACACCGAACAGTTATTAATGTGTATGTCTAGTTTACAAATGCATAACTGCTCAATAAGATGCCTGTCTCCATTCTTAAAATCAGGATAGCTCTAAGACCATGAAATCTAGACCCCTAAATATTGCATGGACACCAAGGCCATTTCCACACTATAACTATTTCTATTGTCCTCCCACCACGATCCTGGCAGCACCTTTGCTGGGAAGGGAGTGTGATAGGAACGCTCCCCTTTGCACCCCACTGGCTTCCTGTGGAAAGGAGCATGAGTGACAGGTTCCTTCCTTCTGCAGTGAAGCCAGCCTCTTTCCAGTGCTGCACTGGGGAAGGAAGCACCTCCGTTGCACTTCTGCCCCTTCTGCATGGTCAAGAGTGATGGGAGCATTGTGCAAGTGTGGGTGCTTAATGGATTTATTCTGTTAAGTGAATATCCCACAATTGTGATGGGTGGGAAACAGGTTGGCAGTGGGACCATGATAATGTCATGCAAAAGAATGACCCGTGAACTACTGCCATCGTGTCCCAAACCTGGGACTGCAATGCCATGAAAAAATGGCCTAAGGAGTTATTTTGTTTTTATGATGGATTAATTAATGTTACTTAAATTAATCTTTAGCCTGCAATTCCATTTTCACTCACTAGGTGGCAGACTATTCTAACCAGAAGTTTCCAAAAAGTTGAGAGCAAAAGAGAGAGAAGGTCTTGTTGCCTGATAAAGATGGGAGAGGACTGTGACCAGAGGGGAGGGCTAAACATCAGGAGGAAGTGACAGAAAGATAAGACAGAGAAAGAGTGGAAGATGATAGAAAGAGTGGACAGCAGATGGAAAGAGAAATAGAATGTAGGAAATGGAAATAAGAAGAGCAGCTGGATGGAGAAGGAAGGAGAAGGAGAACTGGATATATTAGGGGATAGAAAGAGCATTTAGATCTGTGGGAGAGGAACCACTAGTATAAATGGGTGGACAAGATGAGAAGAATACCTCCTGGGTGGGCTAGAATGGGTGCCATGGGCTAGGACTCACTTCCCCAGGTGAATAGCAGCTGCAAAGGAGGACAAGAAAGGAGCCAATTAGGCTGAGATGAGAGCCAGCTGGTTCCAGCCTTCTTAAGGAAGGCAGAGGGTGGTAGCTTGACACCAGACACAATGCATGTGTTTGCCAGCCCTTGTCTTCATGTCTGCTACAGATTCTCTGCTCACTATCTGCCTGCCTTCTCTGACCTTTGGACTGCCTAACCTTGCTCTCCACTTGATTCCTGACCTTTGGCCAGACACTGGACTTTGTTTCTGCTTCACCCCGATAAAACATTGGACTGCTAAGCTGTATTCATTTGCCTGCTGAGTATCTTGGCACTCTGTTGCCTGCCAATGGGCAGTCAGTGTCTACAACAATGGGAGAGAAAAGAGACATAGGTAGATGAAAGAGAAACATCCCAGAATGGGGTGAAGACTTATGCATGCAATGCTAAGTACTTCTGCAACTACTTAACACTATACAGGCAGCCAATATAACTTCAGATAACTCTGTCAATTTCTTCACTGGGTGAGTGTAATTTTCTTTTTCAAGGAAAAAACCTTTCCACCTTGCTTTCTGCCTTACACAATGACAGTAAGGAGACGTAGATTCCACAGGGCAAGATGTGTAAGTGGTTTTTATGTGACGGTTGCTCATTTGTCCTTGTTTGCATTTCTTGTCAATGGCATCATTTTTTCTTGCTAGCTTTACTACAAAATGTGTTTTCATAATGTATTTATTCTCCATATGTATTGTTGTAAGTCTGTCTTGGGCATCCTGAAAGGGCAAGTGGCAATGTATAAGCTAGAAAACATACACATGCAATCTTTTGTTCTGTATTTTTAAAAAAGAAAAATATAGTATTTGAAGCTTATCTCCAGATGGTATGCCATGTGGGTGGATCATGTAGTCACTAGCAACATATCAACCTTTCCTGGTTGCACTCTCCTAATAATATACAGCACTTACCCAGCTGGCCTGCATCCCATTACAATCAAGTAGCCATCAATCAGAGATGATAAAAACCTCATTTTAGCCCAGTTACCGGCTGGCTGGTTTGAAAGCGGGACTGAGCCAAAATCAACAAGGGCTTTGGGAGCCCTGGAAAATCCAAGTCCACTGCAATTTCATGAACATGGGAGGTTTTCATTTTTTAAATATTTCATTTACTAGGTGAAGGAAAAACATTTTGCTACAGTGCTAAAGATGGGGAAGAGTGACAGCTGATGGAAGAGATCCATTCTTCCAAGTCTCCTTTTCTCATCCTGAAACAGCAACTCTGTTTTTAATGAAAGGTTTCCATTTAGAGGGTTAAACAAAATAGGTCCTTACTGGTAGAAGCAGACTAGAAGTGTCTGAATGTGTTACGTTTGTTTGTTTTAAAATGAATTGACTTGTCTTTCCCATCACATTGCTAATGTCAGATTTTCTCAATTTGAAGAAAATTGTAGTATACGAAGCTAGTAAAGAAGTGCTCAGCTGAGAAGGTATGCCCTTTGGGGGGCATATCGTGATTTCAGGGGAGGCATGTAGGGTTTTAAATGAGATCCTTCATCGAGAAACATAGCTACATCTTTCTGGTCAATCTCTCAAAGTTAACTCCTCAACTCTACCTTTTCAGCAGCACAGCCTTGCCCAATATGGCTATTTCCATGGCCATTTCAGCACTAGACTGTTATAGTGCTATTATTCCACTTTCAACATCCTATGGAATCCTGGGGTTTGCAGTTTAGGGAGAAGCCATTGGCCTTTGGCCTCTTTCTAAACTGAAAACCCCAGGTTTCCATAGAATGTTGAAAGTGGAATAATAGCACTATAACAGTCTAGTGTGGAAATTGCCCATGTTGTCAGAAAGCAGGGAGTTTAGCAGAGATACATCAAGCTCCTCTCTTCCTGTATCTGGATGCACTGCAACAGACATCTTCAGAGACTTGTCCAAATACAGGAAATAGTCATGCATGTGGTGGATGGGGAGCTGAACTGCTGAAAAGTTAGGCTTCCGGGGAGACATTTAGTAATTGCAAGTGGAACAATCATAAAAGTGAAAAAGCAAGCTAACAACTTCCTAATTACTGAACAGAATGCCAGCCACCATTTTAAAATGGGCAAAATCCATAATACTTATTGCTTTCCTTGCACTCATCTTATTGCGTCATCTAATTAATTTATGTATTAAAATATTTATATCCGACCCTATATCCAAAGATGTCAGGGCAGCTTACAATAAAATCAATTGTTGCAGAAAGTACAGAATCAACATGTAGGTAAATCCAATTGATTCAATGACTCTGGTATAATTGGGATTAAAAATAGAATTCAAAGACTTGAGGCAAGAGAGAGTAACTTCAGTTCTTGCATTCTTAACAACTGAAACAAACTGTCCTGTGCTTAGAAGCAGCAAGTCCTAGGAAAGTGAAGCTCTGGTAGAGCTGAGTCACAGTAGAGTCAAAATGAGGGGAGGTATAATAATGAGGTCTCTAATGTTCCCAAGTCACTCATGGGGCACAAAGACTCAGGAATTACAGAGCCAAGGAAGCAGAAATTTTTTAGCCAGTGTGGGCTTATTGTCCAGGGAGTCTCATTACCCATGTCTCCTCTTGATTATTCAAGCACAGGACTTGTCTTCTGGAGTTGTAGATTTTTCATGAGGTCTGACTTCTCTGCCTTGGATTCCTCAGATTCCACAGAGTGAGTCATAACATAAACAATGTACGTTGCATTGATGGAGGAGGAGATTAAAATAAATATTGGCCTTTATCCTGTTGATTAGCCCAGGCGGGAGTACACTCATTGAATCTATTGCGGGTTAGAGTTTCCCAGGGTGTTAGTCCTTTGGGGAACTCTATGAAAGCTAAAGCTGGAAGGAATTAGCCTTCTTTTAGCAGAGTTGCAGATAGTGGTGTACTGAGGTGAAGGTGGGGAGGCAGGATACCCTGGGCAGCATGTTTTTTGGGGCAGCGCTGGGCCACCCTCCACACACTGACAGATGTCCAGCAACTAGATGGGCACTGGAGCCTCCTGGAGAGTTCTGCTGGAGGGGTATGCCACTCTCAGAAAGGGAGCTGTCCTTCCTTCCCTCTCTCCCTCCCAATCTGGAGTCAAACCTATTTCCAGCCAAAGCAACAGCACTGACACTAGCAGACCTCCAGTTTGGGTAGGGAAGGAGGAGAGGAGAGGAGAGGAGAGGAGAGGAGAGGAGAGGAGAGGAGAGGAGAGGAGAGGAGAGGAGAGGAGAGGAGAGGAGAGGAGAGGAGAGGAGAGGAGGACCCCTGAGAAGGTGAGGAGAGGCACCTGCCTTCCTCTCCACCCCACCTCCAAGACTGGGATGAGCCCAGCCCAGCTGACTCTCCGAGGAGGAGAGGAAGAGAGAGAGGGTGCTCACTGCTGCAAGAATGCTGGCATATCTCTGATTTTATGCAGAGAGCCACCTCTAAGTGTGAATGCCCAAAGCCCAATCACCCAATGCCAATCAAGCAGTTTTTATTTGGTATTTTGGATAGGTCCTCCCTCCCCTGAGAAGGGTGGCAAACTCAGGGACCTCCCCCTGGGGGATAGGGAGGACCTATCCAAAATACCAAATAAAATCTGCTTGATTGGCATTGGGTGACCACTCCTGGGTGGCAAAAGCTCTAGCTACACCAATGGTTGCAGAAAGCATGTCCCAATCTGTCGGGCACTCAGTGAGGCCCACCATTAATATAGGAATTAGAATAGTAATTTAGTGGCCTTGAAGTACCAGCCTGAGAGTGCAGCTGCAGATAGATAACAAGACACTGCTAAGAAAGGAATCCAAGGGAGGGCTTGGGATGTTAACGTCTTGCTTTCTGCTACCCTGCCAGTCTGAGCTCTGAAGCCATCTTCATATACTACAGTTCCAAAATAAAATGCTTTGAAAAGAAGCTTTGAGACTGTGGTTCTTCAAGATCTGACACAATCTCTGTGTGTCTTCCCTGAACTAGGCTGACTCGAAAGCAAAAACAAGACAGGCAGCTTCAGGTTCCAAACTTAAAAAAATTACTAAGAAACTTTATAATTACATATCCATTAGAAAAACTAGATCCTAACTAACAAAATATTTGGGAAGATAGTATCTTCATTTTAAACTCACCAACCTCTTGGTGAAGAGGTTAGTATAGAGAAAGAAGTTGCTAGAAGCAAGATTGCTAGAGAGAGAAGTGGGCATGACCTTCTAAGTATGACCAGTAACTGACATCAGAATGTATCCTGGGTCACATGGTCTGCATACCGTAGCCAATCATTTTAAATAATACAGAAAAACAGTTGTGAATTTAGCTGTGAGGTCAGAAAGGTCTTTATTATTCAAAGGAAACTTAACCCTATCCTGTCTAAACCCCATTTGTCCTAGAACAAGAGAGAGGGAGAGAGAATGCTAGAATTTTCCTACAGAAACAATTGCTTAATGGTGAGTCAACATGTAGGGACATTCTAAAGCTTCCAATTGATGGGATTAACAATAGGAACCATTCTATTGATTCCACTCCCCCCTTCAATTACACATGCTTTGATTTTGTGCTGTGTAAAATTTAGAATAAAATTATTAGAGGAGGCAGTTTTTTGAAGGGAGCATGAGATTTTTGCATTTATCGAAGGGGGAAGTGGATCTTAGAAAGGTTAAGAGATGCTGTACAAAGGAGTAGCTTTCTCTCTGAGTCAGCTCTGCCAGGCAGAGAGCTGCAGTATCCTGTTGAGTCTGCCTTGTTTTCCCCTTAAAAGACCTTAACATCTTTCTTGTGTAGCAAAATCTGGCTTCACTGCTATACATATGAAAGCCACCCAACACAATATGGTATCTAATGTCCAAGAAGCCATTGGCCCTGCCTCTCCTACTGTCTCTGCCCAGCATCCTCCTTGCTTACAACTCCAAATACGTTTGGAGCAAGGTGACTAAAATTGGGCCATGAAACAATATAACTGTACACAGAGGCAGCTGGTGGCTTCCATCTCAGTGGGTTACTAAATCTGTTCTCTGTCTCAATTTTAACCTGAACTTTAAAGAAAATATCCAAGTGAAAAAACTTTGCTCCTCAATTAGATTGGGTCAAGTTCAGTCAAAAACCCACCTGATGGAAATAATACTATCACTATTCTGCTTTGGTTAGTCCATACATGGAGTACTATGTACAGTTCTGGGCATCACATTTGAAAAAGGATATTGGAAAGTTGGAACATCTCTGGCAACCAAGATGGTAAAAGCTCTGGAAACCAAATCCTATGAGGAAAAGCTTAGGGGGCTAGATATGCTTAGCTTGAAGATTAAGAGGTGGTGCAATAGGTGTTTTTACTTATCAGATGTGGTGAAGTGTAGAAGATGGAGCAAGACTGTTGTACTGCTCAAGAGACTAGAATGCAAACCAATTACAAACAATTCCACCTCAACATTTTGAAGAATATCCTGAAAGTGAGAGCTATTAAATAATGGAATGAATTGCCTAAGAATGTGGCAGATTCTTCTTCACTGGAGGGCTTTAAACAGAGGTTGGATGGCCATCTGTCAGGAGTGCTTTAGCTATAAACTCCTGCATACCAGAGGTTTGGCCTAGATGGCTTTGCAGTGCCTTCCAACTCTCTGATTCTATGATTCTGGGGAAGCCTGAGAAGGGGAAACATCATCCCTGCTAGCCAAAAAGTCATTCTGGATAGTCAAAAAGTCCCAGTGATGTAATCTGTGGACTCTGGGTCTACAACAGTACTGGAGACATAGTATCTACCAGATTTTTTTAACTGTTGGTGGCAACATGGCGACAGTGGCAGTTGATGATAATTACATTGTGCTTTTAAAACATTATATGCCACTTTGGAACCCATCCTGGAAGAAAGCTGGAATATAAATAACATAAAATAAATAATAAATACTCACTGAGGCAGACTCACCAGAGGTGGAATCAAGGGTCACCAGAGTCAGAGCCATCTTTACCTAGTGTGTAACATAGCCTTTTTTCTATTAAAGTCTAGGTAGACATTATATCCCCTGTTCATGGGGTAGGGGCTAGGTGTGTGGTACCTCTGAGTCAGACAGTAGGACCTCGTCTGTGGAGCACTCATCCTTATGTGTTTTTACTTCATTGCAGCAGTATGTACAGTTGTGCTAGAAGGCACTGAAGTTTCAAGGGAGAGAAACTGTTCTCTAAACTGCAATTAATAACAGAATAATCAGGCTTTTAACACAGGAAGATCTTAAAAGAATGGACTGGGGGAGGGTGCTGTACTGTTTTAATTCTTGTTTTTAAGACCTTTTTATCTCTTTTAATTGCATTATTATGCCTCATTGAGCTGCTGCTTTAATTCTGTAAAACAGTTTAATTTTATTTAAATATGCACTGTTTATATGTTTTTAAATTGTATCAAGTTGTGAGCCACTTTGGGTCCCAGTTTTGAGAAAAAAGCAGGAAACAAACAAACATAATAGTAGTAGTAGTAGTGGTGATAATAGTAATAATAATAATAATAGTAGTAGTAGTGGTCAATGATCAAGTCTGATTGTCATAAATAATCCTTGATTGCAAATAGCATTGTGCTTTTGCATCTTTTCCAGGTGAGTATATTGCTTAGTGACTTAAAATAAATAGCCTGATATATAAGCAAAGGAATCTCCCCAAAAGGTAATATTACTGACAGCTCTGCTATAACTTTCAACCACTTAGCATAAGCCTGCACTGCTAAATCTCTCCGGGTAAACTATGCAGAAATGCAAAAACCCACAAAGGTATTAAGAGTGATTTTGATATAAATTCCAATTTTATTTTATGACCATTTTACAGCTGCTGGTACATAGCGACTCCCATAAACTTCCACAGAGAAGGCAAATGTTACTTTTTTTTTTTTCTGGAGGGTTTCAGTTAGTTAGTTTATTGTGACACGTTAGCAACATTTTCCCCGCACAGCAGATTCATAAGGGTTTTTTTTAATGTGACTTAAGCTAGCAGAAGACACATAAAAAGATGTGATTATGCTTTTTAAGTATTCATAAAATATGTTACATTCAATTTACACATCCACCTGGATTTCTGCCCATGACAGTTAGAACTCATAGAGGAGACTGTGAAGTACAGTATGTGAACATCTGCCTAGGGACTGTGCTGGGAATCAGATACAGTGATATGGTATGACATACAAAGTGCTAGAGATGTGTGAGAAATTCACTCCATCATGGTTTTCTTTAATGGATTTACCGAGTCCTCATCTCCCAGGCTGAATACAGAAACAGAAGCAATTTGCAGTATGAAATTCATAAAGAAATGACCATAAATGTGATGATGGTGACCATGTTGTTTAGCTTTAAAAGACAACTGAATAAATTCATAGAGGATAAGGCTATCTGATGTTGTTGTTGTTGTTGTGTGCCTTCAAGTCATTTTCAATTTATGGACACCCCAAAGCAAAACTATCACAGGGTTTTCTGGGACTGAGAGTGTGTGATGTGCCCAAGGTCAGCCAATGGGTTTACATGGCTGAGTAAGGAATCAAACTCTGGTTTTCAGAGTCACAGTCCAATGCTCAAACCACTATACCACACAGTGCCTAGTGAAGAGGAATTTCTTCCCCTCATAAACCCAGGAAAAATTAGGAGACCATGCTGGTGAATCATGCTTCCAACTTTCTTGAAAGAAATGTGTTTCTGTCTCACACTCTGGCCCTTTCAGCATCTAGCGAGAGGCTCTCGCATCCCAGTTCCTTCAGCTCCGCAGCTGCTGCCTGCTTGCATGAGAGGCCCTCCTCTTCCTTCCGCAGTGGAGCCTGGGATTTTCCCAGGTTGCACTGAGGCAGGAAGCGCGAGTGCCATGGCTCTGGAGCTCTGCACACATGGCAAGTGTGCGTGGGGTCCCGGAGCAATGCACGACTGTACAACATTTTCAGCTTGCAGCCGAAAATGAAATAGTGCACGATCGGCGCCTACCAGCCCTGGATCATCATGCGATTGTAATGTGTCATGTGGACTGCTCCTTGGAGTCACGCGGCACTCCAGGAGTCCCTTTGCATGGCAAATGCTGTGCAAAAAGGGCCTGACAGCCAGACTGCTGCACAGAATGGCAGCCCTGAATCAGTTGTTCATACACTGTAATTACAGTTTCCAAAAAGTCTGTGAAGCCCTCAAACCTTATGCATGTGCTGAGGCAATTTTTTACCAAACTATGTATTTAAGGTTGATATTTTGGTTGTCTGTTAAGCCAGCTGTTAGATTCACTGTCTATTCTTCTGTGCGAGTAAGTTATTCTGTCAGAAAGCCCCTGCACCCCTCTGTTCCACTGAAGAACAAGATGTGGCAGATGTCATCTTCACCAGCTAGCTTGGTGGTTCCTGGTTGAATTTGCTATTAGCCATGGCAGATATCATTACACTGGGGCCTATAGCACCATAAGCCAAAGCCAAAACAAAACCTCTCCGCTAGACATGATAGGTGTATATTACTCTATTATTATAGGCTGTGTGCCTCTGATTATGACTTCCTCAGTTTTTACTGCATTCATGTCTTGTTTGGGAGCTTTCAATTGGCATCTGGTTGGTCAATGCAGAAACAGAATGCTGAACTAGATTGTCCTTTAATCCAATTCCACATGGTTCTTTCTGTTTCCTTAGGCTATCCCTCCAGATTTTGGAGCTCTCTTCATTTGCCGCCCACCCACGAAATGAGGAGACCACACACAGGGCTTGGGTTGAACTAAGGGCAATTTATTAATATGCCTAATTAACATACATGGTAATGAACCTGAACTTGAACTTGAACTTGAACTTGAGCGTGCAAATGATGTTTATTCTAAAAGAGGGAGGGGGCCACCAACCTGGGTGGACCAGGGCAAGAGTCAGCCTCAGACCATCTCCCCTGGCCGCAGGACGAGATACCAGGCCCCAAAGTCACGCCCAGAACGTGGACCATGACCTTGGCCGGCCCCTGTCTGGAAGGTGAGCCCGAAATCGAGTCCCCCGGGCTCAAGCCAGTAAGGGCTAGTCCCGGGCCCTCCTCAAGGATAGTCCTTATCCTACACCAAAGGGTTCCATAGGTACACGCCGAAACCCATGGACCCCCCCCTTACCGGCCAGGGAACCTGCAATTGAATGTGGATACCTATTTAACCACCTATTTATGACACCACCCGAAGCAGCGAATTACCCCGATCCCTTGGCGCAGTGTAGGGTAGGCAAAAAAAACCCCGTAAAAGGGGAAAAAATTCCTACCCAGCCCCGAAGCGACCAGCAGTCCTTACACTGAAACCATAGGGTGGGAGGGTGGGTCGCAGGGATTCAGAGAAAGAGGCTGGAGGGGAGGCGGGGCCGCCCTAAATAGAGCCTCAGCGCCCCGCCCCCTTCAGCCTGTGCTCTCCTCTCGCGAGAGGACGGCAAATGGCGTCCCCCACCACCACCCGCTTCACGTGGGTGGGGGTGGCTGGATTTTCAGAACTAGACCAAAACCTTCTCAAAAGCACCTCCTGAGGCTGCTGCACCATCACTTCCAGCAGAAGATGTAAAGAGTATTTACTAATTTTCTCATGCTCAGTGAGAAAGGATGTTTCAACAGGTTGAGACATCCCAAGGTGGGCGGGGAAGGGGCAGGACCTGTCAGCTGAAATGTGATTTTTTTTCACCTCTGTGTGAGAAGAAAAAGACCAATACATTCTTTCAAAGTTTTTTTTTGTTTTTAGCATGCAAAAAAAAATGTATTTTGCACAAAATATAATGATATTTGTGTGAAAGAATAATCTCTTTTGTGCAGAAAAAAAGGCTGTTCCACACAGAAATGTTGTTTTCTGCACATACACACACACACACACACGCACACACACAAAATGCTGTTTTAAATAGTTCTATGTAGTAAATTGGATTTTCTGCACATGCTGTTTCCTACAGAGAAAATGCTGTTTCTGTCCGAAGGAAACCATGCTTGAATTTTGTAGAAAATAAGTCCCAAACTGCAAACAATTCTCCTCAGTTCAAGATTCTCATCATCAGTTTCCCAAAGTTTGAGAAATGTGTTATTTTTAAACAATCTTCAAATGTTTTGGTTTTTTAAAATATTCTTTCTGTCCTTAATCTGTAAACATTTGATCCGCTCCTAGTATAACAGACACAGGAGAAAGCCAAGTTACATGATTTTTTCCCCCCTACTGTATGATGGTTTTCACTTCAATAACTAGGTGATGGAGAGAAAAACAAGACTGTAAGCATTACGTGTGAAGAGGGAGAAATCATTAGATTAAGGGCATGTACCTGGTCTCCAGTCCTTTCTTGGTGTCACCATTAACTGCTTTTCTCCACTTAAACCATTAAACTTTACAACACTACCTGTTATGCACTAGCAATTAATTACACCAACGATAACCTATAAAATTAAATTTTGTTGCATAGAGCACACTGGAATGGAGATCTTGCGCTAACTAAAATGATGTGCCAACAATTAAAATGTTCCAATCCCTCAGGAAATACTGCTGTGGAATATGAATGTTTAGGGAGATAATAGGGAATAGTAAAGCCAGTGTTAAAAGAGTAATTTTGAATAATCGTAATATAAGACTATCACTTAGCCCTAATAGAGCACTTTTCCTCTTCCAAGTGCTTTACAAAAACACATCCACTAATTAAATCCATCAGCACTCCAGCAAGGAGAGATAGGTAGGGGAATATGTTAAAATGCTTCTGCCTCTTTTTGTCCCTAGAGGATAGAACTGTATCAAGGAGTGTAAAACCATAGAGGAGATACAGATAACAGAACCAGTATTACTATATTCTATTCCAAGGATTCAAAAGCATTACGGCAAGAGAGCCAGCTGGTGTAGAGTGAGTAACTGGCACTAATTAAATCCATCAGCACTCCAGCAAGGAGAATAGGTAGGGGAATATGTTAAAATGCTTCTGCCTCTTTTTGTCCCTAGAGGATAGAACTGTATCAAGGAGTGTAAAACCATAGAGGAGAAAACAGATAACAGAACCAGTATTACTATATTCTATTCCAAGGATTCAAAACATTACGGCAAGAGAGCCAGCTGGTGTAGAGTGGGAATGGCTTATTTAGAATCACAGAATCTTAGAAACCTAAACTTGGAAGAGCCACAAGAACCATCTAGTCCAATCCCTCACCATGCAGGAAATCTCAAGTGCAGCACACTAAAAAAGCCCATCAAACCTCTGTTTAAGACCTCCAATTAAGAGAATCCACATATGTACCCACACGAGGCAGTTATCTACTATTGAATAGTTCTTACATAAATAAGTTTCCTGGTTTAGGTAGAATCTCTTTCTTGTAATCTGAATCCATTGGTTCATGTTCTAGTCTGGAGAACAGAAAGCAACTGCTTCATCTTCTATATGACATGCCTTCAGATAACAAAGACTATCATGCCACCTTTCAGCACTTTCCACAGCTTACTTGGTCCTAGCGGTGTCCCGCAAGGGTCTCAGTAGAGGCTCTCCTGGGAAGGGAGCACGGCAGGTGCACTCTCCTCTGCACCGACTGCCTGTGGGAAGGGAGGAGGCATGATGGACATGCCTCTTGCTTCTGCAGTGCAGCTGGGCACTCTCCCAGGCTGTGCTAGGGCAGGAAGCATAGCCATTGTGCTTCCTGACCCTCTGCACACCAGGTAAGTGTGAGAAGGCAGTGGGATGGCTGCATGATCACCTGTCATTGATGAAGAGAATCCGTCAATGATTTGCAGCACAATTGCGATGTCTGGGGACAGGAGAATGATGGGATGACATCATGCAGAACCATCATCCAGGTCCTGTCCATCTCCTGTCCCCAGTGTGAGATGAAAATGTCCTGCAGAAAGGGCCTCAGTCTTCTCTCATCCTCCCTGAGTCAGTCCTCATAAGGCTGGGTTTCCAGACATTTAATCATCTTGACCAGTCTTCTCCGGATATGTTCCAGCCTGTTGATATCCTTCTTGAACTATAGTGCCCAGAAATGGACACAGTATACCAGATGGGGTCTGATCAAAGCAGAACAGAATAGCACTGTACAACTTCGCTTGATCTGCACACTGTGCTCCTGTTTATGCCCCCTAGAATTCTATTGTAGGTCTTGAAAAGCTGCTTTTCAAAAAAGTAGTTAGTTACATAACCATTACAAGCCCCCAAGATTTTATTTAATTACTGTCACAGACCTAATCCCAGCTAGACCCATTGTATCAACTGCTGAGTGACAAGTCAGCCCCATTGCTCCAGTGGATCTATTCTAGTTACAGCTTTGTTGTGGTTGTGTGACTTTCAGTAATTTCTAGGTTATAGCAACCCTAAGGCAACCCTATCATGGAGTTTTCTTGGCAGAATTTATTCAGATAGTGTTTGCCTTTGTCTTCCTCTGTGGCTGAGAGTGTGTGACTTGCCCAAGGTCACCCAGCGAAATACCATGGCTGCACAGGGATACAAACCCTGGTCTCCCAGTGTCCTAGTCCAATACTCAAACCACTTAAATCTAGAAGCTAGATTTAAGGCATAGTTAGAAGTTTTTTTTAAAGTAACCTTTTCCTTTAACTTTACTCCAAAATAACTAAATAGATGCTTTTTAGTTTTAAAATTTAGCAGGGGGAAAAAAACCTCTGAACATCACAAGTCATTGTTCTTCAGTAGAAAACATGTTATCTTTCTATCTACCTTGTCCTACAAGAGAGTGTGAGGTAGCAGAGTAAAGCGCAAGGGCCAGCACTTGACCATGTGATATTTCTCCTCCATTAGGCAAGGTGACAGCTCTTAAAGTATAGACTGACTTAGAACAGAGGCCTGTGTTCTGTGTTTAGCCCCCGTTTGAGTAAACCCACTGAACCACTTGACTCACAATTCAACAACAGATTCAGGAGAGTCTACTCAAGTCAGCACTAATCTATAGGCCACAGTTACTCCACAAAAGACACAGCATTATCCCCCTTATGTTCATAATCTAACTAAGATTATGAACATAAGGGGGATAAAGCTGTATCTTTTATGCCCCACTTAGTGTTAAAAGGAATTAATTACAAGTACATCCCAATTGCAAAGCATATTTATTGATCTGTTGTTGTCGTGTACCTTCTAGTCATTTCTGACTTATGATCACCCTAAGATTAACCTATCACAGCATTTTCTGGGGCTGCGAGTGTGTGATGTGTCCAGGATCAGCCAGTGGGTTTCCATGGCTGGGGCCGTTTCCACACAACATCACTATAACACCATAGCAGCAGGTTGTTACCAGTCCAGGAGCCATGCTTCTGCACGATATTGCTATTCAGCTGCTGTCCCATCTTCAGTCATCGCCAAATTGCCATATTCTACTTCCAGAAAAAAAACATTAAGAGCCTCCTATAGCACTTCAATCCAGTCAGTCATCATAGGCCGTTTTCGCACTGTGTTTTGGAAGTGAGAGGGCCCCTTGAGTGTCGCGTAAATGTGAGGAGTGGTCTGCATGATGCACTCGCATTTACACGACCCTCAAGGGCCGGACGCAGAGCGGGCACGCATCTTTTCATTTTTGGTTTAAAGCCGAAAATGCTGCGCACTCATGCATTGTGTCAGGACCCTGGAACTCCAGGACACAAGCTCTGAGTCTGAGCCAGAGGCCCTGGAGCCTGCTGCACCAGCACAGCCCAGCCCAGAAGCTGCCCCAGACACAGAGCCCTTGGCCCCAGTAGTCCCAGCAGCAGAGCCAGGGGCTGCCTCAGACCCAGCCAAGCCAGAAGAGTCAGATAGTGAGATTCAAGAGCAGGTGCCTACTTACCAGCAGCATTGGGAGCAAAAGACTGCTCTCAGGAGGTCAGAGCATTTAAATAGAAAATGCCAGGCAATCAGGGTCCAGCTGAGATAACACCTGGAGGAGTGATCTGCCTGTAAAAGCACTCACTCAGCCTTGGGTCTTTGTTGGCTCACAACCGTCCATTTTGGGGTGCTTGTCGTGTATCTTGGATCCCTGTCTTGCCTCCTGGAACACTGCCTGACCTGCTGGAATGCCGCCTCCTTTTGAGCTTGGACCGGCTCTGGTAACTTCTCTTGCTTGAACAAACTCTGACTATTTACTGAGAGCCTGGCTGTGACGTAACAGCCAGGGAGTCTCCTTGCTGCCAGAAGCTCTTTTATTTACTGCTGCTTTATCTATTCATTTGCTGTTTGCCCAAAAAGCTCTTCGATTTATTGCCTTATTTGAGAGAGACTTGTTAACCGGCTCTTGAGGCTGCTTGCCAGGCCTTGGCATTGACAGATTGTGAGCCGACCAGCAGCCTTGAGGCGGGGAGAGGAGCCTCCGAGAATGGAAGCCTTAAAGCAAGACAATCAAGCCCTGCAGACTCAGGTATCTCAGCTGCTAGAAGCTGTGGCTGAGCTACAGAGACAATTGGCTCAGCTTGCCACGGCACACCACGCCAAGCGGATCCCTGTGGCTGTGCCAGATAAATTTCAGGGAGACCGTGCACAATTGGAGACCTTCCTGGCCAACTGTAACTTGTTTTTTCAAGTGCGCAGGGCGGACTTCCCAGATGAACGTGCCCAGGTGGCATTTATCCTCAGCCTGCTGCAAGGGCCCGCTGCCAAGTGGGCCACACCACTCCTGTGGCAGGATAACCAAGTACTGTACAGCATGACTGCCTTCCTCCAGGCTTTTAGGTCAGTGTGGGGGGATCCGGTGCAAGCCGAGACTGCCAGCCGGCAACTTCATCAGCTGCGCCAAGGGAAGAGACCGGTCCAGGAGTATGTCACGGCCTTCCAGCTCCTGGTCCAGGATGTGGCCTATAATGACCCCGCCCTGCAGGACCAGTTTAAAGCAGGGCCGGCCCAGGAGATTCTGGACGAACTGGCCCGTTGCCCCCCACCAGCTACCTTGCAGCTTCTGATTGAGCAAGCCCTGCGTATCGATGGGCGCCTAGAGGCATGCAGGCTGGCTCGTCAGGCGGCTCTCCCCCGGGCTCCTGGGCCTTGTGGGGCGGTGGCCACTCGAGAGGCCAGCTCCAACCCAGGACCTGCCTGTGCACTTCCTCCTGAAGAGCCCATGCAGCTGGGAGGAGCACACCCCCGCCTCTCCCCAGCTGAGAAGGAGCGCAGGAGGCAGGCAGGCCTCTGTCTGTACTGTGGACTGGGGGGTCATTTCGCTAGAAGCTGCCCAGCCAAGAAGCCCAGCTTGGCCCAGTCGGGAAATGGACTTCCCCAAGCCTAGAGGAGCTGTGCTGGTGCAGCAGGCTCCAGGGCCTCTGGCTCAGACTTAGAGCTTGTGTCCTGGAGTTCCAAGGTCCTGACACATCGCTCCAGCGCCCCACGCGCACTTACCTGTTGTGCGGTGCATCGGGAGCTGGGCCGGTTGCGCTTCCTGGGCAGTGCAGGCTGGGAAAGGTCCCAGGCTGCACTGTGAAAGGAAGAGGCGGGGCGCTCGTGCAAGAAGGAAGGAGCTGTGGCGCCTGAGCAGCAGGAAAGCAGCAGGGATGCGAGAGCGTTCCTTCCAAGGCTTCTCTCGCGAGGACCCCAACCCAGCAACACAAACAGATAACATGCAAAAAGGGCTATAGTGCAGTACCTTTATAGTGCTTGATCACGCTTCCTGTTACGGTAGATTTAGCAGTGGGTAGGCTGTGGGCATATCCAACTCATCACTCTCTCAGTGACTCCCATGGCATAGTAACTTCCTATCACCTCTCCCTGTTTATTTTAAATGTCTCCTTTGAATCAAAACTTTTAATTTTTTAAATACATTTTTAAACAGTATAGGGCAAAAGTGCAATAGTGTACTGGCATATCATGCTGTTACAACATTGCTGTGTTAGTACAGCTGCCAAAAAAAAAAATCACTGCGCGTTCAGGGTGGTAGGTCAAGGTGAAGGCGAGGCATGGGAGTGGCCAAAGATGCAGTAATGCGGAAGGAACACTGGTGGCCTATCTGCTTAAGAGGGAAGGGTGTTCTCTAACCCAATGGCATTGTGTGAATGGCAATGCTGCCATTATAACAGTATAACATTAATGGCCTGGGTCAGGAATCTAACCCTGGTCTCCAGGGCCGTAGGCCAATGCTCAAACCATTACACGATGCGCGTTGTCTAGTACAGAGCAAATTATAAAACACGGACAGAGCGGCCCTCATTTAGTCCCCATAAATCCAACCACATCAGTTCTTTGCATCTACCTTCAGGAAATCAGATTTGGTCCACATGGAAAACCTACCCAACCTGTTAGTCTCTCTCTTTCAGTGCATATGTATATGTGCAGTTGAGCACAGAAATCTAGGTGGCAGATAGAAGCTTACCGCACCCCTGCCAGGCTAGTTTAGGCAAGCAATTCTTCTAAGTGGAGGATCAGTTAAGCATACAGGCCACCTCCTTCAGACACATGGTCTGATATGGCTTTAGCACTGTTTTGAAGTTTCACTTCCACAGGCCAGTTTTAATTGATCTTTTTCACAGAAAGAGATCACAGAAAGAGATCAAGCATGTTCCAGTTTCCACACAGAGCCTTAAAACTGTGAAATTATTCTGAAACCTTTGTCTCCCTCTCTTTAAAAGTCACCAGTATATCAATGATTTAGTACTTGTAAATGTGGCTGATGAAACCTTTTATGTTAATTCTGTCATTTAGCTAATTTGTAGTATTATAATTTACAGGCAATACTTTAATCCCTTCCTTCTGTGTGATGCTTCATTGAATTGCCACTCACCCAGGATCTAGTCTGTTGAAATATAAAGAATCTCTCAATCTCTCTCTCTCTCTCTCTCTCTGTGTGTGTGTGTGTGTGTGTGTGTGTGTGTGGAGGAGTGTGGTGTGTGTATGTGTGTTTATACATCTTTCAGACAAACAGAAAAAGAATTTACCAGGGGTGAAATGTACAGGATTTGATTCTGAAGTTGGCAAGAAATCATTATTTGTGACTAAAAATATTGCCACAGAAATCATTTGCCAAGTAATGGAGTCTTCAAAGTTCCATTTACTTTGAGGGTCTGCTTATATTTTGTAATATAATTCCTTGAGGAGGAAGATATTATATGGGAATAAAACCCAACAACAACCAAATTACACAGCATTTGGAATGTTAGATTAAATGTAAAAAGTAGACTTATTTGACATCATATTATTAAAGGTATCTATTAGATGGGAGAGACAGATACATAAACACAGTGTTGGAAATTAGTGTATATAAATGTAAACAAGATCAGTTTTCAAACTGACAAACTGAAACTTTATTTGCACAAATATAATATTAAAAAGGCTGAACATTCCAGGACCCATTTTGAAGAAAATCATTCATTCCTAAGTCTCACAAACAGTGATGTAGACTCAAGCCGACTGACTCAGATTCAAGTGGGACTTAAATCACTTCAATGACTTGACTTGGACTCAACTCAGCAATAAATGATGCACTGACTCAACTCAAGACTTGTATATTTTTAGTGACTGGCTTGCTGCCCTTGGTTCAGTAACATACCATATTCATCCAGAAACCTTACAACTTTGAACAATGCTTCCATCACTTTTTGCCTACTGGTCATGTGACAATCTGTCTCAAGCCCAAAGTGTGGGCACATTTCTCAGAGGGGAACAGCAAACTGATTAGGCGACGGGCTTGAGGCAGGGTTGAGGTTTGCTCAGCAGTCTGTCTCTAATGTATAGTGGAGGAGCCTTCTAAAACTTTTCCTACGAGCGAAGGGCATGTTCCTCAGAAGGCATGTTTCTCAGAGAGGAACAGCAAATGTGGTAGGCAATGGGCTTGAGAAGGAAGGATCCTTCCTTCTAAAGCTTTTGATGCCTTAGTAATGTGGAGTAAGAAGGATCCCATTATCCACTTCCAAAGCCACAGATGCTTTTATGTACATTCACACAAAAGATTCTAGCTTTGGGAGAGGGAGTAAGAAGGATCCTATTCCCCATTTCCGAAGCTGCAGATGGTAAAATTGCAAATGTGAAGGGCTAACTCTACTTAAATTGTTAAAAATGACTTTATTCAATTCTGTCCAGAAATTCTGAAATATAGGTTGGGGTATAAAGTTGGCTCCCAAACTTGAGACTTGACCTGAAAGTACCTTGCAAGGACTTGGGACTTGACTTGAGACTTGAAGGTACAGACTTGCAATTTGACATGAGACATCACTGCTCACAAATTAGCTGAAAGTTACCTGAAAGCCCAGGGACTAAGATCAAATTAGTAGAAATCAAGCCAGTGATTTTTTCCTTCTTCTTTTATAACTGTAAATTCTATGAGTGGTGACGTAGTCTAGGTCACATCTCTCAGTAATGTTGAATGTTCAGTCCATGGCGTGACTCTATCTCCAGTGGTATTGCTCTAGTCGCTAAGAGGGACAACATCAGGCTTCTTCCACACAATGATGGACTTCCTGTACTTCTGAGCAGAATGAAATATTCAAAACTGCAGCAGTTTCCACATCACAGAGTGGAAACCCCAATTCTGTCTGCCTAATGTACACTTTGAAGTTCTGTTTTCCAAATTGCGTTCCCTTGCATTCCCCATAGCAATCTAATTTCAAAGTCTCAAAGGCAGTTTTGACAGAGGTTCATGTTTGTGACGTTGTGTGTTTCAGGGGGAAAATTGGAAATCAATCTGAGCCATGTACAAACTAGAAATGGACAAATCTATATATTTTCTATCCATTTCACTCTCATATATTCTGACCTATAATTCCATTATATTCTGTATCTGCTTTAACTGCGCCTTTCAAATACACATTTATAAACATATTTGAATATTTTTCTCATAAGTGTGGATTTTTCTCACACACTTCTTATACATTTATTTGATACGTGTATTTCTTAAAAAAATATGGATTCGAATGCATTTTTTTGTGATTTGTTTAAACATCTCAGAACTGCACCACAGCATTCAGAGAACTGATAGATAGCTGCATTTTGATCTACATAGTAGGGTGGTGCACCTGGACCTCTCAGCCTAATGAGTGCATAGAATCCATCATCAGCCCTAATTTTGCCATTGCAGAATTGTAGTGTTCAAGGGGACCTTGTAGGCTATGTACTCCAATTTCATCCTCAATATAATCTTCATATTAATATAATCTTCAATATAATCTTCATATTATTGGGTATGAGAGATTTTCAAGTATATGTAGAAACCTATCCAATTCCCTTACAGTCTTCTGTGCCCCATCTAAATTCAGACAAATGTATGGGAAATGTTCCTTCCACCTCTTCTCATAGGACTTGTCTTCCATGCCCTTGACCATCTCTTATGTCATCCTCTGAACTTATTCTACTTGGGCTCTCATTAAGCAGGATTTTGTGTGTTGCTGTGACTGAATTTTTGGATCCCAGTTTTGTCTAACTTGTTTGAGAAAGTTGTGAAGAAGACAGAAACTCCTGCATACTTCTGCCAAGGTGAGAAAATGATATGACTTACTTTTCATTCCCATCTCACAGCAGCAGAATATCAGCTAGTTATATCGAGCATCTGTTTGCCATAAAATGGGGTATACCCTCAAGACACGCTCTCCATAAACACGGAACACCAGAAATACTGTTCATATTAAATTGGACCCCATGAATAATACAGAAGTCATGAATTTAAATTATTACTGGCATTTGGAGAAAATGCTAACATTTCAGCCATTAAATAACAACTTTGCTTTATTTCTGGAAACAGAAAATTATTAAGTTGTAAATCAGATTGGTGCCTTGTCTCTTGAGGTATTCTTAGCTGTTGTACCATTCAAAGGTACCTCAGAAGCTCTGTGCTGAACTATATTTTTTGCCTCTAGAGACTTGGTTCCTTCTCTCTCTCCCTCTCTCTCTCTCTCTCTTTTTTTTTTTGGGGGGGGGGTGTATGGAGAAAAGACAAATCCCCACATGTACCTTCCCAGCACTAATGCAGTATTATGAAGTCTATCTGTGGCTTCCTTAATTGCAAAGGGATAAAACTTAAATCAGGTAAGATACATTATTCACTTGAACCAGATAACTAGGGTTGAGCCAAAACTACTCGTATTTTGCATGTGAACTTTTTCAGCACTCCTAAGTGGTTCTTCAGCACCCCTTGGAATCACATTTGCTGATAAGTTTAAGTTGTCCTTATTCTCAGCCACCCACATTTGCCCTCACTGATGTCATCGTGCAGCCAACTAAAGTTAGTTTTGGCTATGTAGTGTCATGTTTTCATCCCATTTGCTATGATAATCTGTGCAATTAATTGAGGCTGGAGGGACAGAGGGAACAGTAACAAGAGGAAAACAATGGTACCAAAGGAAAAAAACACCCAGGGAAAACAACTATACTGAAGAGGTTTGTAAAAGTTAGGTAACAGTTGGAGAAACAGGTTGAATAAATTTGACTTGAAAATATGAAGCAAAGATATTTGGTGAACTCATTTAAGCTGTAGACGTAAGCTGAGTATTTTCCAGTGAACATATTCAACATGCAAAATTGACTTTCTGCAACCTCAATACATTTTGTTAAAAACACTGCCCTTCATGTCTAATATTGGATACTCCATGGTTGCCCATGGAGTAATAGCTACTATAGTCAAAAGAGGAGTTATTGTAGCTATGCATTCTTTATTTCTTTTTTAAAAAATACATTTATCCGACTATCATTTTCTTTCCTTCTTTATATGCTTACTGGACATGCTCTTGTAAAATACATGCTGTATGTTATTTATTTTATTTAGATCCTGCCTTGCTGCCTGCACAGACCTAGGGCATTTTACAACCAAACCAAAATTAAACTTGGACACATACGCACAGACATTACAACTCACTAACTATAGCTGAACATTAATTATGTCAAGTACAAAAATAATCTACTGTTCATTGCTCTGAGCAAGGGATATAAGAGAATAAAAAATACATGGCAATGAAATAAACATACACTTTACAGATAATTGCAAATTAGCATTCAAAAGCACTTTAAAAACAAATAATTGCAACAATCAGAAATCTTTAAAACAATGAGCTACATCCATGTCATATTCACTTCCTCTGCTCTGCCAATAAAAATGAAGCCGATTTTTTTTTCTTTGACACTATTTACATGTTACCCATGATCTGAGGGGGTTACGTGATGGGGGCAAGAATTAAATGACAGTCGTTGCCAATTGTTAGTGAGAAATGCACAGTGGTTGATCTTTCTCCTGGAACATACCGTGTAAAACGGGAATAGATAACTAGGCACCTGTGGTCCACATTTGGACGGGCACTCTGGCCCACAGAAGTTAGACCCAGCCCTCCCTAATACCTCTCTTATCTAGAGGAGAGAGGGACTGAGAGAGACCTTACTAATAACTGAACAACAAAAAGCAATCTCTCAATGCAGTGTTGGTGAAGGAGGACTGAAGCCGCTCAGACTGAGATGCTGGGGGAAGAGCTCTAGACAGCAGTTTGATTGGGCAACGAATGATTAGACTAGAGGGATTGATTCTCATTCTCTGAACTCATGCGGCCTGCTAGTGGATCCCAGGGTTGGAGAATCCAGTGCTTGGTCCTTTCAAATTTCACCACAACTGATACACACATCACTCCAATTGTGTGGCAGATACTCAGAGGTACACTGCCCCATGCAACTCAGGGATTTTTTTTTTGCAACTAAATAGTCTCTCTTCTACTGGATTTATGCCATTTAAAGTGGGCCACAAGGGAAGAACTTCTTCCTGTGCTTATTGTGAATGAAACAATGGCCCTTTCCACACCAGGCAATTAGAACGGGGCAGTGCGTCCTCTCACGGAGGTCGTCTGCACCTTGGAGCAGATCAGGAGCAGACTACTTACCGGAGATCCACACCTCAGTCCGCTCCAAAACAACCCCAAGTGGTCCTCCAGCATGTTTTCTAAAGACCGCAAAAAACAGGTATTTATTTTCCTGGAACACGCCATTGCGTTCCTGCTCCCTTGTGCAGATTCGCAGGCTCGCACCAATGCGAACCTTCGATCTGTGGAGAGCGGGCTTTAGGCGTGGTGAGCTTCAGTGGTTGGTTGGGACCCACAACCAACTGGAAGCCGCCATTTTGGAAGCTAGAACCACCATTTTGGAAGCCAGAAGCCGCCATTTTGGAAACTGGGAGCTGCCATTTTGGAAACTGGAGCAGTGTGGATCTACAGATCTCGCACTGCTCCGATTCACCCTGAAACAAGGAGGAGCCCTGCAGAAGGGCTTCAGGGACAGTCCACATTGCTTTGGACCCCAGAAGAAAGGGTAAGTAATGGCACAGAGTGATTTCCTCATCTCGTGCGGAAAGGGCCGATGAGTCAAGAGAAATTTATAAGGCCCACGACCAAAATGTAATGTCTGAATTCATGCAGAATATTTCCAGCTATGTAGCATAGCAGAACCTATTTTCTGGAATCCATCTAAGGCAGTGATTCCCAACCCGGGGTATATGTACTCCCAGAAGTATGAACAAGGACATTTAGAAGTAAGCAAAAAAAAATGTCAGAAAAAGTATAAAATATAACCCATTCTCAGGGGGCTTGATATGGTTCTAGATTACCTCTGGCCTTGGTTTTCCTGCCCTGGAACCTTAAGGGATGGAGAGAAGGGGAGAGATAAAGAGAAGAGTGACACACAAGCCAAACTTCTGGCTGCTATTGGCCCACAAAAAAAAGGAGGGGGAGGTACAGCTTTCTATTCAAGTTGCCACAACCCTAGCCCCATCCACACTATGTGGCTTCTCAAGTCTTGCATGCATGTACACACTCTTCTCTCCTTCTTCCTTGTGCCCCTCTGCATGAGGAGAAAGCACGACCTGTATTGGCATCCAGTTCTGCCCTCAATCTGTCTGAGGGAGGGACACACAACACCAGTTGCTCCTCCTCATGACTTTGGCTGGGAGCAAACCAGATCCTGAGACCACAGACAGTGTCTTGGTGGGTAATGAGATATGAGACGATGGAGAGGCCCAGGCAGGGGGGCTGGTTTGATACCTTGCTTTTCCTTCTGTGGGTGTGGAGACATCTGGTGCGAGGACAACTCCTTAGAGCTCACAGAAGCTTTCCGATGGGGCTTTCTTTTCCCCTCAAAGAAAGGACATGGCAGCAGAGGAGTACAATTTATGGAAATGGGCTGCCAAGGTATATGGAAATTGGGGGGGGGAGGTTGGGAAACACTGGTCTAAGGCAAAGGAATGTCATCCATTTCAGAAGCATAGAAAGTTTGTGGTAAGAGCTTTAGACTCATGGCCATATAAGGAAGTGTGAATCTCCAAAGTTCAAGCTTCTTCAGGTTTTCATTTTCCCAGTGTCAGGCTGCTTCTGAGTCAGACCTACACTGGACAGTGAGTTTTTTACAGCTATCCCCCACAACCTCCATACATATTTTCCTGAACATCATTCATATTGGATACATTTTTGCACACTTTTTCATGAGTGGAGTTGGTTTATTTATATTCATTTCCACATTGATTAATGTGTGTTTGGGTGCATTCTTTAGGTAGCTACTTTCCTCTGCATAATTTTCAAATAAGTGCTTTTAACAATCTCCTCATTTTGCTTTAAAAAGTATTGCAAGCTTGGAAAGAGATGTATTTCCACTGAAATTTAAGCGCAAATTAGATAATTTCATTGCAGTTAATTTCTCATCTATCCTCATACACACAAAAAATAATTTATGAACTTGTTTAATGTATTTTCATCCAGTTTAAATTATTTCATTGCTTGAAATCTGGTTTGTTGTTGTGTGCCTTCAAATTATGGTGACCTTAAGAGGACCCTAACATGAGATATTCTTGCCAAGTTTTGTTGAGAGGGGCTTTGCAATTCCTTCTTTTGAGGCTGAGAGAGTGTGACTTGCCTAAGGTCATTTAGGGGGTTGCGTGGCCTTGTGGTAATTTGACCCCTGGTCTCCTAGAGGCCTAGGCCAACATTGAAATGACAAAAACCACACTGGCTCTCTTTAAACCTGGTATTGTTTTAATTTTTTTATATTGTTTTACCTGCAAACCAGACTGAAATCCCATAATAAAGAGTGGAATATAAATATTTTAATATCAATAAATAAACAAGTCCTCAGTTTGATTAGCAACATGCCTGATTCAACTTGTAGCAGAACATCTGGTGTACATTTTTGGGATTCCAACATAGTTGCCATCTTCTGGCTCTGTGAAGTTTCCAGCTGAAGAACTTCCAGTTTGAGAGAAACATGGTATGCCTCCTCCTTGGGATCTGCAAGATAGGGTCATATTTTGGGCACATTGAGCATTACTCTGATGCACTAGGTAAGTTTTATTTGGCTATTAAAATAAATACCAGAGAAGAGTAAGAACTGGACATTCTTGACTTTGTGGGTACCAATTTACTTAAGCAAAGTACAATCTGTATTCTTCTTCTATTAGAGCCTCTTACCATTTCAGGGAAGGACAAGGCATTTGCAGTGCTGCTGAGCTTGTGATTTTGGATTTTGTGACTTTTAGACATATGATGTTAGGTGCTTGTAATCTGGGATTTTAACTATGGCTGGAATCCAATTGGTTAGACCATACCTGAGTAAACCCATTGAATTGTTACCACAAAACGTGGGTGACTCAGGGTCCGTTTGTGATGCCAGTACCTCCATTCAAAGGTGGGGAATTATTAGCTCAAATTAGGAGGCCTGCGAGAGGGAGGTAACCTAATGAGATCTTTGACACCAATGTTTACGGGCTCTTCTCCAGGGAAGAACCAGCCAGAGATTCAAAAGTAAACTAAAATGTGTTTGATTGAGGGAGATTCAGTCACTCACACACAAGATCCAAACAGTCACACACTAACACAAGGCTAAGTGAAGGTAAAGGGAAAAAAGATTTTAAAACAGCGAGATTTCAGGGTGTAGATTTGATTATTCATGGATTATTTGTTGTCAGCTTTGCTGCTGCCCTATGACATTTTTAATAGGGACTGCAAGCCTCATGAGATGGAGAAACTGCGAACAAGGCTAGGAAGTCCCTATTAAAAATGATGTGGGGTAGCAGTGAAGGTGGCAGTAAGTCCCACCAGCCACCCACTTCTGCCTTATGAACAAATCCTGATGCCTCAAAGGAATCCACAGTGGGTTGGATATGGTGATCATACTTTTTTTGTGTGTTAAATATGGTTTGGGAGGACCTAGAGTTATTTACAGTTTTTCCACTTTCATGGGGATCCTATGTCCCTAACTCTAGCAAATGTGGAGGGATGACTGTGTTTACCTATCCAGAAGAATAGCAAAGATTCTGGGATGTGGCTTAGACTTGCATCTAAGGACAGTACAATCAGGAATTAGAGTGACAGAGTAACATTCAGCAACCGAGGTACTGCAAGCCAGCTGAACAAGCTAGCTGAACAAAACTGGGGATTTTTATACACAATTTCTGCCTGGAGAGCATGGGTGCAAATGGCTCACTGACCAAGTACAGAATAAGTTCTGAATTGTGAAGTCTTTGGAAACTGTACAGTTTTTGTTGACTTTTTCTCATCTAAGAGAAAAATGGTATTCATTGTTGCCTGTGAGAACAAAATTTACATAGACTCAGATCTCCTCCCTGGAGAAATTCAGCAGCTTCAGCTGTTCCTACCATGGAAAGTTTTTTGCGGTACTGGCTTGTGAAGTAGTGGTTAAAGATGTGGGGCCTATAAACATGTGAACAGAAAGGCCATTCCACACTACATTGACCCTTTCTGCACCTTACCTTTTTGCAGCACTGGGGCATGGGGATCATGCGAGCAGCCTCTTGCGAGAGGCTCTCATGTCCCCGCTGCTTCAGCTCTGCAGCCGCTGCTTGCTGGCGAGCAGGCAGCATGAGGGCTCCTCCTCTTCCTTCTGCAGTGCAGCCTGGGATTTTCCCAGGCTGCACTGGGCAGGAGTATGAGGGCTATGGCCCTGGAGGTTCCGCGCGTGTGGGGTCTTGGAGCAATGCGTGATCACGCACCATTGCGTGATGCTCCAGAGGCCCTTTTGCATGGTGAATGCAGTGTAAAAAGGGCCATTGTTATAGTGGTCTTATTCCACTTTCAACATCCTGTGGAATTCTGGAGTTTGTAATTTACTGAGGCCAAAGACCTCTCTGGTTGAGAATTCTAAATGCCTCTCCCTAAACTGGAAATCCTAGGATTCCATAGGATATTGAAAGTGGAATAAAAGCATTATAACAGTGTAGTGCAGAAATGTCCTAACTCCTGATCCTTGATACTAACATGGTGTAATAACCATACCTTCCAACTCTGAAGACCCTAGCACTCAAAGCCCTCTGCCTGCCAAGACAAAGCTCTCACTTTCCCTGCATTCACAGTACTTTCTGTGAATTTTATGAAGAAATCTGAAAATTCTAGGAACTTCTCATCCAACAGCAAACCAAACAAAATTCTTACCCATTCCTCCTCTTACCTGGTTTGTGGCTTGCCTGAAGAGAATGATCAAATCAACAGTTTCATGCACCCATAAAAATGATCCCCACTGGAACTGCATTGAAGTGTCGCTTTCTCATAGCTTGAGTTTGTTTGCCAATGCTGTGGAGACATGAATGATTTTGTTGTCTTTATTTGAGATGAAGAGATATGAACTCTTTGGGGAACCTGGAATGCTTGATGGTGCACCGAGATGAGATGTTACAATCAGTTCACTTGAAACCACAAGTCCTTCAGATAGTCTTCTTGTGAATGAGTTTCTGCATTTGTGAAGAAGTCTTAAGAAGGATGAATACAAGATGGATAATGACTGAGCTCTTCTTTTATCATTTTAATAATCTTCTCTTGGGCACATCAGTGATGCATTCGAAAACTTCTCCCGCCCTCTTCCCCAAACCCTTCAAATCAATATATCCCATGCTGACTGGCATGAGATATGAAGACTGATACTACAAAGAGACACGGAGATATATAAAGGTCCCACAGCCTTCTCTAAATATGTTAAAATAGTCAACAAAAACATGGTAATTTCGATGCTGGCTCATTTGATCTAATATTAAATTAGCTGCTCTTGGGATATTCACACTTCTTTCAGTCAGAACATATTTGTATGCGCATGTTTTTCTGCAGAGTTAATTACAAGTTACCTAAGTTTTCTAGAAGTATTTCAAATAGAGTTTGACACAGGAACAAATCTGCTTTCAAAGCCATGTTGAACTCTGATCTTAGAACGGTCTGGGGTGGATGACCATGCTTAGATTCACAATGCCAGCAATCAGTTAGCAGCAACATCATTGGAGTATTGTTGCTATTGTTGTTGTTTGAAGCATTGTATATGTGTGTGGCACAGAAAGCTTTTGGTACAGAGTTAGTGAATTAGACATTTGATGTAGTTATCATAAACTTGATTTAATTGGACATCAAGGATCCTTGCTTGACAGTTTAAACCATAAGTTTGCTGCCTCAAACAGGAAATTGGCCATCAATCTAATAACCTGTGGGTTTCGGTCATCCAAAAAGTATTCTACAGATAGCCTATCTAGGCAGATATTCATTTCCAATAGTCTCCTTAACAGCTTTCCCCTTAAATTTGAATACAATGGACAGCTCAATGTAATATGAGAGAGATCATCGGGTGCTTGTGCACAGTGGCACGTACACTTTAAGAAAGGGATCTGTAAATATCTGCCCTTGGTCACATTCGAAGGATGTACCTTCAGCCTTGCAAGTAGAAAGGCCTTTCTTGCCACCAGCAATGTAAGAATTTGAAAATAATCTGGGATTCTACCTGGCTGGGGAGGCACACCACGCGGGGAACAGACCCTAGGGGGTGATGGATATGAAAGGTGGTATTCCCTCTCCATGAGACATGGCTTAACAGTTTTAAAGCACTTTGTTTCAGTTAGTAAAAGGAGGGAATCTAATCTTAAGCCCAGGGATATTACTTTGTTTTCATACAGTGAAGCCCATCTTGTATAATAGGCATTGGATAATAGGAAGCATAGGAGGCCAGATCTATTAGGCCTAAAATGGATCTTAAACCAAAATTTAAAGGTCATCAGCCAGGCACTAATTTCAAGAGAGTTCAGGCCCAATTCAGCATAAAGTGTCAGATGGTGAACACATACGGGAACAGATAGTATTCTCCTTAAAAATGTGCCTGCACTCTTTCAATCTCTTTATTAAAAACTGGAATCCAGGTAGGTATACTATAAAGTAGTAAAGGTCTTAATTTGGCTTTGTAGATTTTTAAGGCTGCCAAAATATCCTGGTTTCCTATTTTTATAATAAAAAGATTGTACAGCAGCCAGGGATCTTTTCCCTGCCTGAATTATCTTATCCCTCTGTTTACGCCAATGTCCATTAAAGTGGAAAAATACGCCAAGATATACGTAGCTCTTGACCTGCTCAGTTGTCTGGTTACCGATCTTCCACATCCTCGGGACAAATCGCTTGCAAAATACCAGTATCTTAGATTTATCGTTGTTTATCCACAGGTGATATTTGTCACAGTATTCAAAAAAATCTTTTCAACGCTCTTGTTAAACCCACCTGAGATAATGAAAGTAACAACATGTCATCGGCATATTGTAGGACAAAAAGTGGCCAATTACCCAATGAAGGTGGGTGAGAATCTATTGAAGTTATAAAAGAAGGTAAATCCACCATAAACAAGTTTGTCAGGACCCTGGAACTCCAGGACACAAGCTCTGAGTCTGTGCCAGAGGCCCTGGAGCCTGCTGCACCAGCACAGTCCACCCCAGAAGCTGCCCCAGACACAGAGCCCTTGGCCCCAGTAGTCCCACCAGCAGAGCCAGGGACTGCCCCAGACCCAGCCAAGCCAGAAGAGTCAGATAGTGAGATTCAAGAGCGGGTGCCTACTTACCAGCAGCATCGGGAGCAAAAGATTGCTCTCAGGAGGTCAGAACGTTTAAATAGAAAACACCAGGCAATCAGGGTCCAGCTGTGATAACACCTGGAGGAGTGATCTGCCTATAAAAGCAATCACTCAGCCTTGGGTCTTTTGTCAGCTCACAACCATCCATTCTGAAGAGAGTGCTTGTTGTGGATCCCAGCTTGGCCTCCTGAAACGCTGCTCGACCTGCTGGAACGTTGCCACCTCTTGATCTCGGACCAGCTTTGGTAACTTTTCCGTTCGAACAGACTTTGACTGTGTGCTTGCTTGGCTGTGACGTAACAGCCAGGGAGTCTCCCTGCTGCTGGTATTTACTGCTATTTTTCCTGTTCTGTTCTGCTGAAGTAAAGCCCTTTAATTTATTCCCTGCCTTATCTGCAAGAGACCTGTAGCCGGCTCCCTTGGCTGCTCGCCAGGCCTTGGCGTTGACAAAGTTAAACAGATGGGGAGCCAACACACATCCCTGTCTGACCCCTACATCAGAGCAAATAGGGTCTGTTAATAGACTAGTTTCAGAGAATTTCACTCTGCACTGGTTATTTGAGTGAAGTTGGCATAGTAGATACAACTAACAAAGATCTACATTAAGCTTACCAAGCTTATCCCTTAACAGTGGCCAGTGAATTGAATCAAAAGCGGCCTTCAAATCAATGAATGCTGCATACAATTTGCCCCTAGGGCGTGACAGGTATTTCTTTACTAAAAAAGAAAGCACTGTTATATGATCCACAGTGGACATATGCCTTCTGAAATCCACCTGCTCTGGACCAATCAGGACTTGGGAGTTCATCCAGCTTGATAACTTTATGTCCAAATAGCTAGCATATAATTTACCTACAACTGATTGGACGATAATTACCGGAGTCCTTCTTATTCACCTTTTTAAAGATAGGGATTATGATAGAATCTTTCCAGGCAGCTGGAATCTCACCAGAGTTGTTAACTAGAGTAAATAGATTAGCTAATGCCTTTGTCCACTGCTCAGGGCAAAAATTGATAGGTACATGTTTATGTTGTAGTATGTTATAGTATGCCTAATAAAGGTCGATAGAATTGAATTGAATTGAATGGATTGTGAATATCTACATGCAAGATTTTTGTTCTATATGATTTTTTTTTAAGGGTATGATGATAAAATATTGGCAATGGCAGGAATGGGCAACTGTGAGAATGCATGGGGGCACATTAGCCCCTAGGAAATCTTGGTGGGCTCCATCCCACCATAACCCCTACAAAAAAAATTAATTTTTGCCCCCAAATATACTCTAAGAGACCAGAGAACATTTTGTTGTCACCATCATCATAATCATCATTGTCGTTGTCATCATCTTCACCATATTTATTTCCTACCTGCCTCTCCCCATGGATTAAGGCAGAGAACAACAAAAGATTACCACGTAACATGTATCAATTAAAAACAGAACATCAATTAAAAAAAAAAACAGTTAAAATGCATAATATCAATTAAAAAACAAATAATACAGATACCTAATTAAAACAGTAAATATATATTTGAAATTCATAGTTAAAATTCACAGTTTCAAATCATCTGGATAGACATATTGGAATAGACTGATCTTTAATGCTGTTTTAAATTTGGACAATATATTCAGCTATGGAATCTCCTGTGGCAGGTCATTCCACAGTTGAAGGGTGGCTAAAGAAAAAAAAATCCTCCAGGTAACTGTTGCCAGCCTAGTCCTGGCCGGTTGAAACAAATATGCTCCAGAGAACATGAGACTCTTTTCGGATGTCATTTCTCATGCGAAAGGGCCTCTGGAGCATCACGCAATTGCGAGGACCGTTTCACATGACGTCCTCACAAGCAGGACACTGCCAGGGCCTGTAAGCGTCAATCGTGCAATATAATGATGCATGATCAGATGTCACTCCGGGGCCCCACATGCACTTACCTTGAGTGTGGAGCCTCCGGAGACACGGCCCTTGTGCTTCCTCCCCCAGCGCAGCCTGGGAAAGTACCCCGCTGCACTGCGGAAGGAAGAGGCGGACCCCTCACACTTCCTGCTGGCCAGCAGGGAGCTGCTGCAGAGAAGAAACAGAGAGGATGTGAGTGCCTCTTGCAAGAGGCTGCTTGCGTGATCCCCATGCGCCCATGCTGGAATTAGTTGAGCTGCAGAAAGGGCCTGTGTGTGTCACACTTTGCATCTTCTAGGCCTGGGCCTGGGCCTAAAAGGCAATTTTAAATCTATGAGAGGCCTTTTTTTAAATGCAGCAAATGAACATGAAGTGACCTCTGGGTCATTTCCTGTTGCAAAAAAGGCCTCTCTGAATTTTGAAATTTTGCCTATTTTAAAATATATTTGTTAGATTTTGTTTCAGTGACCCTCTTGCTCTTTTGCATAACAAGGTGGGCACTCCAAATCTTGGTTACAAAAACAGAGTGTAGTTTTAGCTCTGACTGTGCAAATATCTGACTCCTAGGACTGGTTTTTTCCTTTTTAATTTTGTTATTTATCACAGTGAACAATCACAACAAAGTGATACAAGCAAAAAGGAAGCAAAAAGTGAAAACGAAAGGAAAGACAAAAACAAAGACAAAAAAAAAGAACAACACAGTCAACCAACCAGCACAAGCTTTGATTTCAAACTTAGTTCCATAGAAAAATTATTGCACAGAATCCCTTTAGTGGCAGAATCATCTTAAAGAGATATGACGGTGGACAATGATTCTTATTTGGTTAGCAGTGAAATGTATCTTTTCAAAGTTCCCCTCTAGCCAATGGGATAATACAAGTCAGTTTTTCCACAAGAGCAATTCCCCACACATTGTTCAATCTGGACTGAAATGAAAAACCTTTCAAGGTCTTCCATGTCCTTGACTCCTAGGACTTCTTGGTTTGTTTCTATCCTTAGATAGGACTGCTAAACTTTACCATGCCTCATTGAATTATTTCTACCTGGTAAATCTCCCACCAACCATGTTGAATCACAGGAATAACTTTTGTGTTTATGCTGATGAGTCTTATTCCATAGCAAAGACCATGGGGCAAAGAAACACCAGGAACATCTAAATTCATAAGCTCCATCCCAGACACAACCATGAAAGAAATCATCTTCCTAGGTTAGCTAGCAATCAGGATTCCCAGAGGAGTATGTTTTCTCAAAACCAGGCTAGCCGAGATAAAACAAAATCGTCATATCTCTTTGCTGAAGGTGTGGGAGGAAGCAAATCAAATCAAATAGCATTTACAACTACATGTAGTAACTTGAATTTAAAACAAGATATGTATTATTCAACTCATTCTAAGTATGGCACAGTAAATTTTTCATGAAGGTTAAGGAAAAAAAACTGACAGCAGTATCATTTAGGCTGAGTGGGTTTGATGATATACTTGAAAGTGAGGGATTAAACAGAAGTTTTTCTTTTTTAATAATATGACAAGGCTTAGATAGCATCACATTTGGCAAAAAGCTTTATTGGTTTATGGATCAGGGTTTTCTTCTTTTTTGAAAAAATATATATTTTCCCCTACAAACTAATAAAATTCATGTAGCTGTCAGCTTGGATTTGATCTCTGTTTTGTTTTGCCTTAACAACATAATCTCAGTCAATCAGAGTTATTAGAACACTGCGAGAAAGGGGTTTTATAAATGAAAAGCTCTTTCTTTTTTTCTGCCAAATGCTGGGATTGGGTGCCAAATTTGAAGGAACAATCCCTGGATTATCCAAATATCTTTAGAGGAGGCTTCTTGTCACGAGTTTTTACATACCCGTGAGCCTTTTGTAATTTTCATCAGCAAGCAATGGAAGCTCACAAGGCTGCAAGGTTGAACTTGTATCACAGACCGAGATCAGTGATGTAGCATTTATCTGGTCAATGGCTATCCCAAGAAGAATCTTTCGAAAGTGTAGATTGACAAGAGTGCTGAGATTTCAGTGGGAGAGCTTCCTTTGTAAAGTTTGTTGTAATTAGATACTAAGGCAGACCTTGGAAATGTTCGTGAAAATGCATATCACATTAGCATTACTTCAACAAGCATCTCTCCATTTATTTGCTTGCCCAAGGTTAAGGTCTGTTGGAGAAGCCCTCCTACGCATCCCATGGGTCAGGGAAAAACACTATGAGAGGGGCCCAAAAGAAGGCCTTCCATGTTGTGGTTATGGAACACCCTCCCCTTGAAGACTCAATTGGCACCCAAACTGTTATTCTGTAGCCCATTGGAAACATGGTTGTCCACCTGAGGGTATTATAAGATCTGATACTTTAGCATATATGTCATTATGTTAATTTGTAAGTATTATATTTTTATTTATATGATGTCCCTTGGTATAAGATTTTAACTTGATACATATATTTCTGTTTATTTTTAATATATGCCCTGAGGAAGACCAATCAGTTTTTGTACAGGCTGAAATGTGCTGGGCTTTTTCAAGAATAAATTTGGACCATCTATAACCATGTGTGCCCCAGTCTCCTTTGTTCTACTAATTCACTATATGTGTTTTCCAGTACCTGTTCCTACTTTGGTTGTACCCTGACCTGAGATCCCTGGATAAGTGGGTAGCATATAGATATTTTAATAAATACATTAAATAAGTAAATGCTCATTATTTTTTTAAAAAAAATATAATATGTCAGTTCTTATCTCTATTCATAACATAGTTAAAATCTGGTCAATTAGTCCCAACCACATTCATTCAAATGTTGAATGACGAGTCAACATGTAGGTAAATCAAACTGACTCAATGGCTCTATGCTTGACATGACTAAGGCATAATCTAATATATAAAAGTCAAAGTTTGTCTGTTGGTCTGTGTCAGGCAGAGACCTCATATGATTGGCTGTGTCAGGCAAAGACCTCATGATTGGCTGCCTAAGAAGATTGTATGGAATCCTGGGGTTTGCAGTTTAGGAAGAGGTCTTTAGAATTCTCAGCCAGAGAACTCTTGGGCCTCAGTCAACTGTGTCTGTCTGGAATAGGCTAGTTGCTATGGAAACAAGGCCTAGCAGCAAGGAGGAGGGCAGTGTATTCCCTCAGGAACCCAACCTCTGTATGTTAATAATTCTGGATACAGATTGGATTTGGGAATATGGGGGAAAGTTACAGGTACTGGACAAGACAGTTTGGGGAATTAGAGACACAGGATCTCAAATCTTTGTATCAAGTATTACCCATGAGAAAATAAAATCACAGGCAACACTGGTTATATACACTATACAAGTGTAGCCCTATGATTTCCCTCTAACTGCTGTGGCTATATCCTGGTGAGGTACAAGAGGTCTCTGGCAAAGAATTTTGAGTACCTTTCTCTAAACTACAAATCCAAAGATCCCACAGGATGTAGCCATGACAATTAAAACGGGACCATAGGATCATTTCGGAAAGTAAACAAGATTTGGCTACCAGTACTGAAGAACACTAAAATCAAGACTCAAAAATATGCCATTGAACACCACCCAGACTCTGGGGGTCTCTCTACAGAGAACAATACAATGGGTTGCTAGGGTACTTAACACACTGTTATGCATGTCCCCTGACTAACAATACACCCTGGGGGATATCCCATTTAACAATAGGCCGTCACACAGGCCAACTGTAACACATGCAAATTGCTCCCTCCCACCCGGGGACTACACAAGTATATATACTTTGTCTCACTTCCATGCCACCAGATCCTCTGAAGATGGCAGCCACAGATGCAGGCGAAACGTCAGGAGAAAATACTAATAGAACAGATAAAGCCTGGAAAACCCACAACAACCTATGGATTCCGGCCGTGAAAGCCTTCAACTTTACAATTTTTTTTTAATTTTAAAAGGAACTTTGTAAATAAAAAAAAATGGTCAAAATTACCAGCATGCCCCCCTCCCGACCACAAAAATTCAGCTTTTTGAAATAATGAATGAACTTCATATATCAAAAACTATGAAACAGAAGAATTGTTAAAACACAAAAAGAGACATTGTAATCTGATGAGGTACAAGAGGTCTCTGGCCTCATTGCCCCCCTCAATCAACATACTAAAGTAATATTCTTACATTACATCATTATTTTGAAGCTCTGGGGGAATGAACATTTATTTACCTATTCATTTTATTTATATCTAACCCAAGGTATCTCACAATATAAGTCAAAACCAAATGCAATAAACATCAAAGGACTTATTATTGAACCATTTGGTATAGGTATATGCTACATCTACAAACAAACATATACAGCTTTTTTGGTGAGTGAGTCTTGTTTCTCTCACTGGGTTGATGGCATCCTGAACTTTCCAACTGTCCTTATTTGATGGGAACAATCCCATTTAATCTTCTACTGTCCCACTTTTTCAGCTGCTTTAAAAATGTCCCAGTTTCTCTCTCCTCCTCCTCCTCCCACATTCCCTTTTTGTCCTCAGCCTACTTCAATTTACTGCAAACTGCAAACTTTGTCCTCAGCTTACTTCAATTTTCTGCAAATTGCTTAATGCATATTGAGTTCAAAGTGCAAAAGTAGTTTGTACTCAGTTGACTCAGTAGAGTGGAGAGGAAAAGAAAGGATGGCATCTTGCTCTTCTTTGTAGACTGAGGCAAAAGCAATCTGCTGCAGTCTCTCTCAGCTTGTATGTTCTTCCTCATTAATATTTTTTGCCATCTGGACCACACTCTGAAGTTGTTTGGCCACATGTGTACCAGATTTCATCTATGAAATGTTAGTCGCTATATAGATGAGTCTTCGATCTGATCCAGCAGGGATTATATTCTTAATTGGGAAGGGAGTCTGGGCCTCCTTTTCACTGCCCATGAACAAACTGGAAAATTTATTTCAGGTCATTTTCCACAAGGCTAATTGGAACACTGGATCTATTTCCATGTATTTAAACTCCTATATTGCCGGTCTTAAGCAACAAGTTCCACCTGGACATGATCTACCTCTTATTTGGGTACTGTGTTTGGAGGCAGCCTTTCAATATGTCATTTGATTTTGCTTTAGAGGTCCAGCTTCTTTTAATGCCGGTGTGGAGAGTGGACTCAGCTTAAAAATTCTGGGCCACGCTTTGAGCGACATGGGACAATATTAGAAGGAATAGCTGGAAGAATGTATTTTCATTACAAGAAGCTGAAAGGCTGAATTTTGAATAATATATGTCTAGATTTCTGAAGACTTAGCTTTATTCTGGATTGATTTCCTGAGGGCTCAAATTAATTCTTCCTAGGATTGTTGCTCAGGCTCAACTCCGTTTTCGTCAAGTGTTGAAGGAACTGCCATTGTACTCTCTTTGTTTCTCTTGAAAGCAGAATTTCTTCTGAAGTGAAAAAGGGAAGCCGCTGTGACCCCTTACACCTTGACCCATATAGCTGACAAGTTCTCTCAGGGGCCCTGTGTGTAGAATAATGGTGGGACTTTTCTTGTGGTTCCTAAGGGTTGGGTGATTCGATAAAGACCCTCATACCATTGAACTTATTTAGGCTGTGCTCATTAACTATCAGATTTGCTCTCTTTTAATATTTGATTCTTCACGTCAGCAGTGTTTTCCTCTTCAGGCCTACTGAGATATTTTAAATATTCTTTTTCTCTCCTGGTTTGACCTCAATGCAGTGAGGGGGAAAAATACTTCTGTATCTTATCATCCCTTGTGAGGAGCAGGAGGCATAGAATATGTTGTGCTTGAAATGGAGACTCAAGGGGAATTTCTGCACAACAGAATGGTTGAGCACTCTTTCTCTTTTCCCAGGGAATTCTGCCTTTGTGGAGAGTGGGTAGGCATCTCTTGACATAATTTTCTGAGTGCTTCACCAAATTACAGTCCTCCAGACACTGTGGCAAAACAGCCGTGACTATTAAATGGCTGTGAAAAAAAGATGTACAGATTCTGCCAAGTTTCCTGCAGACTACCTGGGCAGATTTGCAGAGGAGATTATGACCGTGGCTGTGGATTATGATTCTTCTTGAAGAAGATGATGATGATGAGCGACACCATGCAAAAAGCTGTCCCTGTTCTAATAGTCGTCTTAATTCTTTTTGAATCAGAGCTGGCCATACAAACAGGCAGAGTGAGGCAGCTGCTTCAGGTGCCATACTTTTGAGTATCATGAAAAAAAGGAGAAAATGGTTAGTTATTGGTTTGATTCATGATGGTTAGTTCCAATTAGAAAAGACCCATTGAATAAAATGTTGAATGGTGAGTCAATATGCAGGCAAATCTCATTGGTGTAATCTTTTACTCTAGTTAGGACCAAGAATATGATTCAATCACTATTGATTTGTTCCTTTGGGCCAGGATCATCTTGGGGTGTTACACCCAATAACACTTGGTTATATTGGTAATTGTACCAATTTGTTTTACTCCATACATTTCAATACTCCCTTATATAAACCATTGTCCCATATCGTCGTAGCATAGGATGTGGAGGCAACATGCAGGAATAAAGAGTTGGTCTAATATTGATAGTTTAAAATTTGGCTTCTCTGTTGGAAAATTCTAGCATTTTTCTTCCCCCCCCCCCGCTTCTTGTTCTAGGACAAATTGGGCTTAGTTAGCATAGGGTTAATTTTCCTTTACACACAAAATTCCTAAAGTCTCAACTGTTGCTCTGTGTTATTTAAAATGATTAGCTATGGTATCCAGATCATGTGACCCAGAATACACCCTGGAGTCTGTCATTGGCCTTCCAAGACCACATCTCTCTCTCTTTTTCCCCTTTGTAATCTTGCTTCTAGCACCTTCTCTATACTATGCTAGCCTCTCCACCAAGAAGTTGGTGAGTTAATAATGAAGCTACTATCTTCTCCAATCCTTTTATTAGTTAGTTAGGATCTAGTTTCTCCAATGCATATGTAATTGTAAAATTTATTAATAAATCTTTTAAATTTCGAACCTGAAACTGCCTGCCTTGTTTTGCTTTCCAAGTCAGTCTCCCTTCAGGGAAGCCACACAGAGATTGAGACATGCTTTTTCTGTAACTCTGCTAAAAGAAGGTTAATTCCTAAGAGCATTTGCTTTCACAGAATTTGCCAAAGGGCTAACACCCTGAGAAACTCTAACTTGCAATACTCTGCGTAACTCTGAGGATCTAGGAGACCTTCCGATTCTGAATACTTATTTATTCAATTCCTCCAGTAGCATACATGACTGTACCCTTCCCCATGGTATCCTCATGAAGTAGCTCGCCAAGAATTGAGACCACCAGATTAGAAAGCAAAAATAAAAGTTTATTTTTCTGCAGGGATCTCAGTGGAATGATTTCCAAAGCCTGAGAGCCCCGATCCAGGTATTAGCTCTCTTTTTATACCCTCTTGTAAACAGGTTACAGGAAATGATTACATATGACCATATATGAAGTGTTTACAGGTCAGGCAGACCTGGGTTACATCTTTCAAAAATGATGTATTTTGGTACCAAGGGAGTATTTCTCCAACATCAAAACTCCCTAGGTTCCCGGCACTGCTAAGCACATACCTAAGCCTCTTGATAAGATAAAGGGCGCATCTGCTCACCTTATTTTTCTATATTTTTCTACCTTAGCATTAGCTTCTTCAACTTAACCCTTTCATTCCCCCCTTTATGCCAAATTCTACGCAATTTGACATACTTAAGCTTGCTTTTGGGCCATAACAGCAAAATGAGCTGCCTTCCCCTCCATAGCTTGGGAGAGAGAGGCATGTACACATTTCATAGCACAAGAAATACATATCATTACTAAAAACCCTACTACAATTAAAAGTACAATACCTAGAAACAAGGTTTTTAACCAGCTAAGATCTGGAAGCCAAGAAGTTAACCAATCCCAGGGGTTACTAACGCCACTGTCATTATTTTGTATCAACCCTTGCAACTGCTGTATCTCATCCTCTATAGTCTTGTTCAAATCATGAAACGCAACCTTGCATCCTCCTTTGACTATGGTACAAAACCCCCCTTTTCTGGCTAACAAGTAATCCAAGGCCATTCGATGTTGTAACAATAGCTGATTTAGCTCTTCAATTTCTTGTTGGAGGGCTTGTACCAATTTCCCAGTCGCATTTATAGTTTTCTCCAATCTGCAAGTCAATCCTATTATGCTCCTACGATTTTCTTGAGCCATAATTCCTGGGTAGGATCCCAAAGTGAGGACCCCTGTGATCAGTCCTCCTCCTACTCTACTACCCTCACTCTCAGACAATTGTGGCCTCACGATGACCAGATCCTCACATTGACTTCCCAGTGGTCCCACTAAATGCCGTTTCTTCCTACCAACTCGTTTGATCTGTCTTGGTAGGAAAACTTGGACAGGTATAGTCATATATCCTATTCCTATACACTGGTAAGTCCCTGGGTGGTAGTTGGTGGCCCACCCATTAAAGTAGAACCATAAATGCGGGTCTCTAGCCATCAATCCAGAGCATATACTACCTGACCCTGTATAATTAGGAGTGAACATGGGATATTCTGGGTATAAATCTCCAAAATTAGTTTCATTTAAGTCCCCCTTGGGTTGATAGGAGTTATTATATGTGCCATACAAATAGAATCTATCACTACATGCTGAATAATTTCCCAGTTTACCATAAAATGAGGAATATTTTATATATCCTTTCCACTTAGAATTCCAAGATCCACTATGGTGACAGCAAAAACACATTCCGGGGGAATAAGTATAAAACTTCAACCGCCTAAATCGAGTCTTGTTTATATTACTATCAACTTTGGCAAACATATTGGGATTCCCTCTCAATGCTGACTGTAGGGCTCCTACAACCACTCCCGGTTCACTAATAAGGGAGGGCATAAAACCGAAATCTGCTACAGTCTGTGGATGTTCATAGATCAGGGTGACATTGGGTCCGTGTTGTTGGAACATGTGTGCAGCATGTCGTTTGAACCAGTTAGCCTCGACTACTCCACCCATCACGCTCCACATCCCGATCAACATTACCCACTTCATTTTCGGAGCCACTCAGGGACCCAAATCTACTTACTCCACACAAATTCCTTCTGTACATATACAAAAATACTAAAATACCAAGAAATATACACACTACTATTATTATTAGATCACTAATACTAATATTCATTGTTTCTCTCCCATATCCACTGTAGGGGATCTGGCCGTGCGTATAGTAGTCAGCCTCCGGAGTGACTACAGCAGGGCTCAGTCCCAATCTTCCTCCTCTGCAGTTGCTAGGTCTGACCGTACGTAGAGCTACCAGCGTCCAGCGGGTGGCAGCAGTAGGGTCTAGCCTAGAGTCTTCATTCACCTGTTGCGGATCTGACTGTGCGTAGAGTGGTCAATTCCCTGGTATGACCACGGCAGAGTCTAGTCCGAATCTTCTCTCCCCCCTTTTCTTCTGGACAATTTCAGTTTCAAAGGGTTTTCTTGTGATGAAATTACAGCCCAATCAGTAAACGCCCTTTTTATCCTGGTGTAGTGTATCCAAGGTTTCAGCCCTGCTACTTTTACTGCAGTGGGGGTGACTAACAGCACGTGATACGGCCCCCTCCAGCCTGGTGATAGAGGCTCCCCTTTCCAATCTTTAACCCACACCTCATCCCCAGGCTGGAAGGAATGGGCCTTTGTGAGGAAAGGAACTCGTCTAACCTCTAAAGCATGGGCGTTTACCTTCTCTAGAGCTTTCCCTAATGCCTGCACTTCTTCTTGGAGGGTTAAGTTCCCCAGCTCTCGAATGTCCCCTCTCAATCCCTTCAGGATGGCCGGGGGTCTTCCATACAGCAGCTCAAATGGAGTCAGCCCAGTCGTCCGATGAGGGGTGCATCTTATTCTCAAAAGAGCTATTGGGAGTACATCCAACCATTTGAGCTTAGTTTCTTGACACAATTTTGCAAGCTGAGTCTTCAATGTTCTGTTCATCCTTTCCACCTTCCCAGAACTTTGGGGCCTATACGCACAATGTAATTTCCAAGTAATTCCTAAGACTTCTGCCAAACTCTTAACTACTCCGTGCACGAAGGCCGGGCCATTATCAGATCCGATGTGAAGGGGTAACCCGTATCTAGGTACGATGTCTCGGAGTAGAGCTCGTACTACTTCCTTCGCCTTCTCGGTTCTAGTAGGATATGCTTCAACCCACCCAGTGTGAGTGCACACCATTACCAACATATATCGGTATTGTCCCATCCGTGGCATCTCGGTGAAGTCCACCACTAGGGATTCGAAGGGAGTAGATCCTTGATGTTGGGTTCCCTCTTCCAATCTGGGTCCTTGACGCGGGTTGTTCCGAGCGCAGAGTTGACACCATGATGACGCCAGCATGGTGTACTGTCTCATTCCATCTATAAACACATCCTTTGCTAACAACTGGGCCAACGCTGTCTTTCCCAGATGCGTGGCTTCATGTGCCTTCTGAACGATTGGCCATCCCATAGATTGGGGTATGTACCGTCTTCCATCTGGTAGGACCCACCAACCATCTTTGTCGCTTATAGCTTTCAGGTCCTTTTCAGCCCTCTCATTCTCCTGCTGGGTGTATCTAGGGGTCTGGTTATTCAAGGAGACTTGGAAAAGTGGTACTACCAATTCTCTGGGCAGGTTCTCCTTCCCACTCACTAGTTCACTCTCAGCAGCCTCCTTTGCAGCAGCATCTGCCTTCCGGTTTCCCCGGACCACTGGATCTTGCCCTCTCTGATGTCCTTTACAGTGCATCACAGCAACTTTACTAGGGGCCCACACCGCTTCTAATAGGTGCTCTATTTCTTTTCCATATTTGATCTCTTGTCCTGAAGAATTGATCAATCCTTTTTCTTTGTACAGTGCTCCATGTGCGTGCAGGGTAGTGAAGGCATACTTTGAATCTGTGTATATGTTTACAGTAAGTCCTTCGGCCAGCTCTAAAGCCCTGATCAAAGCGATAATTCCGCCTTCTGGGCCGAGGTACCAACAGGTAGCGCTTTGGCTTCTATTATTTTATCTGCCGTGACCACTGCATAGCCAGCCTTTCGCTTCCCCTCTCGCACAAAGCTACTTCCATCTGTATAGTAAGTGACATCAGGATGGGGCCATGGGTATCCCGCAAGTCTGGTCTACTTGAGTATACTTCATCCATGGTTTGAAGGCAGTCGTGGCGTATATTTCCAGATTCTGCTG